>JAJGOT010000055.1:440000-782500 GCA_022457155.1 Cladopsammia gracilis
TTCTGTCGTGATACCAAAGTGACGCTCTTTTATCGGAAGTGAGAATAGCCGGAAGTCACTAAACAGGAAGTGTAAATGGCAAATACGTCAACCGGAAGTGCACGATTTAAAATATGCGTGCATAAATTTGCATGCAAAATCGTGACACAAAAAATAAAAATAATAAAAACAAGAAAAACGGAGCCGAAACCTTACCTCATGCCGCTTCGCGCATGAGTAATAATAATAAGCCAAAGGAGAATATCGACGTTCATCGGTTTAACCAAGCAGAGGCAAACCACAATCAATTGTTAGTTAGCTTACACGCGTTTTTACGCGTTGTACTGGTTGTATGTTTTCTTGCGCTTGGTACTAGACGCATGCTCTCCGGACCGTATTTGGTAGCGATTGTATTTTTTGCACTCGTTACCCGGTAGCAAGGTCTTTTCAACCGTGTTAAAGTATGGCTAATATTTTCACTGTTTTACATTTTTTAGGGAACCGTTATGGGGATAACCTTTACAATATATTGTTTTGTATTTCATTTAGTTTTTGGTATGTTGATAAATAAAAATGTATGTGTTTTTTTCGCTGGTTAAGAAAATATTAGAGGACGGCTTTCCATCAAACCAGGCCGAAAAATATCGTTTCCTTAGACTTTATTGAGAAAAAAACATTGGACTTCAGAATTTATTTAGTTGTCTCGTAAAACTGTGGATATTGTATTAGTTACATTTGAATACTGAGTAAACCAAAAAAAGTCCAACAAGTTTACACTTGTTTGGTTGTATTATTACAGGGTGTTGATGTTGAACACGTGTCCAATACAACTCATCCCGGAATGCTTATTGGTGAGATTATTAATTATGTGTCACTGCAGTCAAACCTCAATTTAACTTTCACTTATCAAATTCCCGTAAAAATCTCTTCCCATACTTACTGTCAACTTGATCTTTATTAAGCGATCACCTCTTAAGCCTGGTTTTCACTAGTGACGCAAGCACAAGCGCAAGCATAACAGCTCTTATTTCACCGTGAAAACGGCTTTGACGCAAGCATAAGCACAAGCGCAAGCACAAGCCCAAGGATCAAAATTTGTCCTATTCTTGTGCTTGCGCTTATGCTTGCGTTCGCGTTATGCTGTGTGAAAACGAAACACCTCATAAGCGCGAAATTTACTAGGTCTGGCCGTGAGGCTGTGTCTGGCCAATTAAGGCACTCGTTCCAGATTTCCCCGCGTCTGAGCATTTGAACAAAATAACGGAGGCCGCGGTTGATTTTGATGAAAAGTTTTCCGAAGTTGCTCGAAGCTATAGAATATTGTATGACAAATTAGTATAAGGATTTAAAGACAGAAACAAAAAGACACAAGCGTGGGTAAAATTTCGTTTTCCTCCTTTTTTGTGGTCGCTTTTGCTTTCTCCGTCTCAAAAGTAGAAGAAGCAACAGCACTCGGTGCTTGAGAGTTTCTACCGCCATATTGGCCGAGTCGAGAACGGAACTTGTAACTAGTAAACATCGTGTTCTTGTGCTTGTGCTTATGTCATGTCGACGTTCGTTTTCACTTGGCATAAACTACTTATGCTTGCGCTTGTCAGTGATTGTTAGTGAAAACCGGGCTTAGCTTTAGACTTTTCATTGTATATGTCACCTAGTTTAATGGTCACGAGGAACTTGCATTGGCTCTAAGGAACGCGAGTGATTTTCTTCACGAAAATTAAGCTAAGCAGCCCTAAATCATAGACAGCCATAACTAATTTTTCGTATTATGTTGAATTTTATGACAAAACTGTGGATGATGTGATTTACGATAAACCGCTTGCTTTACGAACAATATTTTAAAATCTGATAGCCACGCATGAACTTCTTGAACATGCAATTACTAAATTTTTATTTGTCATATTTTGTGTTACTGTTGTTAGTTCAATTTTTGTCATTTCAGTCATATTACATGCTAAATTTTAGAACATCTCAATTAAGCGGTCAACCTCTGTTAAGTGTTTGACTATAGTTACTTTTGCTCACTTTCATAATTAGGGATCGAAGGAAACCTGAAATACTTAGACAAGTACCATAATCGAAATTTTCAGTAACATCTTAATCTTGACTTGAAAAGTGAACGTAGTATTTAAAGGAAAATAAATTGACACTAAATCAGAGACAAAGTCACAACAACACAAACTCCGCCATCATGATTCTGAATTTCAATCACTCCTTACATTCCCGGATGTACAAGTGCTCTGACTCATACCCAGTACACCGCAGTAAATGTTAATGCCGTTGTTTTTGGACTTGCCACAGGATCTACCCGTTATGGACCAGTTGATTATAGCGGAACAATGTATGTGAAGGATAGCAAGGGTTCGGATTATTTGGGCGTGGTATTTGGATACCAATCTAACCGTAAGTTCTATGTTGTGATGTGGAGGAGAGAGAACATTAATTTCGCCAACGGTGACTTCAATACTGGAATCAAAGGACTGCAACTGAAGGTAAGAGTCATGGGTGTTCCAGCAGGTAAAATCCGGGGTGGGTGGGTACAAAACGTCTAATAATGGGGATGGGGATGGAGATGAGAAAGGCTGCTGTTACAGGAACGTATTGTTGAGATAGGTAAGGTCGCCCTCGTAAGCCACAGACGGCAGCTTAACTCGGTTTCTGTTACATGAAAAATCTTTGTTGGTAAACATTCTTCACATAACATCTCTTTTTGGACCAAACATTGATTGGGACTGTGAAGAAAAACACGATAAACCTCGAGAGCCACCGACCGTCGTAAGGAGAGTCCAACGAACTTAATTACCACTAGGACGAAATGGGTGCATGGTGCATCTTCACAATATCCCATGATGTTAGTTGTTTCAGGATGCATAAATATTGTAAAAAGATATTCCATGTTGATCACGCATGATAAATAAGGGTAACATTTACTGAGGTAAAAAAGCTTTTATTGTTAGGTTGTAGACTCAGCCACTGGACCAGGCCCCAATTTAGCAAAAGCTTTGTGGCACTCTGGAGATACAAAAGATGAGGTAGGTAATAAAACACTTATCAAGGTTGTAATAAGAAATGTAACTGCAACAGTGAGACTTTGAGGATAATGATTATTACTGCAATAGTGACAGTCTTTTTAAGTAATGTAAACGATGATGACCACGATAATGATTTCTTTGAGTGACAAGTTATGTATTAACCCTGCTACTTATTGTGGATCCTAACACTAAAACAATATATGTTACATGCGAAATAGTTAAGACACCCAGGATTATTTGACAGGTCACACTTCTATGGGATGATCCAAGTATGAAAGGCTGGAAGCACCACACACCTTACGGCTTCCATGTGACGCACAGACCATCCATCGGACTTATAAGGTAACATATATTATTCTGCTTGCCGCGCGCTCCAGCTGAAGCGAACTGAATTGTGTGCAATCTTATTGGCTGCCCGAGTGGTCCATGTATAAATATATATGAAAATAGCATTTTCTTTATGCAAGAAAAATTATGAAAATTTTATTGACCAAAATGTTTGTGTCTAGCTGTGAAAATATTATTTTCGTCCTTTTCTCTGTCTTAGACAAACTACTTCTGAACCTCAGATTTATTAGTAAGAACTCTATATCACACACTGTGGGATAAAAGTAGAGAACAGCAGCTTCAGTTTTATCACAAGTATGGACTATGGAAGATACATTCAGTCAAAAGAATTCATTATTTGAATAATCTGAGATGTTTATTTTCCATGGGGCGTCCACGGCGTATTCTCCGCATTTCTTTCACCCTTTTTTTCCTTTGGGAAGAAATTAAATCGCGAAGAACCAAGCAAAATTCCTCCGTGTTTATTTTTAATTTCGTGCAGGGTTCAAATAAAGCAGGGAGAGAAGATTCTAACGGACTCTGGAAATATTTACAACACGGTACTGACCGGGGGGAGACTGGGCATGTTTGTTTTTGGCCAGCATGACGTCATCTGGTCCAGACTTGAAGTCCGCTGTTCTGACAGGTAAAATTATGGGACTAAAACATTCACAAACAGTTCACTATCGCCGGAGTCGACTCCAAGATTTGAACATCGCTTTGGAGACAACACATCGGCAATGGACTTGAACTACCAACCTACATTTGTCTACATTTCAATTAATACCGACGCACTATTTTATACCCTTGACCAAAGCCCTCATAATAGGGCTAACTTAACTTAGCCGCGATCTAAAATAAGCCTATTTTCAATTTAGCTCCGAGGCTTAGGGGAATAAAACAAACTGGAAATCACATTGAGGTTCAGGGATTGATATGATTAGTTTCTCTTGTTATAGGATTTCCGTATTAGTGTTGGACGTTATATAGCGCTAACGATAGTGAACTGACCGTGAAGTAAACTAATTGTTACTGTCGCATTGCTTGCGATTGAGGCGTTTCCAATTCTTGGCCAGCGGTTCTAGCTGAATTCGCTGTATATTTGACATTATCGCCCACCAAGAATTGCCTGCACTGCGGGCTCACTGCATCAGTCATGATGTTCATAACATAACATGGTCTTTTGTTTTTATTTTGAAGATTTTTGTCCGTTCTGTTTTTTAGAGTAAACCAGGCGCTTATGTTTGACGGCGCAGATGATCACGTGACCTTGCCGTCCATTCATAATCTAGGTTTGACCGACAGGTATGTAAAATATTTGCTGCCGATGTTCTGTAACGTTTTCTCGCTGTTTCTTTCACTATTTTAATGTATCTTGGAACTCACTATTTTGTCGCGTCCATCATTCTTCTCTTGCAGCTTTACTATCAGTGTGTGGGTACTTATGGCAGCGGACTACCCCATGACAGTCATGCCCATTGTGTGCAGTGAAGAAGGAACACTGTGTTTGTACCTGAATGACAGGTTATAGCCAGACTGGTGATCAGCTTTATTTTATAACTGCCATAATAATGCAGAGAACTGTAACAGAATAATAATCAGTGCAATAGTGTAAAGCAGTCTGCCCAGAGTTAAAAAGAACTAATAAAACTAATTACAATACAGAAGACAATAAATATTAACATGTATTACATTGTTAATTAAAAACCATTAAGAAATTCCTTTAAATGTCTCTTAAATAACTAATTACAATAAAAAAAGTACAATAAATATTAAAAATGTATTGCATTGCTAATTAAGAACTATAGAGAAATTCCGTTAAATGTCTCTTAAATATTGGTAAACTATCACTTTCTGTTATTTCGCGTGGAAGGGAATTCCAGAAACTCGTTGCGCGGTATAGAAATGTGCGTTGCCCAGTTGCTGACTTATACACCGGAATGTTCAGGTTATTCTTATATCTGGTATTGCGGTCATGAACAGAAGCACGTGTCTTAAATCTATTACATAGATAACTGGGGGCTAACCCCTTAACACAAGTATATACTTAAGAAAACTTGTCACGGGGAGCCACCTTAACTCTCTTAATACCGGTGTTATATGATCAAATTTCCGCTTTCCAGTGATAATTCTACCAGCAAAATTCTGAACTTTCTGCAGTTTTGAAATATTTTTCTTTGAAGTGTTAGACCACACCGTAGAACAGTAGTATAGCTTGCTAAACACTAAAGCATTTATAACCCGTTCTAATGTCCTAGCGTCAAACAGATGCTTTACCCTATTAATCTGACATAAGCTATCTATACACGAGGACACAGTGCATTAATAGTAGTTATTAATAGTTATTAATAGTTTGAACATGTTCCAGTAACTTAAGTTACTGATGAACTCGTGGCCCTCTCCAAAAACACACTATTTGCATAACTGCAAGGAAATTTAAAACTCAAGGATGCGAGCATGACGTATTCACACTGAAACAATTATCTACTTCACTGAATCCGACACGTTCGTCAGAAATGAAACAAGATCATAACTTGGTGCAAGATACGAAAAGTTGCTAAGCACGTGAAAAGTAGGTCGTGTTTTATTGGGTGCAGTCAATCGTTTTTGTTCGCTTTAGTTGGTTAGGTAGTTCGTAATGTTTTGTTGCTTTGCCTGATCAACGGTTTTTAACCGCATCGAATTCGACTATGGTCGGTAACAATTGACCGTTTTGCCCCAAAATATATCTCAATTTGTTTCTTTGTGACTAATCAATTATTTATTTATTTATTTATTTATTATCAGACGTATCCATGGAAACCTGGGAACATCCACAGTTGAAGGAAGTGAAGTTATAGAGCCTGAGGAATGGCATCACCTTGTCTTAAGATTTGATGCTCAAAGTAAATTGTTTAGTTATAAGGGTCTTTAACATTTCCTTAATAATTTACCTAATAGCTCAGATATTGATTAACGAAACAATAGCTGAAACAACACAAACAATGCCCCTAGCCCTAAACACAATAGAAGCTACGGCTTATCGGGGCCAATAAAAATAGAGGTCTGGAAAAGCTACAGTACTACTCAAAAATCCTGGCGCGTTTTGTCGAGTAACCCCCTCCCCCCTCCCCCCGGGGGGGGGGGCAGGGCTCCGAAAATTTGGGTGGGGGTGTGCGGCACGCTTCTTAAAACCCTTACCCTATTTCAGACCAAAATATGCGATTTCCCTACCCTATTTCAGACCTAACCCAAAATTCGATACCGGCCTATTTCAGACCAGGAAGTGCTTCCGTTTGCGTAAACATCTGAGAAGGGCTTCTAAAGTTCCCGATGTTAATCAAACCGCATTTCTCAAGGGATGAAAAAAGTAGATTCTTCTAAAAACCATACCCGATTCCAGACCAGAGTGCGCAAACCATACCCTATTTCAGACCAAAATGGTAAGAATCTACATCCTATTTCAGAGCAAAACGGCTTGAAAACCATACCTTTTAGGGCCGCACATACCTATAAAGCTTAAATAAGGGAGTACTCCACCCCCCGGGCGTAAAACACGATGAAATGTTTTCGTTTCGTTTTAACTACGGTTTCAGATTACCAGAAAATCGCTGAAGGGCCTTGTACACGAGGATTAATTTACTTTTCGATATCATTCGGCTATTTCAGTGACAATAATAATAAACATAAATGATCACAGTGCTGCAAGGTAACGTAACTCTACAGTCATTTTTTATTGTTTTAGGACATGAAATCGAAGTGTTTGTGAATGGATCATCAGTTGGAAAACAGACCGACACCGGGCCTTACTTCTGGGTAAAAACGTGTAGCACTTGATTTGGCCGACTTCTTCTGCTATCGGTTTATCTCATTTGTAGTCTCCGATCTTGCTGACGGTGCATTGTCACCGATTCAGTCCTTCTTCTAAACTATCTTTTAATCTCACTTATAGTCTCCTGCTGTCAAGCTTTTCATCGGGACGGATCAAAAACACTTCTTAAATGGAACGATAGATGACGTGAGTGATAACGTTTCTTTAAAAATGTTAAAAACACGTTTGTGATCACCAACCAAACCATCCCAATTGGCCGACCACAAGAAACTAACTACAGCTACAAGTTACTTTTTCATCTGTTTTTACCGATCGTCCACACTAAAACGATCAAAAACGGAGATGTTTATCAATGAAAACAGAGGTTTTAGAAAACGCTTTTCAGAGTGGAGACTTTTGAGAACGCAGGTCTTTCGTTTAGGCCTCGTCCACACTAATGCGTTTTTGAAAACCTCCGTTTTTGGTTCCCCGAAAACGGATAAAAAGATCTGCGTCCACACTACCGTTTTCACATCGTTTTTGACCCGTCCACACTTGGGGCTGAAAAACGATGATCCAAAGATGCGTTTTCATCACCAGGCCCTGCTCGGACGTTTTTTCTGTTCAATACGCATGCTCCTATAGCGTCAGCGATACTACACGTTACTAGTTGTGACGTAAGTGGTTTTGGAAAGCTCCGTTTTTGCCGTCCACACTAAAACGATAGGCCTTGCGTTTTCACAAGTCTCCACTCTGAAAAGCGTTTTCGAAAACCTCCGTTTTCGTAGATAAACATCTCCGTCCTTGATCGTTTTAGTGTGGACGATCGGTAAAAACGGATAAAAAAGTATGCGTTTTCATACGAAAACGCATTAGTGTGAACGGCAGAAACGGAGCTTTCCAAAAACGCTTAGGTGACGCGTACTATCATTTGGTATCGCTGACGCTATTGGGGCATGCTTATTGAACAGATGAAACGTCCCAGCAGAGCCTGGTGATGAAAACGCATCTTTGGATCATCGTTTTTCAGCCCGTAGTGTGGACGGTCAAAAACTATGTGAAAACGCTACTGTGGACACAGATCTTTTTATCCGTTTTCGGAGAACCAAAAACGGAGGTTTTCAAAAACGCATTAGTGTGGACGGAGCCCTAAGTAAGGACACCTATCTAAACTTTCTAAAGAAATACGCAAGCCAAATTACATAAATAAATAATAAATAAGTAGGATTTGTATAAAACTCTATTACATAAAATCTTATAGAATATCAATCCAAATGTAAAATATGTGTACAAACTAAGAATTACACAGGACACAACTTTTACAATCATAGGTAATAAGGTTAATTAGATCTTGTTTTCTTATTAGATTAAAAGCTTCCAGCTGAGTAAGTAGATCCGTTGCATTTGCATCTAACTTGGACCAGAGTACTGGTCCCAGATATCTCACCGAGTGTTTTCCAAAATGCGTACCAATAACCATAGGAATTACAAATTCTTTAGTTCTTCTTAAAAGATCAGTTACCTGTGATTCGCCTACGAGGAGCTTACTACAAAACTTTGTTTCCCACCTCTGTATTTATTAACAGCTAACTTTATGGGGAGTACGAGTTCCAGGTAATGAGATTATCGATTACATGAAGATGGCGGGGTTGACATGGCCTATCCACAAGGGCCTCGTAAGAGCGCACTTTAACATGGAGGACACATCAGGCTCGGTTATATTAGACCAAGCAGGAAATAGTTTCCATGGCAACCTCATGGGAAGACCAATCTTTGTTCCGGTAAGATATAAAAAAATTCTAGCAAGATCTCATTGAAAGACAATTTTCGCTCTCTTAGGGCCTGGTCGCACTACAGTCAAAAACAAAAATCTGCCCGTGCAAAAATTGAGGAAAACAAAAGAAACCACTCCGGAGTGACACGCTTTTTGTAGAATGTTTTTGTGTTTATGTCATTTTGCACGGGCTAACTTTTGTTTTTGACTGTAGTGCGGCTAGGCCCTTATAGTTCTTTTGCAGTACTTTTTCGTGAATTCACACGCAAGAACTTGGCAGGTGGAAAATGGCAATTGCTAGCTAACTTTTTCAAGTTGTTGTGATGTCCTTAGGAATAGTCCATGATAGAACGCTACAGAAGGTTATCCTGTTATTAGTCGTCCCCGCGCCTCCTTATCCTTCCCATCCTACTCTGTACCAATATTTTGTAGAATTTTATCATCGTAGAACTTGAAAAACCTCGAGAAGAAAATCTGATTGCACAAAAGGCAGTAAGGCGGATACCTCTCTATAAAGACGGGCATCAATTATTGGCTGGTTCTGGGCGAATTTCACTTTCTTGTTCGTCTTAACTAAACTCTTTATTCAGCGGACGCCTCTCTAAGGCGGACATCATTTATTGGCTGGTTCTGGCAGAATTTTACTTGTTCGTCTGTAACTAAGCTCTCTATAAGGCGGACACCTCTCTAAGAAGGACATCAATTACTGGCTGGTTCTGGGCGAATTTCACTTTCTTGTTCGTCTTAACTAAACTCTTTATTCAGCGGACGCCTCTCTAAGGCGGACATCATTTATTGGCTGGTTCTGGCAGAATTTTACTTGTTCGTCTGTAACTAAGCTCTCTATAAGGCGGACACCTCTCTAAGAAGGACATCAATTACTGGCTGGTTCTGGGCGAATTTCACTTTCTTGTTCGTCTTAACTAAACTCTTTATTCAGCGGACGCCTCTCTAAGGCGGACATCATTTATTGGCTGGTTTTGGCAGAATTTTACTTGTTCGTCTGTAACTAAGCTCTCTATAAGGCGGACACCTCTCTAAGAAGGACATCAATTACTGGCTGGTTCTGGCCGAATTTCTCTTAATCGTCTGCAACTAAACTCTCTATAAGGCGGACATCAATTATTGGCTGGTTCTGGTCAAATTTCACTTGTCCGTCTGTAACTAAACTCTTTCTAATAAGGCGGACATCAAGGCTAATTCTGGTCGAATTTCACTTGCTCGTCTGTAACTAAACTCTCTACAAGACGGACATATCTCTAAGGCGGACATCAATTATTGGCCGGTTCTGGCCGAATTTCACTTGTTTGTCTGTAACTAAACTCTCTATAAGGCGGACACCTCTCTAAGGCGGACATCAATTATTGGCCGGTTCTGGCCGAATTTCACTTGTTTGTCTGTAACTAAACTCTCTATAAGGCGGACACCTCTCTAAGGCGGACATCAATTATTGGCCGGTTCTGGCCGAATTTCACTTGTTTGTCTGTAACTAAACTCTCTATAAGGCGGACACCTCTCTAAGGCGGACATCAATTATTGGCTGGTTCTAGCTGAATTTCACTTGTTCGTCTGTAACTAAACTCTCTATAAGGCGGACACCTCTCTAAGATGGACAGCTATAGCTGGTCCCGAAGGTGTCCGGTTTAGACATAGTTCACTGTTTTTCTTAGACTTGCCACAAGTGGACCTTCGCTTTTTTTAGTCGAGTTTTATTCGATAAATTTGCGCGTGGAATTAAGTTACCGAAAATTAGTATTGGAAGGGACTTGTGGCAAGTCTATGTTTTCCTTGGTGTTGAGTATTGTTCAACCTTTGATCTCTTATTTGGTGATCACAACATGTGCAACAATAAGAAATGTCTAAATTAGTTTTGGAGTTGAACTTATATGTTATTGCTCTGCGTTTTACTCAACTAAAATACCCCCTTTCTATTGGTAATATTGTTCCATTTACGACTTTTTTTTTTCAGAGTTCTGTGGATAAAAACCGTTTTGTGATCTCCTATCCAAACAATCGCCGAAGGAGAAGCATCAGGAATTCTCTCTTCAGTGGCTGGGCAAATAGACATTCTGAACTTTAAACCGCCATTACTTCCTAAGCTAGATGCTCTTTTCATTAAAGCTTATATTTATTTCTATATGCTGGTTTGATGAGTATATTTCTGTTCATCAATTCTCATTTTCCTCTTGATGATTTCTCTTTTATCTCAATTGATCTGATATTGGCCGTTTTTATGCTAGAGACGTTAAAGTCGTCAAGACGCAATTAACGTCTCAGACGTTAAATGCGTTTGGTATAAAAACGGGACGCATTAAAGTAGATCATCATCATCATCATCTTGTCTCATCGCGCCAGTAGTCGCATAAGGCCGTATTAAAGTAGATGGCCACAGAGAAAAAACACGAGATTTTCTAAAAAAAAAACTATTCTCGGAAGTAACTGGACACGACTAAAGTCGCCCCCCAAAAAAATTAAGAGCCCGAATATACCAATAGGGCTAAATTCGTCCTCGTTAAGGCCGTCTCGTTTTTATACTAGACGTATTTAACGTCTGAGACGTTAAACTATGAGTCGTCTGTTAAGTGCGTCTGAACGACGCACTTAAAAGAAGACGTTAAAGTCGTCAGACGTTAAATCCGTCCTTCTTATTTTCCGTTTTTATACTAGACGACTTTAACGTCTCAGACGATATTAACGTCTGTAGCATAATCAAAGGCTCCTTAGAGCCAACCCGTGAATTTGAAATGCTAGCGTAACGCAATATTGCGGTAAGCTTATGTTTTCACTCTGTCACGGTTCAATTTTTTTTTTAAATTAAACGTAAGGATTTTTGACAAACGCAAAAAAATAAAAATAAAGTACATCACTTTCATAATGTTCAGTCCGAAGTAGAAAGAAGAGGGAAAGAAAAAAAAAAAAAAGAACGACCCGAGCGAGATTCGAACTTGGGCTTTTCGGCTGTAAGTCCGCGCCTTACACCACTCACCACCGTGACCACTGACTTGAGTTAGGATAAATTTTATTAGTAGGAGGTAGATAACCATCAAAACGCGTGTCTCAGTTGAAAATTCCTTTTAGATTGATTTTAACGTTGCATTAAAGACTCCAAATGCGAAACATCTTTAAGCTTATATTCGTTTACACCAATTTAGTTATTGTTATCGCTGGATTCACGCTGTTCTTGTTACAAAACGCATTCGTAACAAAGCATTACGTCACCAAGTTTACAGCTGATGGAAGGAGTGAGCGAGTGCTCATTTGCATATCTGTCGCCGTTACCGATAACCCGTTCATTACGCATGCGCGTATATTCACGGGTTAAAAACGGCCATTTTTCCACATGTACGACCACAGGACACCCAAACTTCTGTGCGAGACCATAATAATAACAATAATAATAATAATAATATTTTTGCGTAAATTTGTTTAGTTTATTATATATATATATACATATTTTAATTTTACCTTTTATTCCTCGCGAAGCGAGGGCCGAAGGCCCGAGCGTAGCGAGGTTAATAAATTTGTCGGCCCTCGGGAGCTGAGCCGCGCGAATTCGAGCGAAAAATATATTTATACAGCTGTTTGATTAAACGTTGTCATTGATCGGTCTCATCCCTACGCGACCAGACCGAAAAGGATTATGGGGAGAAATCAATTCACATTCAATAACTGCACATTATCAAAATACGGAACGTCCTTATCGAAGCGACTCTGGTTGTCTTTGCGTAACTCGCGAAGACAAACATGAGTTTTGTTCTCCGTTGTAAACGCGATATAGAATAATTAATCATGCATTTTAATTCACCCATACTCCCTTTCGGTCTGGTCGCGTAGGGGTAAGACCGATCAGTGACAACGTTTAATCAAACAGCTGTATATATATATATTTATATACTCGATGGTGTCCTGCAGTTGCCTGGCAACAAAAATTGCGACCGCTGACAATTGCACGCTCTCATGTATGGCGGCCGGGCTGACGGGTTTATTCTTTACTCATCGTCGGTGAAACACGACCAATTTCTGATGCAAATGAGAAACAACAACAACACTGAGTTCAAAAAGTAGCTGGAAATCCTTGCCCGAGACAATTAACCACCGAAACTCCGCTGGAGCGAGAACGGCGACTTGAAATTCCCCCGCGATCGAGCAACTAAGAAGCAACGTGAGCATCGATTACAAAGACTTCGAACAGCCTAGGCACAACGTTTGAGTAGATTCAAACGCCTTGAACGCCTTCTGAACGAAACCGATCAGGAGAGGCGACACCGGCTGAAAGTGTTGGACAAAATGATTTTGTTTATAGACGCAACGAGAGGCAGCAAGAATTGCACGATCAGCTAAATACTCGTGACGAATATCTTTCATACGGTACGTAGGGAAAAGCAAACACAGATTACACGAAAGGCTCAGAGAAGAAGAACGATTGAGAAATGTAGCTCAAATCAGCACACTTTAATTCGCTCTCCAATGCTCTTCAATTCAAACAACCTACATTTACAGGCAAGTAAGCTTAAGCTTAAGCTTATATACAACCCTCTATAAATTATTCTTTAATCTACATTTTGCAAAAAGCAAGATTTTAAGTACTTAAACAACTGACAGGCAGATGATAAGAGGAACTGTTTTTCAATATAATATATTAGTACTCAAACACTGGAAACTATTCTCTATTAAAGTTCATACTGTAAATTGATGTTTATTGAAATTCTCACTAAGGCCACTAAGAAACTTTGATATAAGCTTAAATTACATAACATTGTATGCATATGACAATGCTACATTTAATAACTATTATCTATGGTATGTTAAGAGGTTTTACTATTCTATGTTACTGTAGTCTCATTTCTGTTTTTGAGTAAGATTAAATTATTATTTTTATTACAACTGTACCACCATTGAGTTGTTATTTTTAGTGCAACATCACTCTTCAGCAACAGTAAACTCCTGCGATCTCAACCATTCTGGCGAATAGTGAATTGGGTTAGCAATTATTTGATACCCAGTATATAGAACAAAAACATCAGCAGTATCTAAAGGAAACAGGTTAATTTGCATGGGAGATAGCACTCACAAGCTTCAAAAATGGAATTTAATCGAGACAGCAGGAGTTAGCTGTATTCCTGATAAACAAACTCTGCACCCAATCAAAATAAACACAACACATGCACTGCATATTGTCCTCGACCCATGTCCACAACAGTACTATAAATCCACTTTCAGACCAATTTTCCTTCTGACAAAAATTAATGAAGATACGTTTGGGGGGGGGGGGCGGTGGGGGGGGGGGGAGGGAAGGCCTGAGGATATTTTGGTACCCAGTCCCATAGCAGTTACAGCGACCCACAGCTCAAAACCCTAAACTGACCAGTACCAGCTCCCATTTATTTCATTTTAGGAAGACAGGGTACTAAGTACAAGTTAAATGGAAACGACTAGGAACGAAAATGTCTCAACTTTAAATTTCGGGGCCATTGCCGGCATGCAATTCAACCTCTCCAGTCAAATCAGAAATTCCATCTCTCCCTCCCACATTGCTAAAATTTTGCAGTGCATCCTCCCCCGAGCTTCGCGAGGTTCTGCGAGACACGTATTTCTAGTTGTATAATATTTTTTAACTCTAGTCTCACTAGTTGGAGCACAGGTCACGCCTTGGCGCCCTGTGTTCCTTTTAACTGTATAGCATACAGATAGTTTTTACTGCTAATAATAATAACAATACGAATATAACCGGGGAATTTAACGAACACAATGTACGATCTGGAATTTCCAATAAATACAAAAATACCCTAACTTGCTCCCCTTCTGTTTTACTTGTGTGTATATGGTGTTTTACGCCGTTTGGAAGCAATTTCAGTGAGTTCAATTTTCACTTAACTCCTCTCTATGAGAGTGAGGACTACAGTGAAACTAAAACTTGGCCTAGAACAGCACATATACACAAGTAAAACGTAAGAGAAGGCAAGCAAGGTAAGGCATTTTTATTGAAAATTCTAAATCCCATTCCCCTTGCAATTTACACAGTTTTGCAACACGGTCTCTTACACAACGAGCTTGGTGGTATGCCCACTTAGGCCCCGTCCACACGTATCCGGATATTTTTGAATCCGCAACTTTTTTGTTGCGGATTGGCCTTCCGTCCACACGTATCCGGCGAATTCGGCTAACGAATCCGCAACTTTTTGAATCCGCTCTCCAGAGTGGAAATTTTTGAATACGCTACGAGAACGGCATCGTGTGGACGGTCGAATCCGGATATTTTTTAATACGCTGACGTAACAGTATCGGATCCAGTCTTTAACCGCTCGACTATTCAACAAGGCCGACCGAAATGTCATTGCATCACTTCTACTTGGACTTATTGAATGGAGAGTTTAAGCAACGACGACGGCAACGCTAACGAAAACGTCACTTGAAAAAAGGGTTCGCGCTATTTTAAACTACTTTGCAGTTACTTCAGTTTGTTTAGTTTGGCTTATGTGGCTGGATTGTCCAGGAGCTGAATTTGAAGGGACGGCTTACTAGTTCAAATGGAGAAAGGAATATTAACCGCCGTGTGTTCACGTTCTCCACAAAACCACTAATTTGATTATTTGACGTTGTTGTTTTGCAGGGAACGGCAAAGAAATGTACTAAAATGTAAAACGCACGTGCAAAGGGTAGTTTTTTTGCTCATTAAACGTATTGTTTTGTGCCGTTCTCGCTGCCGTCGGCGTCGTGGTTGCTTAAGCTCCCTATTCAAGTCTAATAACGTGTTTACAGTCGAACTTGGTGAAAGCAATCGAATTTGCCGCCAAACTCGCACAAGGCGGCGCACAAAATGTTGGCCTATGCGCATACTCTGTTGACAACAATTAAAGAGGAGCCCTGGGTACTAGAGCGAATCCGGATACGTGTGGACGGGCAAATACGATTCGAATACGCTATGTGTGGACGCGAATATTTTCTAATCCGCAACAAAAAAGTTGCGGATTCAAAAATATCCGGACACGTGTGGACGGGGCCTTAGTTCGTTTATGCAGTGAAGACAGAAGATATTTTTTTTTGTCCGGATTGAACTATTGTTCCAAAGCAGATTGGAGTTTTTTTAAACCAACACACGCTTATCGAGTCATCTCATGAAGTACCTGTTTATTTGACTATCACTTCAGCAAGTGAGGTAAATTTACATGTGTAATGCGGACAGGCCATTGTGCAAATATTATATTGTAATCAGTCGCCAGATAATTAGGAATCATCCCTCTGGGACCTTCAATGTGCATTCAACTATTTTTTAGGCAGTTAACCCTCATAACATGCATAGGCCGTGTTTTCACGAGCGATTTTTCAAGTCGCTGAGCGAGTGACAGTCGGAAATCTCGTGAAAACAGTTGCTTGTCCAACTCGCTTAAAGTTAAGCGAGTCGGCGAACTACAATAGAATTCTCATTAAATTTAAGCCACCAAACCAGGTCGCTTAAGCTTGTCGGCAATTAATTTCGGCCAATCACATTTCGCCAGCGTTCAAACAACAAAGAAGGGTATTGTATTGTCGTTCTTTTGTGTTCTAATTTTCTATTGTTTTAACAAAAAAAAATATATCGCGCATGGTATAAGAAAAATGAATAAAGTTCTGTCCGTGAAAACGCATAAATTTTTTAAGCTGCTTAACGCGGTCAGTAAACAAATCACCTACAGGAATGTTAAACGAGAAAAACCGCCTCGTGAAAACACAGCCATAATAAGATTTTGAATCATATTATACTAAAAAAAGAATTCATTAGTTATTTGTATTTAGTCCGAAATCAAACATCTACCACAACTGTTCATTTAGCGAAAAGAATCACAAAGAATTACTTGTTCAGAAAAGAAAAAACTTGACAGCTCAATGAATTGAGAGGGGCTACTACAATTGCCTGATCTGAAACAAGAATTTAGATAAAAGGATAAAAGACCACACTGCGAGGATCATAAATTTCGTTCATAGTTTCTCTTCTTTCAAAAGAATTCAATCAATTTAATCAGCACATTTCGTGAAGAACGGAACCCTGAATGCTGCATGACTTGTACTGGCGCAAAACCCATCTCGGGTCTCAGCATTAAAAAATAAAAAAAACTTAAAACTAAACTAGACCTAAAAATTTACAATATTATAAACATCCCAAAAGTTGTAATAAATATACGTGTATGCGCTAATTCCCATTCCCACTTAAGCACTTTACTGCAACAAGTTAATCAGCCAAGTTAATCTATAGAGTGTTTTCACATGACGTCATAAAAATTAAAAAATCTACAGTACACATCCTACAAAGCTGTTTCCAACATGGTATGTGGATACCAGTGTTATAATCTTTCACAAAAAGTTTCAGGTTTTAAGGGGTGGACCATTAGAAATCCTGGGAGGGGGGTCAAAAATTTTTCAGTGTATGAATTTTTTTTTCGGCCTGAGTTTCCTGCAGGATTTTTTTTTGAGGGAGGTGCAAGCCTGCAGGTTTTTTTTTTTTTGAGATCTTCTTTATAAATGCGTGCAAGCCCCAAATTTTTTTTATACTAATGGCCCAATCCATTTTTGGTATTAAACGCTCGAGAGTAGATTTAAGTCAGACTGTCGAACCTTTGCATAAAAAATGGGGAGAAATAAGAATTTGGATGGAGTGGTCGAGCGGCGAAGGCGCGAGCCGCTAGGGGGGTCTGGGGGCATGCCCCACCAGAAAATTTTGAAATCTTGATGCTCTGAAACTCCATTTCTAGTGTTCTGAGACAACAATTTCTGTCAAAAATGTTTGGCAAATTGATGTGGCTTCTCATCGCTTTGCGTCTCTTTGTGTGGCTCCACATACAAGTACTCGATTTCATTTTATTTTTCTTGCTATTTCTTTAGTTTATCTGGATATCAGAGTAGAGTATACGCAATTTCGTCTTTTTGTATAGTAAGTATTATGAGAATTTGACGAAAATGACAGAATTTTATTTTCAAGCAAAATCGGGGTAATCTCGACGAAATCAGGACGGTTGGACAATCTGTAATGTATTTAAAAAATACTTGTGTGTAGTAGAGCAGGTTACATATTTCATGATGTTTACAGTGTTTTCAAATATGTACATAAACAAGGTTTTGGTTATATTAAGATATTGGTACATGTACCAGATAGACCTTTGAGGCAGGTAATTTTTGACAGCATTTGAGTCAACCTGAAGTTGCTTTTTGATGAATTTTACTACCAGAGAGCATGTCATACTCTCATATGTTCCAGTTTAAAATAAATAAATATATGTATGTGTAGCCAGTTAGCTTGCAGGATTTTATTTTTTTATGGTCAACTGCTTGCAGGAATTTTTTTTGAGACAATTTTCCTTTGCAGGATTTTTTTTTTGGTAATTGTTACCCCCCCTCCCAAGATTTCTAATGGTCCGCCCCTAACCATGTTTCGTTTTCGATTTATGAAGGTTGTAAATGTGTCACGCTATTCGTCACGCTATTTCAGATAAGCCGTGAAAATAAACAAAATGGAACTAGTTGAAAGTTATTAATGAATTATAGATGCTTATAAGCCGATTTCATGCCTTTTATAGTGAATACAATATTTTGTGATGAGATTTTTGGAAAAGTCTTTTTTAAAGACTTTAAAAAGTCTTTAAATTTTTGGCCGCCATGTTAGTGTTCCCAAGTGGAACACCAAGATGGCCACTCCATACATTTCTTGCTAAAAATGTCTATACTCATTCGCCTATAACTCTTGAATGAAATGCTCTTGCGCCATAAACATTTTACAATCGAAAACTGCTTCTGAATTTTGATATGACGTCAGTGAAAACGCTCTATAAATTCGCCAAACCTCATGACCTGAATTGAAGAGCCTCCTTACAACAATAATAATATTCTTTCATTTTCTTGTAACGAAGTTCATTCATTCAAATTCTGGCCACTGTGAATCGATTCAAGCAGTGATCAAACCGAACATGCCACGCCAAAGTACAGCAATATCAGTTCCTGGTCACCAACGTTATGTACTGAATGCCAGAATTGTGGTGCCACCGTAATGCAACATCCCAACTCTAAATCCAACTCCATATCTTCTTTGCAAGTCTCCTCACTGCAACCTACGATAATTTTCCCCTGACCTTTCAAACAGAAGAAGGTTTCATACTTCGACTCGTGCACATGTCTCTCCACAGAAGATCCGCATGGTATGACAGCTTGGGAAAATCCTGTCATATTAGGTACCAGTGAAGGCCCAACAAGTGATCTCTTTTTTATGGGTGACTCTTTAGGACCATGTGACAAGCTAATCTCAGGCTGTTCATCAAGTCTGCTAAAGTAAACTCCTTTAGAAAATTCCTGCTTTGGTTTGGCTGCCATCTTGGTTTATTTTCTCTAATCTTTCTGAAAGTAACAGAGCACAATGAATTTAGTATTAGCCTTCTCAAAATGTTTCCAAAGACTAGGTTGGTTGACTGTCGGAGTAGGTTAAGGTGAAAATTTCCAGCTAAAAATTGTACTGTCAGTGCTGGCAATGATGCAATTAAATTTAAATTTCCAATAAAATTTATTATTATGCAAATTTGGTAAAAAAATGCAAAGAACATGTGAAAATCTTAAAGGGGGTGTTAAACCTAAATGCCATTTTTTCTACTTGAGATTTCTTTTTATGGAATTATCTTGCCAACATTTCAAGTTATTAAAAATGCCGTCATAGGTTTGTAGATGAATGTCAGTATATAACACAGATTGGCAACAGGCAGACTGTGTAAGAGGAGAAGGGGGGATTTGTGAAATTTAGAAAAATACATGTAAGAAATTAGAATATGAAGTTAATAATTATGAGACCAAAACTAAACAGTCTTCTACTAACAAGTCTGCTAATAACTAACTTATCACGGTCACGTCAAAAGGAGTAAGTGCGGCCGGGAAGTGTGCTTAACTAAAACAACTAAAATGGTAAGATTTCAATCTGTCGGATGCATTATATAAGAAAATTGAAAATCTGTAACCAGGATTCATAATTAATAGTTGAAAAGTGAAAAATCTGTCTCTGGTTAAAATTTAAAAACTATAAGCTTTCAACAACCCTCCTGGTTGAAGACATCAGGACAGTTGTCAAAAGCTTATAGTTTTTAATTTTTTTTACCAGAGAACAGATAAATTATATTAAAAATTATGTTGTATTTAACGTTTTTAGTGTGGAAGGATTGTGTGCCACTTGTCATATATAATTTGGTTATTGTTTGATAAATAAATATTGGAACAGAAAAATTCTCCTTGTGCAGTCGCTCACTGCTAATGCTGCTATCATCTCGGGCCACATGAAATGAAATGAATGAATAAATGAGGAATAACTTTATTTATGTGTCGAATCATCTGACATAAGGGAAACCCTACGCTGATTGGGAAAACCTAATTATATCTAATACAATAAAATATCTATTAATCTAGCTTGATGGCCCAAAAAAATCTATACATCTTGTTTAAGCAAGGGTGATGTAATATACAATAAAAAAAGTAACTAATACTCTTGTCATCAATCTAGACTAGTATAATGCCCCGATTGTAATTAAGGAAAGGTGATATAATACAATAAAAGAATAACCGCTATTAGCTCTCACATAGATAGCAATTGTCACAGTCATTGTCATAATTATAAGACTGCTTATGTTTACACTCTTGATTCATTTTTTAAAAATTGACAATGTGTCGGTTGTTCTATTGTAACTATTCAGTTTTGCCCAGATCGTAGGGCCTAGGTATGATGAAGTCAGAGTTCTAGCTGGATCAATTGTACTACAGGTAGTGTCAGTCCGATGTGTCGTTCGACAGATCGGTCGAAAGTCTGCCAATAGTCGGTCGACATATCGGTCGATAGTTGGTTGATAGTCCATCAATGGTCAGTCGACATGTTGGTTGACATGTCCGTGTTGAGTCTCGGTGGAATATCGGTCAAGTGTTGGTAGTCTATTGGTCAAGTGTCGGAAGTCTATCGGTCAAGTGTCAGTAGTCTATCGGCCAAATGTCGGTAGTCTATCAGTGAAATTTCCATTGAGACATCGATCAAGCGTCGGTCGTGTATTTTTCAAGTGTTGGTATTACTTAAAGGACAGACAAAACTTATCAAAGACCATCAAAGTAACTATGTAAATGACCCATAACTATTTTTGTGACTAAACCTTTTCGCTGCTTGCGTACAGTATAGTAGCGTTGTTCTTGTAATCCTCCATTGAAAAGATAAGGAGTATCTTTATGTCTGTTTATTTTAGACCACTTAAATTTACATCCGTTAATGCAAGTACAGTCGGACCCCTATTAAGCGGCCGCCTATTAAGTGGCCACCCTCCATTAAGCGGCCACTTTCCAAAGTCCCGAATTGTTTGTCAGTAAAGTGCTGTATTCGATACATCTATTCAACGGCCACCTCTATTAAGCAGCCGCGGCCACCTTTTTGCTGTTGCAAGTTTAGTGTTTACTGTATTTTTACCTCTATTAAGCGGCCAGCAAATCATCTTTTCAAGCGAAATGGTGACAGATAATATGAAGGTGATAACTGATAACAATAAAAACTGCAATTTAATCATTCTCCACTTGCCCAGTTTCACGGTTACCAGGACCTTGCCCTATCTATCGGAAAGGCAAATGACTTGATCTTCTCGTTACCACTCCAAGCTCCACAACGGCAAACAGCAGTGACGGATTATTTTAAATAAATCGTCCGTGAAATATTTTGAGCTAAAATTGTTACAGACTATTGGTGCAAAAAAGGCCTAAGAAACTTGATGTTTTGTTACATGGATTTGCATATTTTTCTGTACCCACTCAACACCAAAAAATACTGTACTTATCGACTACATGCTCTCTGTGTTAGAGCTAGAACTTTGCACCGAATTGAAATGCGCAAACACAGGGCACTTAATTTTTTGTTTCAATGATTTTTGCATTTATCTTCACATATGTTCACTTTTCAACAAGCCTTTTGCTATATAGAGGCAATAAAATTACGTTGACTGCCATTTCTATCCAATTTATATTGCACCTCTATTAAACGGCCAACCTCTATTAAGCGGCCAGTTTTCAAAGTCCCGAGGGTGGCCGCTTAATAGAGGTCCGACTGTAACAGTATGAGGCAATGTAAATCCTCCATAAACCGGGGGAGGGGGGTTCTGCCCGCGCAGACTTTGAAGGTTGACCATGAATCAAGCAATCAATGTGCGCGATGTATTTAGAAAAACTCCAGCTATTTAACAATCGTGTTTATTAAATTTGCATTTATTAAGGTTAAACACGCACGATTAGGAAGCGTTCTCCCTTGTCGAACACACACGAAAAAGTATCGGTGGTGAAGTGTCAGCGAAGTATCGGTGAAGCATCGACCAAGTGTCGGTGAAGTGTCGGAGAGGTATCGGTGATATGTTGGTGAAGCGTCAAAAACTATCGGTCAATGTGTCAACCGACTATCGGCCGATAGATATTGGTTGATATATGAACCGACTGTCGACCGACTATCGACCAACTGTCAACCGACTATCAATTGACTATTGACCGATATATAAACCGATATATCAACCGACTATCGACCGACACTACCTATAGTACAATATTGATCCAGAGTTCCTACGATAATATCCACTAGTATTAGATTTCAAAAGATGATCAGATTTGTATGATCAGATGTGTAGTAGGTGTAAAATGATACCAGAACGCTTGACTTTTTGCTCATACCATTTCAGTTGACATTGTTTCGACTGTTTAAAATGATGGACACGTTGGGCACTACAATGATTATCCACAATTTTCAAGACTTCTTACCATCTATAACACGGTCAACAAAACTGTCAAAAAATAAATGAGGGCACAGGGCCGTAGCCAGTATGAGGCAAACCGAGGCACTTGTCTCAGTCATGATCCCAGTGTTTTGTTTAAAGGTAGTCATCATAAAGACCCTAAATAGCTAGGCGGGAAATTTAACCATGGATATTGCCTCAGTCCTTATTTTTTTCCGACTATGGCCCTGGGGCATAGTCCAGTCCTTGTTCAAATTTTAACTACATTGACTGTCTATTGTGTCAGGATTTGTGGACCTACCATGAAGATCAAAGGTCAAGAAAAGACCAGAAAATGGTGTCATGGCTGCCACAGTTTATTAACTTCTTCGAATGTTAGCCTTCCAGGACTTCCAGTTTTTTTAATCAAGTCAAAGGCAGTCAAAGAACATTCAATTATCATGGAAATCTAATAGGTAAATCATGCATCACACGTTTGTAAAAAGCAAATTATGCATCATGCTGCAATGTCCAGTCACGCATCACACAGATTATTTTGGCTCAATCACACATCATGCTGTTAATTTTGGGTCCATCACGCGTCACACAAAAAACCTTTGCCACCCTCACTTAACCTGGGGTTAGTTCAGTTTGTTGGTATATTTCAAAACTAAAAATATTATTTACTTTCTCTATCTCTTCTTTAAATCTCTTACAATTTCATTCAAATTCAGGTGTACCAGTAACTCCTACTTAATTTGGATGCTATACACCATAAAGCCTGGGCTACACATTCTAACATTGGCTGCGGTCACATCTGGGCTACTAACTATAGTTAAGACAGGGATAACTATCATTAGCTATTTCGGTAATGTGACCGCTTCTCTGTTCGCTCTATAAACTATAGTTAGAAAATTGACGCCTCGGTGATCCAAAACAATACAGACTAACTATAGTTATACCCAAGCAGGGTTCATGGGTTAGTCTTAAGTTTACAAACAAACAACCAATCAGAATGTGACAATTCTTTTCGCACGTGCGAAATGAGCATATATAAATATGCAAAATAAAAGCCAAGCATGAAGTGAGAGGAAAACCAAAAACAACAAACAAAAAATTTACATACAACAAGGTAGCAACATGTGTAGCCGGCGTCGAGCATCCATTACAATTCTCAGCTTATTTCTCATTTTTCTCCGACGGTTTGCCGCACGAAAAAATAAATAAGAAGAAAAACTAGACACACTTTACGTCGGTCAACCATGTTGACATTTCACGGATCAACAATAAGGGCAATCACGAACCTCTTTTAATTCTGACATCATCCATAGGCTAATTAGAACTAACTGTAGTTAACTGCGTGGTGTGACCGCAAAGCCGACCAAAAGCACTAACTACAGTTAGGTATGATGTCACGTAACTTAAGACTAACTTAATTTAAACTATAGTTACGTTGTAGATGTGACCGCAGCCATTGTTATATAAACATCATTTGTCTAACATTTTTTGTTAGAAGAATGTTTTGATTTTGATCAAACATTCTTCTAACAACAAAAAAAACGTCATCTAACATGCCGGCTACACGTTCTAACATTGTTGAACCATAGTTAATAAAACAAACTGGTTATGAAGCTCAACAAATTTCAAAAAGAGTGTGCAAAGCTGCTTTGCCTTATGTTGAATGAACCGTGACCATGCACATTGTTTTGTTTAACATGTGAGCCCAAATGTTTCTACTGGTCAGTTGCTCATATACATTTCAATACCTTTTGTGTTTTGTGCAGGGTCAAGGCAAACGAACAAAAGAAATGGAGAACAAAAACACTCATATAACAAAGGACTGACTGTGTTTCATAACCAGTCTATTCTATTAACTATGGTTGAACCAAAGATTGTTATAATATAACAATGTTAGGCCGGGGCTAATCTGTGTAAATAATGACGTCAGCAAAAAGATTCGCCCATAGAGTGTAACAGCTAGGATTATCAGTAGCTTGTCGAGGATGACCGTGACGGGGGAAAATTTGAAGGCAAAGTGTCTTGATGCGAACAGTTCAATGGTATACAATGGTCTAAAATCCACGTGCTAACCTCTTTATAGTAGAGCAAAAGGTGAACTTTATCGAGTATCAACTCAATCAAGTTCAATCAAGTTTCCCTCAAGTTTGTCCACCGTTTTGAATCGTAAACTTATGAAATTTCCCATTTGTTAATTTGAATTGGTATATCGGATACCTCAACTAGGTTGCAAAGGGAAAGAATGGAAATTTGGCACGCAGAAAGTATATTAAAGTAACTTACCCGTCCCCCGTATATTTCGTTCGACCTTCGACCGACCCTTCGCCTTCGAGGGTGTATGGGATTTGGTAACCGAGCCTCCAAACATCCAGGATGGAGGAGGCCCTGGAGACAATTAACCGCCTGTGCGTCATTTTCCCGCCATTTTTCACGTTTCAAGCGGGAGGATCGATTTTTTTTACGTTCGTAAAAAACGCAAGTATTTATTTTGATTATTATTATTATTATTATTATTATTATTATTATTATTATTATTATTATTATTATTATTATTATTATTATTATTATTATTATTATTATTATTATTATTATTACTAGTGTATCCAAAAGATAGTAACTGCTGCGGTAAATTTGTTGTAATAATGCTGTTTTATCATCTCGCTGGTATTACTGAATTTTCTCTTTCGTTTTTTGAGGGGAAGCAAAGCAAATGTAACCGGGATGAATCGACGAAAATTCCAGCTCATAAGACTAATTTTGTTTTGTAATTCACGCATCAAGTTCCTGCAATGTCTGTAGAATATTGTTGAGTTAAGGACGCGTTGACCACGAGGAAGGTGCGAAAATTTAGGTTAATTACTGTGTTCGCGTCTCCCAAGCTCAGCTCAGGTTTCGCGTCCCCAAGCGCTCAGCTCAGTTCAGTCTCATCGACTGCTGTCGGAGTGATTTCAAAGTAAATTTGTCTTTTATTCCGTACAATCTTCGAAAATCTTTGCCATTCAACGGTCCTATCACCATGCCTCACAGTCCTCGCTCAACTCGCGGTAGTCTTCGACACTTCAGTTCCGATTTCGACTGGGACATGTTGGACCAAAATATTACAAATCTCGCAGCCAACAGCTTGAAGCAGCAAGCGAGGCTATTGTTCGTGGCGCAGTGCATTCTGGCCCAAAATGTGTTCGTGGCGCAGTGAATTCTGGTAAAAAGCGATCAAATCGAGATTTTTCCTAGCTTATATTTTTTTCTCATATATTTCTCTTAAATCCTGATTATGTTGCTGCTCACTCGCTACAACGAGCGTAGCGAGTGAGCAGCAACATAATCAGGTCATCATCATTTAGGTCAGGCTTTTTATAATTAGCCAACACAAGCTCTTAGCTCCGTCTGAGGACCCATTTAAAGATATAGACATTGCACAAGGCTGTATCGGAAGACATACTTAAATTGTATTTCATTATTATTCATCTATAGTTTTGTTCTGTTTCAAGGGTGTTAAGCATTTATAATCATCACAGAACTGTATGGCATAGGTATTTAAAATCATATTTTTACAATTGACTTTTATTAAGTACAATATTGCATTAGCATTTGATTGATTTGCAGTATTTGCTTGATTAGTCTGATTATAAACGCTATTTTTATTACCTAATTACAAATCATGATTGCAAATCAATCGTCATTTAAGTGATCATTCAACAAAAAACGGTTTTCTAAGTCTGTCTTTTGTCAATTTTCGCCAAATTAAATGCCCTAAATTTATCATTTTTTGCAAAATCGCGAAAATTAATGTTCGCGAAATATTCGTGTTCCAAATTCGCGAAATTAAGTGCCCGCGAAAATTAGTACGAATAAGGTATTTCTATTTTCTGGTAAAGTTCTTATTGTTTTAAGAGTATCTTGTTAAAAATTAAAGATCCGTAAAAAAAAGCCTGGTAAAATTTGAATTTACGGGCAAAAAGAGCGAAGAAAGGAGCGAAGTTATGGTAAAAAGGCTGTGAAATCTTCACGAAATTCGTCTCTAAAACACTTTGAAATTTTTCCAAACCAAACTTTACCGTAACACTTTTTTTACTTTCACTTAGTAATAATCTAGAAAGTTGTTTAATTGCATTCGACAACCTGAATAAAGTAAAATAATTTCCAGACACTTAATTATATGACCATTTGTTGAATTTTATTTCTTTTTCCTTTTGCTGTACAGTATTTAAATGTATCACAATAATATTAATGTGGACCTTTACCATAATATGAATAAAGGAATTGTTTTCACCAGCGATGGAGTCGGAGTCGTAATCGGAAGCGTATCTAGTGAAAATCAAACAACGGAGTCGTAAGAAGAGCTTCCGATTGCGCTTGATTCCGTCGCTTACGATCTAGTGAAAACTAGATTGTCGGAGTCGTAAGCAAGGAATGGGGATTGTGATTGGTTTATTCGCTTCTGCTTGCGACTCCGACATGACCGACAATCTAGTTTTCACTGGATCACAAGCGTCGGAGTCATAAGCGGAATCGGAAGAAAATGGAACCGTTCTGATTCTTCGGACTTCGTCGAGCTTATGACTCCGATTTTCACTGGGTCGGAAGCGCTCTCACGACTCCGACTACGCCTCCGTCGCCAGTGAAAACCAGCCTTTAATAATGGTGCTGCGACTATGGGGGATTAATACACGAAAATATGGTTTTATCGACTGAGTTGATAAAATTGGCCGCCGTAATGAGATTCTAAAGCTGACGTTTCGAGCACAAAGGGCTCGCGCTTGAGACATTAGCTTTTGAATCTCTATATGATGGCCAATTTACCTCATCAACTAAGTAGCCAAAACCAAATTTTCGTTTTGCACAATACGCCTGTCTGTAGCCTATGGATCTGATTCTTTACATACCATGATCAATCAATGTAATCTCTTTACTGCGCCTTTCAATAACATGCGGAATTTGAAATTCAAATCTCCACTTACAGTTGCGTTATTCCCTGCCGTCAATCATAATTAATACGAAAGCCAACGGACCATGCAAAAAAGAAACAAACAAAATGGATCGAAATCTACCAATCATAATGCACGGACGTGACCTTTTGAACTCATTGAAGCGAAGATCTGTTTCCTGAGAGGTAAGCTAAGATGATTGACGGCAGTGTAAAACGCAACCGTTGGTGGAAATTTGAATTTCAAATTCCGCATGTTATTGAAAGGCGCAGTAAAACTTGGGATTATTTTAGAGACTATAAACTTCAACTTGAACGCGACCCAAAAAGGTGGGTATTTGTACTGGACAACAATACAAAACTATGTTACAAATTGCCACACCCATAAAGTAACTGTCCTTGACTTTCCCAAACCGGAAAAAATGCCATAAATTTGCACACACGATTTGTGTTATTGTTTGTACTTCTTTTTAATTTTTTTTTGAAAATTTATTTTTTTGGAAAACCTAGCAAGGAATGTTAGGTGAGCCATTTAAAGAGACTTTGTGGTTTATAGAATTGACACGATCTATAGAAACTTGAAGATCAAAACTCTTTCTACCCATATTCAATCTAAATTATACATTTTAATTTTCTTACTTTCTTATGAAAATCATGTAATGGGTATTTGTATCTGTGTTAAAAAGGGAAAGACATTTTTATATGTTACATTTCTTTAACAGAACAGTCAACAATGAACACTGATGTATTTACATATTTACTGATTTACACAATTTAGAATTACCAAACGTGAACTGCTTTTGAACTCTACCAGAATATGTGAATGACCCTAGACAATCACTTCGTACTGGTGTAGGAAATCAATAAAATCGTTCTGATAGGCTTGCTACATGAAAACGTACTAGCAATGGCAAAAACAAAGTTCACTTGAAACCAGCGTGTTTCGAGTCTACATGTATTATGCATGTTGGTGAATCTTCTGCCCCCACCGATGGGAAAGCTCACGAGGAACTGATGTAATAATGTACAAGGAAGAAGCACAAGCGCCAAAGTTTGTGATAAGTGTACTAAGGCTTCTTCAACATCCATTACATGAGGTGATTCAGATTTTGTTGTTGTATATCTTGCACTTTTAGATTACCAATCATTACTATTTGCTGCATCTTCAAACACCTAAAAAAAGAATTTACAAGAGAAATCATTACAGTTGATCCTCGTTAATACGGTCATCTGGGGACCATGGAAAGTGGCCATTTTAACGGGGTGTCTATGTTGTGGTGCAATTTTATCCTTGGTGCAAATTTGTTTTTCCTTTGTTTAAAACTTATTATCATACATTACCATAGCCAAAAACAAAGGAAAAGCAAATTTGCACCAAGGATAAAATTGCACCACGACATCTATATTAAGCGGGTTAATTTAAGAGAGAATGTGACAGATCTCTGCCAGGACTGAAAAAAAAAACTGACTGTAAGATATCTTTTTTTTCTACATGGTCAGACGCTAGCATAAATACATGCTCCTCTTCAATCTAAATTGAAATAAAGTTTGTCTGTATGCATATACGTTACCTCTAAAAAAAGGGCACTGTTTCATTTTCTTTTATTGTAAAACTACAGATTTTCCAGGAACAGAAGAATAATTCTTCAATAATTGACTGCTTTGCCACAGTCATTCATTCCACCCAGAGCATGTAAAAGCATAAAAATGTAGGTTTGGTAAAGAGTGCCTTACCTCAAGCAGGTTTCTGGGACCAACAACATTTTTAGGCAAAAATCCTTCATCATCAAACAAGCGGCCTCGCCTGCTGTCTGATGGAGGGGTGTATCTTTGGTGCTCTGGACTGCTAGTGTGAAATGGCGGAGTAATCCTGAACAGAAAACAACATATTATTATTAAAATTCACTACAGTGTAGTGCACGCATTTCTTGGCAAGTGACTGATAAATTACTGTTAAAATGGATTTCCACTGTAGCATAATGTTTAATGTGTTCAGACATAAGTTGGCTTTATGTATGTATGCAAGTAAAAGAAAAGCCAATTATACAAGCCACTCACATGTTGTCTCTCATTTTAGATGTAAAAATTACATGACATTGGAACTCCACCATTAGGCTTAATTGAGCATGTGCACCACATGTAAGATATCGGAGGAGTGGTGAATCAAAACGTGGACGGGGTGGGGAGACTATTTTATTTTATTTTATTTTATTTTATTAACTTCGCCACACTTGGCAGGGACACCACAACAGCTTGCGTCAATTACTGTGGCCCCGTTTCTACTCAGGGAAAGAGGGATTGGATAGAATATGGAAATCTTTGTACCATGCCCCCCTCCCCCTTCCCTTTAGCCATGCTCCAACTCCTTTGAGACAAATTTCTCTTGTCACAATCCCACTTGTGCCTTTGCAACTGACACAAACATGAGCAACTTCAGTGTAGCTCCTCAAACGATGTAACACTACATGGAGATATAAAACATGCCTACCTCCCTTTCTCTGGATAAATTTGTGGAGATATTCTCAACTGATCCATGTGACTACAAGGTGTCAGGTGAATAGGTGAGCTGCAGTAACCATCACTGCAAAGAAAAGTATACACATTACTTTTCATGTCAATGCACTTTATATAAATTTGGTTGACAGTGATTGAGCAGTTGGAGCCTTGAATGCTTACCATTTGCAAGAACTGGCTGGCTGGACCCTAACCCTAACCTTCACCTTTAATAAACACTTAATGACTGGTCCCGAGGTTCGTCTCGGGAAACATCGAGATTCTCGGGAAACCAAATTCACTGTTTCCCGAGGGATCAGTCATTAAGTGATTTGTTATATAGCAACACATAATAAAACACAACACAAGACAGTTTGAAAAACGTGACGAGCACTTGGTCCATCATAATCATGCCACCTTTTGTCACGGTCTGATCACGTGCGCTAGCGGGCAACAGTGCAATGTTACCCTCTGACGTCAAAATTTTTGCCTGCTTTCACAAATGTTGCCCGCTTAGCACAATTGGCGGGAAAAAGTTTGTTTGTTAGATGTCATGTGACGATGAATCAACCAATCAACGCGCGCGTTGTATTGAGAAAAACTCCAGCTATATAACAACCCCACTTATTGACCAGTCTGGCTGACCAGTTCCAACAAATAATGCCATATTTTATGAACTGAATGGTCTGCTCGGCCAGTAATGATCAATATTAAGTGCCCTTAATAAGGTGTCATGTAAAATTTGAGTGCAAGTTATTGTATAATATAGGAGAAATCACTTGAGGATAAAAAAGCATTAGAAGTGTAGTGTTAACTGGAGTATTTAAGTTTTAAATTGAATATTCAAACATGACTGCCATATAACCAACTATAACTAATCCTACAAAAATATGCAAAAAATGTAATCAATCCATTAATGTTTCAACATGCAATAAAAGACAACACCCATTTACGGGCATAAATTGGGCAGGGAATATACTGGCAAGGCTCGGATAGAACCCACCAACCAGATAAACCCACCAGATGAGGGACCTTGGCACATGGCGCCATGCCAAGGGGGTACCTCATGCCTGAACTGCAAGGCCGGCATCAACGCTGGGGTAATGTCCTGGGGCCAAGTTAACCCAGTCCAATAAGTATTGTATGCCCCCTCCCTGACAGGGCTTCAGCACAGGGCTGAAGGGGTGCCGCAGGCAGCAATTCCCCACCCTTAATTTATTGATAAGACTTAAGTAAAAGTTTTCCATCAATCAAACTTAGCATAGCATAGCACTTACATAGGCAATGAATAAGTATTGGGAGGTGGGGTGGGAGGGATCAATCTTGCTGCAGGGAAACTTGCAGCCTTCTGAGATGAGGGTGATTGAGAAAGGTCGCATAATTTAACTTGTTTGATTGACTTGAGCCAAATAAGGAGCAACATGTGAGATGAGGCCACAGAGGTGATCGTGGGCTCGGATTTGATGTTGCTTTTTAACATTAACTATAATTTTATGCTAAAATATCATTTTGAAATTTAAGGCAATTTAATATAAAGCAAAAAGTCATTAAAAAATAATTGTACTCTACTTTTACATACCCATGCCAAGGAGGCTTTGGAATAGAATGTGTCAGCATTTCTTCAAATGATATACTGCAGTTTGGAGTGCTGTTGCTATCATACATGGAGTTACTGCATGATTCTGTTGAAAAATATAATGCAACAAACATGCATATTTAAGGTAGGTGAAAAAGTAAGTAAGCATGTATTGTACATGTATGTAACTGTAAGTATGCGAAAAGAAGTTAAATGTAGCTAACAGTATAAACACGGTATAGAGTTTTAAACAAATACAGTCTCACCATCTGAAGAAAAACTTGTGTCTTCATGAAAGGATGAGTCTGTTTTTGATAAGGAATTACTGGCCATCCACAATCCTGATAATGAAATCATTAGGTAATAACAATTAACATTTATTTAATTACATTCAGATAGGCAAGCTTTATAGCGGAGCTCCCAATGAATAGTGGCTTTAAAATATTCTTGCCAACATTTTTGAGTTGGTAACCTTGCATTTGACATGTAATGTGATGCAACGTAGGTCATGGTATCTAATAGACAATATTCGTATTCTCGGTATTCAGTATTGAACTGTAACTAGCTTGCAATGGAGGCTCATGCTGGGGAATATCATTAAAAATATTTACATGTGAAAAGAATCCCCTGCATGAGCCTCGTCTGCAAGCTAGTTCCAGTTCAATACCGAGAAATTGTAGGTCATCGATTCCTTATTTCAGTAACTATGCTGCATATATACACAGTACATGTAACTATGCTCTTGTACAGGTACATGTATGTACTCTTTCGAGGCCCTGTATTTGTAGCATGTTAACATGAAAATGTATGGAGAGCAGCTTTAAAGACATCCAAGATGTTGGTGTGTTATACCCCCACCCCTCTACCCCTCTTCTACACAAAAGTTCAAAAATCAAAGATCCTTGCAAGTGTCTTAATTTTAGCAGTTTGTCTCTCCAAATGTTTACAACACAATTTACTTAAGTAGATTCTCACCTCCAAATGGACGAAAAAGCCATAGCAAAACCATCCATAACCACAGCAAAACAGCATAAATTACTGAATACATTCTAGATGTGAATTGTTTCTACAAAGGACAAAAAAAGGGATTACTGTACATTAAAATCATGGGGGAAATATAATTAAGTGCTATATATCTTAAAGCAACCTGGCATGAGAACGTCCAATGTTTTCTTTATAAATGATGCTTTCAAGTAATACAGAACAGCAATGATTAACATATGAAAATAAGGCCATAGTTTTATATGAGTCAGTAAATTGTTGAAGTTTTAAAATTATATTATTTATGCATAATTGACTTTTACCATCCAGCTATAAAAGTAAACTCTCTGTCTTCTCTTCCATGCCTGCCTTACGGCTGGTTCAGCTAATATTTGATCCACAGTTGGCCTAAAAATACAACATATGGAAACAAATTGTACAGAACCAAATTTGTTTTTTTTTTAATAAGCAATACTTGGAATAGCTTACCAATCGAGTTGCGGCAGGCTGACTCCCTTAGAGCATTCCGGGCTGGCTGCGAGAATTTCTTCTCATCATGAAAATTTATAATTTTTACACACGGCACTCATGTAAAGCAGGTTTTTAAATTTTCGCATTTAATATTATTGTTGTATAGTTATTGATTATTTAGAGTAATTTTAGAGTAATGTAGTTCTAGCTATTACATATTTTATAATAATTCTGTATATAATTAGATTTTTATAGTTGTGACTGATGAGTTTACTGTGTCTAAATAAAGTTATCCTATCCTATCCTATCCTATTACTGGTTTGGTGTGTATTATGCAATGGAGGGGGGGGGGGGATTCCCATGTATTCAATTTGACAATTGTGTTACAACATTTTTACAATTTTTACAGGGCAACTAAAATCTTGGCTGGTCAAATATGTCACCTGGCATACATGTACTCACTGGCTGACAAGTGTGAAAAAAGCTAATATCGATGATGTGGCTTTAGGGAGGCTTTCTGGGGTACAGGAAGGTGACATTCAATTTTTATTACATGAAAGTCTAACAAACCTTTGCTGTGGCAGAGGATCCATCATCCATGTAATAAGCCTTCTAAGGTCTGGGGAAATACCTACAGGTGTGCATAAGTAAAAAAATATATCGGTCAAGCAATAAATATATCCAATACAACTTTTGCAGCCATGGTTTCGTGTGCGTAATTATGCGTTGAACACCCTTGAGGATTGCTTCAGGTACCTTTTAGAACCCTAATTGTGATTGCAATGAATGACAATGAACAGGAGCTTTTTAACCTCCCTTATCCCTTGAGTGACCACAAAAAGTGATTATAAGCAGCTAACAAATGAACAAACCTTGTGTAAACACATCAGGAAGCTGGCCATTCCTAAGTTGATGCCATGTGTCTCCACCTCGGGGTAAATCAAGATCACTGGCTAACTCTAACAGAGTTATTCCCAAGCTGATGAACAACAAACAGAAGATACAGCTCAGTCTTAATCCATAGGTAAAGTGTTCACAAGCCAAATGGCTCTCAACTGCCAGAGCTTAAGAATGGGGTTAGTTTCTAGAGAAACTGTGGTGCTGCGTCGGTGGGGGTGAAGCACAAGAATTTGGTTTTATCGACTGAGTCGATAAGGTAAATTAGTCACCGTAAAAGGATTCGAGAAAGCTGACGTTTCGAACCTAGCCCTTCGAAGACGCATCCAAACCAGTCGCGCGTCATTTCAATCTTGCTAACCATTCTAAGCAACACATGACAATCTGTGGCGTTTCCCTACACCAGGGCAACACAGAAAGCCGTAAAAACTTAGAACAAAAAAATCATCTTTCGAATCGACACTCTCAAACCCCACAGAATTAACGAACGCTTTTCATTCAACTAATTTACATTTGTTTTTCACGTCACAAAATTTCCACCAATGGCGGAGCTCCTCCTACTATATAAAACCACACACTACCCACAATCCCTTGATTCGCTCCGACGAAGGGCTAGCACTCGAAACGTCAGCTTTCTCGAATCTTTTTACGGTGACTAATTTACCTTATCGACTCAGTCGATAAAACCAAATTCTTGTGCCAGAGCTTAACCCCAGTTTTGGTATCAATCAATCAATCAATCAATCAATTATATTTTACTCATAACAATAGATATATACATTTTTACAAGAACACACTAAACAAGAAAAACTGTAGAGAGTATTACTACTCCCTCCTGGATGGGATGCTAGTCCATCGCAAGGTTACCCCCCCAGCATTATGTCACCAGGAGACATTTATACACCTGGGTGGAGAGAGACAATGTGGAGCAAAGTTTCTTGTCTAAGGAAACAACACGACGGCAGAGACCAGGCTTAAACCACCAATGTTCAGGTTGAAAGTCTGACGCGATAACCACTACACCATGGCGCCTCCACAATTAATCAATAAGTAATACATGTAGATAAAATATGAGTTGCAGAACTGTATGGATATAAATACAATGGTGAGCCACAAGCCCTAGCAACTGTAAATAAAAATGATTTATACAGTTCTGCTTCAAATATTCCATTTGACTTCTAAAACAACAATAGCAGTGAAGCTACAAATATTAGCATTCCTATAAGTATTCTGTATCAGTAATACAGTATATATTTATCAGCTATTCTGTATCAGAATTTATAAACCTTCATTAAACTGTTATTTCTTTTGTATTTTTATTTTCCTTATGAATTATTAATGATTTTAGAAAGCTAAATACCGGTAGTAAATCATTTGTTTCATTGCCATCATGATTCAGAAATTAATTTAATATAGTATGTGATAACAACTCAAAAACTCAAACAATGTCAAGGGTTCTTTAAAATGTCTTTCTTCGAGCATCTGGCAGGTTGACAAAATGATTGAAACCCACCTGAATATATCAGCACTCTTAGTGAACCGTCCCTGCATTAACTCAGGTGCCAGATATTTTGGATCTCCTTCCAGAGCTTGAGTAGTATCGCACTAGCAAGATATCAAGTAAACATAATAAAATCACTCTGTTGAAAACTACACAAAAGGCTAAGTTAATATGTTAAGCCTATTTAGCCTGGGCTTTTTTTGAGTTCCTGAGCCTGGGGTGGGGCCTTCGTAACAATGTGATTGTAAGCTATAACAATGAAACTTGGAGGTTATAATGAATTACAGTACATCCAAAACTGTTTCGTTTGAGGTTCGCAAAATGGGATGTCCAATGATATCAAATGACATTGTCAGTTCTGCTTGTCACTATCTTGGATTTCTTCATTTCTCCAAAACCTCAGAAAACTGTCCAAATTGACTGAAAAATAATCAAACCGATAAAGAAATGCTAAATTGTCATAATAACAAAAATGTAAAAGGTATGACAATAAACTTAAATTTGGTCATTAAAAGTAAAAAAATCCAAATTTTGAAAAACATATGGTTGTCAAAATATGGTTGCCATGGAAACAAAGTCACACGAACAATAAAATGTCCTACCAAATTATTGCCAGATAAATTTTAAGAAAAATCTGAAGTTGAATGGTGGCATTTGCTTTAATATTAAAAAGGTGTGGGCACTTTGTGCCTTATCTGGTCTCCCCCAACCCGGACTTTACATGTGCCATGCAAAACTCTGAGCAAACTTTTTTTTGTCAAAATTGTCAATACAATATTTACTTTAAACAGGGCTGTCACTAAGATTTCAAGTTGCTGGGTAAATCCAATTAGTAGGCGGGGAATCAAACAGCGGGGGAGTTCTTTTGGTTCTATTTTCCTTCTCTTTTCCTATTAAAGTAGCTGGGGGTCACGCTCATAGTAGCCACGGGAAATCCAGGCCCCCGGCCCTTAGTGACAACCCTGCTTTAAACATTTCATTTTCAAGAAATAACTTACTTTTGACAGCTCTAACACCAAACCAAAATCTCCTATTTTACATAGTCCATCAAGACCAATAAAAATGTTTGCTGGTTTCATATCCATATGAACCATATCATTATCATGAAGATGCTTAAGTCCCTGGTAAAACAACAAGAAAAAAGAATTGTTTTGCTACAAGGAGAAACTACAAAGCATTGTTAAAATATCAAGACATCTAAGGTTCCTAAACAAATTATACTGCAAAATACATTAAAATTCTAAATATGTGTCCTCTAGCTGCCACAAAGGCCCCTGAAATACGCTCCAAGAAGCAAAAATCATTTCCTTACAGTTATACAGACATGTATGTTGAAGTAAACTCTGAATTGAATTTGGCATGGCATTTGAACTTTGATTGAAAAAATCTTATCCATGAGAAGATTTCAACACCTTTTTCAAAAATATGTAGATTAAGTTTAAATGACCCTGTCATTATAGCTCAGACTAAAAAATGCTCATATACTAACCAAGCTTAAGTCAACAAGAAATTCCCACACCAAGGATTCACTTGCTGAATCATTTTTCTCTAAGTAGTCTTTGAGACTGCAACAAATAGAATAAATCAATCAATCTGTAGTGACCTATCTGGGTTCTTTAGAAAAACACGAGTGAAGACACTGTGTAGCTGTGTTTCTGATTCAACAATATTCTCAGACCATGTGCTCTATATACTATTACAATAATCATGTGATCTCTTTCCGATTACATAATGATGTACACAGGGCTGTCATTAAGATCCGGGGGCCAGGGATTTCCCCCGTCTTCTATGGGCATGAACCCCGGCTACTTGCATAGGAAACAGAAGAAAAATAAAACCAAAAGAACTTGCTAGCTGTTGAATTCCCCGCCACTAATTGCATATACCCAGCAACTTGAAATCTTAGTGACAGCCCTGTGTACATATCAAAACATATCAGGTTACTACACAATGAATATCTTTAACTTTAAATTGAGATGCAATACCATAAATATTTGCCTGCATGCATGTCAAGTGATAGTTTACAGACATAATAGCAGTCAGTGTATAACAGCTTTCAACAATTGGCACAATGGCAATTGGTGGACAATATAGTACTAAAATAAAATACCCACAAATGCTTCTATTAGATTACCAATGGTGCCAGGCTGGTTCATCTAACCAAAATCAAACTGCTAACCTGACTAGAAAAATATTTTGGTCACCTACCTATTATTAATAATGAAGTTAAAGACAAGACAAAATTGTCTCAGCATTCCAAGACTTAATTTTATATTAAGCTCAGGGAAATGTCAAAATCAGAGTAATGCAGTACATGTAGATATCAATACCTCATTTCACATAACTCTGTTTGAATATAGAGATGCTGCCTGAAAAATACATTTAAAGGAAAAAATGTAATCATTTTTTTTTTTGTTGCATTGTACATCATGGCATAGTACAAATCAGCAAACATATGCTAACCCTTAAATCCCCAAAAGTGATCAACTTCAAATTTCTCCTTGTAATGTCAATGCTTAGTCAATCAGAGAAGCCATGAGAATTAAGGGATACATGTATGATCACCAAATTCCCTTGATATTTTACCAACTGCTCCCCACTACTTCTATAAGAAACATATGGGAACAAGGAAGGAGAATTTGTATTGTTGATATTGGAGATTAAAGGGTTAAGAGACTGTCCTAACCACACTTCAGAAACAAACCTTTCTTCCCAAGCTTTAACAAATTGAACACAGTTTCGATGACGCTTGAGTAGCTCATGTTTGTTAACCTCCTCAAGTTTATATTTCCTGGAAGCACAGTACCATTATACAGAGAAGAGAACATGGATAAAAAATCATTTAAAAGAACTTGAATATTTTTGTTTGAAATTAATAAACAAAAAATATGTTTGTTTGTTTGTTTATTTTTACCTGTCAGCATCACCACGAAATTTATCCCTGGACTTTTTAACTGCATAGAGGCAGCCATCTTCCTTGCTCCTCACTTTATACACCTTGCAAAGAATTGAGAATATCAGTAAATGTTTCAATGTTTTTGCATACCCAGCCCAGGGGGGTTGAGGGGGGGGTCCATGTTGTATGAAATCAGTCACTCCAGACAGTCCAGTTACACAGTCATTCAAAATGTGTGTGCACGTCATGTTCTGGAAGGAAAACTTTTCTTGAAGTGTATTGTCAACCACATACAATAGCATCAAAAGGGGGTTCGAGAACCCGTACAACCTTCCGCAGAGGATGCCTCTGGTTTTAAACTACAAATTTTAAATTTTTATTTGGGGGGCTCTATCTCGAGCCCTTCAGGCTTTTCAAGTTCACTAATAAAGATGCCCAAACAGATTCACTGTCTTTGACTAATGTGGGAGCTCGTACATTGGGGGATAATAATGATTAAAACATACTGTTTGATTAACTTTCTACAATGTAATGGTATTTGTCATTACTTTGCATAACAAATCATATCATCTTCAAATTTGATGACTTTTCAACTTTTCCATGCACTGTACAAACCCTTCCAAAGATCTCTTAAGTTAAAATTTTACTAACATGCACTAGGTACTTAATTGGTATTATTTTTTGCGTAGTACCATATTTGGAAACCCCTCGGTCCCTCGAGATTGGAAGCAAGTTGTTCTAGCGAATTGAACGGTTAATATTTTTATCTTGATTTTCCAAACAACTTCTCCCGGCAAATTGAACATCAGAAGCTTGTTTTGAAGCGTACAAGAGAAAGTTGCACATTTTAACCCACTTATGGGTTTCTGGTATACATACTTCTCCAAATGAACCTGCTCCAAGTCTACTGATCACTTCAAAACACTGTAGAATTAACAAACAATGATTTAATTTACCACCACAGATAACAAATTTAAAGCTGACCTTTCTAGTAACTCCTAAAAGTAACCCCCTCCCCCCCCCCCCCCCAAAAAAAAAGAAGTAATTCTTTTGGAACTTTGCAGCAGTTATCACAGAGGTATTTCTTTTAACTGACACACAAGGGAATTAATTGGGAGCAATGCTAGCATTCCTGGCTACTTATTTACACATTCCTGAACATTTTGTAGAAGGAGGCATACAAAAACAAAAGGATCCATGCTTATTCAAGCACTAAGGTTATTCTAGAATCTATCCTAAAAGCAAGCAACGCAAAGTTTTGAAAATCGATGGATCAGAAATTGGGACGCTGGTCACTAAACAATCGTATCGGAGAACACAGCGTATTTTACGAGATAATAATGATGATGACAATGTTTAAACAGGGAGCTCGCATCACCGGAGTGTTATTCATGCAGTGAGACCCTGGAAATGAAAAATAACATTAAAAAACAGTATGTGATCTGTTCTCTCCACATTACACACAGACTACAAAAGGTAACAATTAAGTGCCCATATTACAGGAGTGTATCTTGTATTACCTACATTTTAATACATAACTTAAGCTTACCTGTTCAAAATAAAGATCCTTTGATTTTTCATTGTAGTGAGGACTTTTAATTTCTAATTTAAGGTCAAAGATTTTTAACATAAGCTTACTGTACATTTTTTAGTCTGAGTGAGCACTACCGTTATTACGAATTCAGGCTAAATCTTGTCATCTTCTGAATTGAAAGCAGAGATTGTGGACTATATTTATGCAGTACATAAGCTCATCTGGAAAACAGAGAACACGGACAGACCTGACTGAAGAAAAAATAACACTTCTAAGCGAAGTGACTTTGCTTAGATTGTGCCAAATAAAGCTTTTAAAAGCAAGCTTAAAATGTTTTTAAATAAGCTTATTAGAATAATCCAAATAATTTATGCGTTACGTAAAAAGCAATAAATGCACTAAAATCCTCTACAATTTTTCTTTCGAAAATGGTGACTTTAATAGGAAAGTAAGCTTAAGACTTTATAAGTTACCGTGCAGGCTAGTTGCGTATAAGCTTAAATGTCTAAACGCGAAAACAACAAGTACACTTCAACACAAAACTTTAAAAGGATACTACTTCCATTGGCTTGAAAACTGACTTGCAATGCTCCAGTTGAATTTTTTCTCGTATGTTTAAAAACTCTACTGATCGGAGGCGCAGATTTCACTGGAGCTCGCGGAGGTAAACAATCTTCCTCGACTACCTTCCTTTGCTGGTTGACTTTCTTCGGTTTTCGGTGGCTAAACGTTGCCTCGCTGACGATGTTAGGTATAGGTCGAGGACTCTTCAAAGTACCCTCCATCTTTAACGAGGCTTTTCAATTAAAATGAGCTAAACTGTGGCCTTGTATTTAATGCCATACGTTAACAAAGAAGATTGTTTTCAATGCAGCCAAGATGGCCGCCTCTTCAAAGTGACAAAGTACAAAATTTGGCGCCAAATTAAGTATGCGAATAAATTAGCACATGTGAGGCACGTGACTAAGTGCGATCGGGTCTATTTTCGTTTCGCTCGCTAAAATAAGTTGGCCAGCAGATTAGTACACGTGATAGGATTTGGTAGTTTCTTGGTGTTGCGGATGGTGTGATCACCAAATGACGTAAAACAAAAGATTCAAAAGACACTGAACAATACCCACACCACAACACAAAAGCTAACCAATAAATGGCTTCCGCGACACCAAGAAACACCCCTGGATTTTCTGTGATCCACTTGCACTGTCAGCAGATTAGGATTGTGATTTTAGTCCGTAAAGGCTGGACAAGGCTGCCGAAATGCTGAATGGCGTTTTCAGGGTTATTTACACCGATTTGCAGCCATTTTTGTTTTTTAAAACCGTTGTAAACGAAACGGCGACATTTCACTATGTTTTAATACGCAGCAAAATATTCCAGGATTTTTGAGTATTTGTTATTTTGGCAGTCTTGTTCAGGAGTTCTAAATATCAGTATTGGTTTCAAGTGCAAATATACCATCTCTGCCGAAAAAAGTCACCATAAATGGACATATAACAGGGCCGTAGTCAGAAAAAAATAAGTACTGAGGCAATATCCATGGTTTATTCCCCGCCTAGCTATTTAGGGTGTTTATGATGACTACGTTTAAACAAAACACTGGGATTATGACTGAGGCAAGTGCCTCGGTTTGCCTCATACTGGCTACGGCATGTGACTCTCGCTCGCGCGCGCACGCGTTCGACAATCCCGACAAGTGACACAACATACGAAAGACTTTCATCACCAATAATTTTATTGCTCATTTATTTTCTTAATAAAATACAAGTCGCGGTTTACCCCCATTACATGAAATCAATCTAACCTAGAGTGATTTTACTTCATCTGTGAAACACTATCTAACAATTAGTGTGTAATAGTCCAAATTAAACAAAAGGAAACAATGGAATTATAGTCTAATAGTGCGTACTATTGTACTAACTATTTCACAGATGAAGTAAAATCACTCTAACGAATATATCACTGATTTATTAACCGCATAAAACCAATCAATTCTTTCACACCCACGACCACTTACGGAGAACGATTCACAACTGGATGAATATTATATTCTGTATATGAAAAGTGGATTTTATTCATTTTTAACGCCACATTGCGCCTTGAAGTAGTAATTCAGGATATATTAACGGACCAATTGAGAAAAATATGAGATAACAAATGGTAAGCATTTAGTGATTAGTGATAACAAACCATTTTAACACCAGGATTTAGGATATTTCCTAATAAAAAAAGGTAAAAAAGAAAGGGGGGCCTTTGATATAATTGATAAAAGGCATAAGAAGTTTGGTCAAGTCCCTTCAGGTCGGGACGACAGATATTTGTCATAAGAAATCGGCTGCTTTTATTAGAAATAATGATATGTTAAACCCTCAACATTGTCCTGTCACTGCATTTTACAAACAGCATTTTTGAAATAAAACTTAAAAATTCTGTCTAAGTACAATAAACAACATTCACATAAGTACTGTCTTTTACATATAAAGAGCTCAGTAATACATATCTGCAGTGATAGGTGGAAATACTCAAACAGAATATAGAAAATTTGAAAAAAAGAAACGGTCTTTATGCCGGTGCTAGAACCAAGGCGGTGCGACATGGTATGTACACCTGAAACAGAATATAAAAAAAAAGAAAAAATCATAACTTTATTAGAAATAATTATTTTTAGCAGTATAACATGACCTTCTAAATAAAACTAAATAATAGTGTGTGTTCGGATGACGTCACAAACTTACCGGCGGCCATGTTGGAGGAGTGACATAATCAAAATGGTGACTGAAACAACATAACTTGAGCCTCCGATGCTGACAAATATGCTAAAATCTCGAAGGCCTCATTCAGAAACCTCCTGTGAGTATTCTATCTTTGTTTGGAAATGCCAAGCGCTTCGAAAAATTAATTTGGTTTTGTAGTTGACGAATTCTCCGAGCTTGTGCATACTATAAAATCGCTATGTTCTCGACACAGATTTTCTAAGTGTCGAGAACACAGCGATTTTATAGTATGCACAAGCTAGGAGAATTCGTCAACTACAAAACCAAATTAATTTTTCGAAGCGCTTGGCATTTCTAAACAAAGATAGAATACTATTAGGAGGTTTAAATGAAGCTTTTCGTGAAAATTCTGTGAGAATTTTGAGACATTTTTGAAGACCCTTTGAAGACCGTGCCCGGCTGGGCTCACGCTACTATTAAATCGCTGAAGGTTTTCCACTAGTTCCAACCCAAATTCCCCGAAAATCAACCATACCTTTTGCTTTCCAACCGAAAATACCGGTTTTCTTGGCTAAATAGTAAGCACCCGGGGAACAAGTGCCCCACAGAAACCACTTCGAAACAAAATTTCGTGCAGACAAATTGCAGCGTGCAATCAAGGAACCGACAAACTAGCTATAAAAGAGACGCGCTACAAGACTGATTCAACGATTTGTCGCGACCATGAAAATGATTCCATTTTATAAGAAATATTGTTGACGTAAAACCAATTTTATAAGTGTTGCTGATTTTCTACACTGTGATAATGTTTACAAGGTTTAAAAAATCGGGCCGGCAAATCGGCAAATCGAATTGATCGAAACAAATACGGCCCTAATCATCGAAAGAAAAGGGTTTTGGGGATTTAAATTAGCACAAATAACAAAAAAGCACTGAACGTTAGCTACCTTTTCGATTTTAATTCACAACGTTAAAAAAGCGTGAGTTATGAATTCAAAAGCGCTCGCACTGCCCGCTCTCTAGAAGGTAAACACAGGGAGAACCCATCAAAGTCACTCCTCCAACATGGCGGACGGTAATTCAAAGGTCACGTGAGCGAACACAATTTTAGTGGGAATCCACAAAGCGGATCTTACTACTACTGCTTCCGGATCGAACTGGAATTTGGAAATGTTATGATTTATGGGTAAAAAAAAACCACTCACTTACGGTATATTTGGCTCGTGATCTTATCATTTATAAAAGCTACATTAGATAATTAATATAACAGTCGTAAAATCAACACAAATCAATAAACCTTAACACTATGAAAATTTAAACTTAAAGCAATAACTTGCACCCGACGCCAAACGCAAGAAAACGACCATCAACCAAATCAATTTGATTGCACCCGATTGGCTGAAAAAGTAGCATGTTAGCTCTAATTTGTTACAGCATAGCACGTCACTCTTATTTCTGCACTTTCGCCTTCTGTCCACACATTAACAATAAATAACGCACCAAAAGCAAAGAGCTTTCGTATTTTTTTTTTATGCGGAAAGAAATCATAAAAGAAAAAATGAAAAAAAGAACACGGTAAGAATTTTCGCGTGTCGTGTGGGAGAAGCGCGCGAGAGGAAGCTGTACCGAACAGCCGAACGGAAATTTTTGAAAACGGAGATTTATCATTTATGCGTGGACACCTGAAAACGGAGCTTTTCGATCGGCGGGAAACTTGCACTTAAGGAACTGTATCGCAGGCTTGTAGTGGCAAAAATATAATGAAACTTCTCGAAACTTCTGCGTCTTCAAATGGAAACGGATAAGTGTGGACGGGCAAAAACAATTCAAAAACGCTACGCGTGAGTTAAAGCTAAGAAAAAACAACCATGCGTTTCATTTCACGAGTGGACCGGGCTTTAAACTGAGCAAAAGTAAAAGACAAATTCGGCTAACGCATTGTTGTACCCAATTCAAATATTTCCAAATCATTTCCATGTCAATGCTTCATTGATATGGAAATATGACGAACAAAGAGTTCTAATCTCAAAAGGTTTGAATTGGGTACAACAGTGCGTTAGCCGAATTTGTCTATCTGAGTTCGATTGCAATCAGAAGCCGCTGCCGTTATGTTATGTTACTCACCAACAGAGAGAATGGTCTGTCATGCCACGGTTGACTGTCTACAATGTACTCACAGTTTTGATCCAGTCTGTTGTGCCCACCAAACTCAGATGCATCTGAGTTCAGAGCAATTTTGTATCTGAAAAGTTTGTCAAGATGTTAATATTAAAAGTCTCCTGGCAATTAACTCACTTCCAGATGATGAATTTATATTACTATACAATAACGTTTTCTTGATTAATAGCCTAAGGGACAAACCATGTTATTTTTGAGGGAGGGGGATGGCGAGTACAAGATAATGTTTTTACATTGCTTCCCTGTGCACGCTATTTTATTCTTGTGCAAAAGCTTTGCTGGAGGAATGTTTTGGGGATATATGATTATGGTTTACTAAGTGGTGTAGAATAAATGCAGAAGAAGTTTGAAAAATGGTTAAGATTACGGAACACTGAGATGGATTGCAACCTTGTGCTTCTAAGTTTTGAGTCTGTGGATGAAATCCTACAGTGTGACCATTCAAATGAAAGCTATTGAGCAGTACTTTCCTGTGGTACTGTTTATTGTGCTGTACAAGGTGGTTCTAACTTTTGAGTCTGTGGATGAATCCTACAGTGTGACCATTCAAATGAAAGCTATTGAGCAGTACTTTCCTGTGGTACTGTTTATCATGCTGTTCAAGATAATAATAATAATAATAATAATAATAATAATAATAATAATAATAATAATAATAATAATAATAATAATAATAATAATAATAATCTTTATTGAGGAAAACTCTTTCACATCAGTGATTTTCAAAAAGGACCTCGATTAAGACTAAGAATAAAAACTAAAATACTCACACTAAAAAACAAAACAAAAAACACATCAAAAACTATGTAAAAACTCTTAGATTAAGAAGTTAAAAACATTCCGCTTAAATACATTTACATTAGAAGATTGTCTTATTACCTGACTAAGAGAATTAAAGTCATTTACAGCATGATAAGCAGTTCTTTGTTTCCCCCAATTTCATTTAACGCAGGGAAGTGTAAGGTTTGCTTTATTTCGGGTGTTATAATTATGCTGTTGTTGTTGTGTAACTAATGTCAATTCATGATCTACAAGTCCATTTAGACATTTGTATACATGCACACATCTTCGCTGGAAACGCCTTTTCTCTAAAGGTATCCACTTCAGAGTCGCTAATGCGTGCGACGCAGATGAGTACAGCGGTCGATCTAAAATTATTTTAGCCGCCTTGTTTTGCAAAACTTGTAGGTTAGAGATGGTCCTACTGTACACAGTAAAAGCTATTGAGCAGTACTTTTATGTGGAATTGTTTATTATACTGTACAAGATGATTCTAACTTTTGAGTTTGTGGATGAATCCTACACTGTGACCATTCAAATGAAAGCTATCGAGCAGTATTTTCCAATGGTGACGGTTTTTTTTTTTTTCAGTATTTTAGAAAACTAGATTTGATATTTTTATTTCGTTACTATTGGCAGCGAAAGAACTAATCGAGAACGTAAAGTAAAACATGGCCTGGCATTTGTCAAGGATACTTTCCAGCAATGCTAGCACCGATCCTGTAGTCAGCAAAACTCTTGTTCGTGTGAAAATTAAACACCCATATCAGCGAGCCTCGTTCAAATACAATCATTTTGTCATCTTCATGATGTAAGCTAACATAGGCCTGCAAGATTAAAAAGGACCACCATGATCAAATTACAACTTGTGTTTACAGTCATTTCTAGTTGTAATGGACACTCTCTATGGTACACAAGAAAACAAAATTGTGAAGAGCTTTCTTCACGCGTTCCATTTACTTTAGTTCTCACAATCTGAACGCCAGAAATAAGTTACCTAAACACTGTGAACATATATTTATGGTAGCAAGTTTATACATAACAACGGCATGTTAAGGACTGCGGCCTACATAAATAGCGGTGAAATGGCAAATAAATCGAATCCAAAGAAATCAACTTTTCAGCTGGTAAATCCGCTTCCACTCATGTCTATATAAACCACAAAATTGTAAAAATTTCCAAACATATTAACATTTGCAAAATGTCAATAACTGACAGCTGTCACTCACTTGCGGTGTCTCCAGCCAATGATATTTCTCCTCAAGGTGATGCATACCCCCGTCAAACTCGTTTAGAAACCTGTATCTCAACAAAGGATCATCAACGAGATGAAACTGTCGGCGCGCATAGTGATAGCTGCGGTTATTCCCTTCTCTTGGGAAGTCCAGCCATTCTGGGTGTCCAAATTCATTACCAATGAAATTAAGGTAGCCCTCTCCTCCAAGACCATATGTTAACAGTCTGTTAATCAACAAAATAAACTTCATGAAATGAAAGAGCATTGAATGATAAATGAGAGGTATATGATAAGTGAATCATATTTTGTGAACTGCGGATTGAGAATGTAAAGTAAAGAAATGATCCTCGCAGTTGTGTTTGCAATTTAAGCAATTGCAAAGAAGCCATTCAATCACTTTCACGGTAACATATGAACTCACAATTGACCTTGCTCCCAGTGTGTGGCTTCATAGCTCAATCCACAGTAGGAAAAAAGATGGCGGCTGTTCATTTTATCACCATACCTTGCGGACCTAACACAGCACATAAGGCACAAAGAAAGCCAAATTTTTACAATATTTGTTCCAGTACTAAGGACAATGTGTAGACTAGGTTTGAAGATTTTATAACTTTTCTTTACATTTTTATGGACGTTATTAAGGTTTTTGTGCGCTAAGAATTATGGGTAAATGTACCAGTCGCCATCTTTTTTCCTACCGAGGATTGGTAGAGCATCGCACCGGTAACGAGAAGGTCACGGGTTCAAATCCCGTTGAAGCCCTGAATTTTTTCAGGCTTCTTTGCAATTGCTTAAATTGCAAACACAACTGCGAGGATCATTTGTTTACCTTACATGAAAGAGCATTGTTAGCACAAAAATTAATCTCGTCTCCTTGTCAAACACGAGAGCTTCACAAGTGAGATTAAACCACAAAATCATAAAACAGCAAGTTTAAGCTCGATTTTTTTTAAGTTCATGTGAAATAATATTATTATGAAGGTGTTATGTGAGCTTATGCCTGTTCAGTAAAACACTATAAATTATAGAACTTGATGTGAAACAGTCCGAGCCAGTGGGTTTAAAGCCTGCCTTCTAGCGTTAAGTACATGTAGTCATGTGATCTGTCATTGACCAGCAAGGGTACCCACCTTATCATCTTGTGTAGTGCCAGTCCTCTTTCGATAATGAGGGTCAGTGGGGTGGTTTCTGACATGAACCAGTACATTTCCTTGTCCATTAACCAGAATGCAATGGTCTTATCACCCACAAGGGCCTGGTCATGAGACTCTGCATACGCAATGGTTTTCTCGTTATGACGGCGATTAACCAGAGTCCACACAATATCCCACATGCACCAATCCTCGTCTTGCTTCTCTTTGAGAATCTAAAACATGCGCAACGAACTTTTTATTTATAAGTTCCATTGATACTTTAATGCTTGTGTATTGATGACAAACTAAATATTGTATATGTACCTACATGTACATGTAAGAGGACGCATTTACTGGTGTTTAATTGTGACCGGGCATATTGTGTGAAAACACTGTATAATAAATTAAGAGTAATTTATAACGGAGCTTTCGCGGGCCTTCGTGGAGCTCCATACTCATAGAACTATGCCAGTCATTTTTCATGGTCATGGCTAGCGGAATGTTTCGCGCGCGCATCCGTCGCGTGGGCTTAGCTCGCGGGCGCGTCCGTTGCCCAACATGCGAACACATGCGCGTACGACTTCGCGCAAGTGCTTGGTTTTCTTCTTATCGGAGTAATAACACATTTAAAATATTCAAAATGGAAAGAGAAAGCCTTAAAGAATACTCAGAAGCCGCTATAGTGGAAAAAGAAGAGCTTTATGATGATGATGATTTTTTCTTCGGAAGTCAGAACCGAAGATGCGGAGTTTTAAAGAATTTCCAAGCAGCCGAGGGACTTAAAGGTAAAACAAATTACATTTTCCGATGGGAATTTATGTTGGTATCAATTTGTGATTGACTTTTTCTTTGTGTTCTCGTTAGTTTTGGAGAAATGTATAAACGTGCTCAAATTCTGTCGTGTTGATACATGTTTCTTGAATTTCATCGAGGACAGCTCGGCCTCGATGCGTTATAAATGGTACGCGTTTTGACTTTAAACAAAACTATTGGATATATGAATAAAATTTTTCAAAAGAAGATTTTGTTGTCCATTTTTATTACATAGGTTGAAAAGCGATTTTTTGTAAACAAAACAAGACTTGGATTTTATAGTTCTAACTTCACTCGCGTCGCTTTATGCAAAGATGTCTGTGTATTTTTGCAATTTTGATTTCCAAATTCGTTTCTCGGGCTATTTTTCAATTTTAGCAATTCTCAAAAACAGTATTACGCGACCGTCTGCACAATACATTTCGACTGTACAAAAGCTCACAAAAACAACTTTTTCTCAGTCCAGAATAACTGGTATGACTAATTTCCGAATAAAATACACCTGTTGCGTATCGAAAATTGCCCAAGAAACTGATTTGGAAATCAAAATTGCAATCTTGTCTTGTTTACATAAAATCGCTTTTCAACTTATGTAATTAATGAACAAACACATAAAAATGGACAACAAAACCTTCTTTTGAAAAATTTTATTCAAATACCTATTAGTTTAAATACATGTATGTTTAAAAGCAAAACGCGTACCATTAGCGCATCGAGGTAGCTGTCCTCGATGAAATTCAAGATATCAATACGACTGAATTTGAACACGTTTTATAAACATTTCTCCAAAACTAACGAGAACACAAAGAAAAAGTCAATCACAGTCAGTATGCACATGTGTTCGTATGTCGGGCGACGGACGCGCCTGCGAAACATTCCGCTAGCCATGACCATGAAAAATGATGGGCATGGTTCTATAAGTATGGAGCCCCGCGAGCGGGCCTTTGGCCCGCAAGAGCTCCGCTATGAAATAAAACAAGCTACATCTGTGTTTTAAGCATTAAGTATAAATTTCCTAATAAAAAATAATTACTTACCTTAATCCATAAGTCAGGTATGGCCATACCAAGGCGATAGTCAAAGCCTGTGCCTCCTTCTGTGATTGGACGACACAAGCCTGGCATTCCTGATACTTCCTAAACAACATTCCAACTCTCAGTAAACATTGACACTCAACAATTTATACAGTGCATGACCGCATCTTGTAACCTCCTTTTGGGTGGTTAATAATAATCTTTATTGAGATGACTTTTTCATATAAAATATGGTTTTCAAAAAGGATCTCACAAAATTAACAAAAAAAAAATACAAAACACACACACAATTCGCGAAGACGTTAAAAGCTAAAATACATAAAAAAAAAAACTATTAAAATGTACACAACATTAATTCAAATTTTTAAATTACAAACTTAAAGTTTAACAAGATCACGTTTTTTTTAGGTTGCCTACAAAAAGTACAACTGTATTCCTTTTTTTGTTCTAATTAATTATTTTGATTTTTTTATCCAAGCTATCACCCATAAGTAATTTGAATTTTTGTTTTTTTCAACTGAATTGATAAGGTAAAGAGATTCAAAAGATGCCATTTCTAGCGCTAGCCCTCAATCAAAGCGATAAAACCAATTTTTTTCATGTTTCAGTCCTCCACCAGTTTCTTTGGAAACTAACCTCTCTTAATTCATGACTTTTAATCCAGGGTTTTCGGTAATAGTAAGTAAGTAACCTTTATTTAAACATGATGGGTGTTAAAGCTTAAAAGCTTGTGGGGTGGGGATTTAAAGTACCGGATTCATTGGTGGAACAAACGGACTTGGGCGATTTATTTACACTTGAGAAAATAATTATTTCGTGTGAAAGTACCGGACTTTACATGTCAAACGACCGGATGTTTTGTCCGGCCTCCAGCCTCAAATGAAATCCCTGTGTAATAATCACATTTTTGTGACTCTGACTTGTTTTCTTTATACGCGGTAGCTACATGTAATAGATTTGAATAGCATACTTTAATGCACTGACAGCTCAGATTAAATTAAAAATATGAAGTGCTTACCTCTGCAATAGTAATAACACCAGGATAAAGGGAATGCAGCATGTCATTGGCTAACATGATGTAGATAAGTGATTCTGTGTCCACCCCAAGTCCAAAATAATCTGGATAGTCTCCACCAAAGCCATGTCCAAGACCATGGTCATGGTATATCATTGATGTCACCCCATCAAATCTGAAGCCATCAAACTGATAATTCTCCATGTACCATCGTAGATTGGACAGAAGAAATCGCATCACTTCCCATCTGAACAGAAAATGATAAACAATAAATGAAGGGGCTACTGTATGTCACCATTTTTAGTGAAAAAGACAAACAATGGTCCAGTTTTGTTTAAAATTATTCTACTAGTGCTGCTCTAAGAGTGATGATACATGTCTTGAACTGTATGTGGCCAGGATGGAAATGGATTGAAACTTGAAAAAATCAGGCAAAAATTTCCAAGCTTATTGCCCTGTGTCCTGGCAAACTTGCTAAAACTCGGATAATGGTCGATTCTCTCTTCAAAACGTCGCTTGTCTGATATCGTCTGTCTAGGTTATCCTATTTCCTTCATTAACATTAAACGGGATGGGGGAAGGGGGTGCGAAAAAGGAGAGTGGGAGAAGGAAAGGAACGCCTGCTATAATAACCCGGCTATTCGCATTACACCCACTGATTTCCTTGTAATCAAATTATGTCAACTGTATGTTCACCAATCAGAAACTGGCACACGCTTTTACACATGGATGACTTCACGCAGAAATTTACTACAGTATGGTTACCGCCCAGCACAAATTAGCCAATCAAAATTTTGTGGCTGCCAGCATCCACAGAAATGAACAAATGGGGGTCTTTATTGCAGGGGTCCTTTCCCTCTCTTTCCAGTTCCCTTCTCCCCCACACCTGCTGTGCAGGCTACCCAGCCATAAGCCCTCACACAAGACTTACAGACACCGGTCACACTTAATAAACAGTAGATAGAAAAGAAACATGGAGAGGGAGGGGGTGGGAGAAAAACGACTTGAAAAGCCCTTAAGCTGGCCAACAAAGAGCTGCGCATGCACCATAGACTGGAGCTGCTGACCACTAGACAGTGCAGTGACTAACTCTTTGTAGTTAACTTAGCAAAATTGCATTTAACTGCATGTTTCATAACATAAGGGGTGATTATAGTTTATTAAGTTGTAAGCAAAACACCTTCTGAAAGTGGAAATTGTCAGGTCATTCCAAAAGGAAAAGCTCTAAAAATTTACAAACAAGAGATAATAAGATTAAGCAATAATAATAGCTACAGTTATTTTTTCTAGAAATTAAAAAAATAAGACATATGCAGTGCAAACAGGCTAATAGCTTGCCCGGCTGTTAATATTACAAATTGTCTTTATTGAATATCGGTATTTAAAACATGCAATTTACAAACTAAGCACAACCTTGCTAAGAATTCAAACTCACTTTGTGTAATCAAACAATCGGCTGTCCCAAAGATCGTGAAAGCCTCGCCCATTTCCATGAAAATAACAGCTGGTTGTGCCATCAAATTCATTCAATCCATCCAACACATTCTTAGCTGCATGACTATGTACTACATCAAGTAATACTAGAATTCCATTTCCATGAGCCACATCAATCAGCTCTTTCAACTCCTCAGGTGTTCCATAACGACTTAAATCAAACAAGAAACAATGAATGTACTCCTACAAACATCATCAGGATAATTGAACTTTAGTAGGTTGCTATTTGAGCAATTGTACATGATATGCATCCTACTCCTCCCCACCCGGGCCTTAGTATATAAATAACAATGTACCTTATAATATGACCATATGGCCCCGTTGATGCAATCCTACAGAAAATAGAATCGCAAGGTGACATGAGCGGGACCGGACGGGTCGACGTGAGCCGGTCTGGAAAAAGCCGTCCGGCCCCGCTCGAGTTCAAGCGACCTCGCACTGCACGACTATTCTTGTACTTTCTAGTCATATTATAAAATACTTATTGACTGAGTTAGGTCGGGCCGGACGTAAAAATATTTGGCTCTCAGTCATGGCGCACAGATCTCGCTGCGCTCGGTCAGTACGCCATGACCTCGAGCCAAATATTTTCAGTCCAGCCCTCCCACTCAGTCAATAAGTGCCTATTATTGGTACTTATTTTCGCGGGACTTAATGGGGTCTATGACTCTTTTGTGGACCTCCTATGGCTACTTCTGGACTACCATGTATTTTAATTTATTTATTTTTTCTTATAATTACTTGCAATCTTATATTTAGTGCCATGAATTGTAATAAATAAATAACAAAACTTGAGCCAGGTTTAAATTTCTGTTTGCAACAAAGCACAGTGTTAAAAGATCTGTTGTAATGCCTCACCTTCATAAATTCCCAATGCAAGGCATATTTCGATATTTCTATCCCTTGTAAATATTAGAGAGAATTTTTTTGAAATGGCAAAATCGTGAAAAATTCACACATTACACTTGACTGTACTACAGTCAACAGTTTTAAGTGCAAGCTAAAGACTTTTCTTTTTTCGCAAGCCTTTGATAACGTTTAGTTTGATTTTTAATATGTTTAATTTTTACTTTTCTTTTAATTCCAATACTATAAGGTGCTGTCGAGCCTTCGGGAAATAGCATGTTATAAATTCATTATAATTATTATTTCTTGTTTTCCTTTGTTTCTTATTATGACTATGAATCTGAGACATGCCAGAGGAAAATACAAATAAAACTGGTTTGAAATTTTTCAAACCAAAGAAAAATGTGAACCACAACAAAAAAACTAGATACATTAACAATGGTCCCACATGTGTTCATTTACAAGAGATTTGATTGCACTTCTTCACAAATCACTCACCTGGAAGCTGCAAAGAAGTTTGTAACTTGGTAACCAAAGCAGGCATAATAAGCATGCTCCATGACCGCCATCAGCTGTATGCAATTATACCCAAGCTTCTTTATCCTGGGAATAACATTGTGAGCAAACTCCTTGTAACTAGCTACTCTAGGCTCCGGGGAAGCTATACCAACATGACACTCATAAATTCGCAAGCCTGAGGTTTTCTTGGGTTTACTGTGCTGCCATTGGTAAGGCTGTGGTGGGTCCCAGTGGATTCCTACATACAGGTATGTTCCGTCATTTGGATCAACAGCATAATGAATCCATGGAGAAACACGGTCAACTAAATCACCATTCTCAAGCTGGATTGCCACCTGTATTTAAAGAGAATAAAAATTCACATTCTTCAGTCAGCTAAACGTTACTGTAAAGAACTGTGTAAATCCTTATCTCATTTCTTACATAAAGCAGAACTCACAGCCCTAGAATAAAAGAGTTGTATCTGCTAATACAAGAAGTATATCATTACAAGAGAATATTCAGCAAGTTTGGAATGAACAAACAAACAAACAAATGGATGCCTTTATTTATAAGTATCAAACAGATTACATATGTAGCAGTAGAAAGCTACAAAATGGGGACACTATAAAATAAACCAGTTAAAATATCAAAATGAACATTTAATTCTTTCCTGACAAAGTATGGCTTCCAAATGTTTTCTTATAGAGGTTCACAACATGCATGTACAATCTCGGCCATCCTTGTAAATAGCCAACCTACTGATTTGCCTCCTGCCAAAGACCTTACATCTCTTCTAAGAGATTACACTTGCACTGTTGTGCAGTTTTCGTCTTTTTGGCAAACAATGAGTGATTAGTATAATATATATGATTAGTACTTTGACCAGTCTTGTAATTTAGCTGAGAAGCTACGAAAAGAGTAATTAAACTGATTATTATTATTATTATTATTATTATTATTATTATTCACCTTAACTTTGGATCCGTGGGGGATTGGTGATGAACCATCATTCTTATAAGGTATGGTTAGTTCCCAGACCCCAAATTCATTTCTTCTGCATGCATGAGAAGTCCTGTTCCATCCATCTAAACACAAACAAATACATCAAGCAATAGGCCGCTTAAAAAATAACATAATACTCTTTAAAGTGCAGGTTTGGGTGGTGCTTGATGTAAGCCTGATTTTTCCAATTTCTTTTGTTTTCAGCACAAACTGCACGTGCTATGCTTCAACTTCTTAGCAATTTGCATACGATGCACATTGTATATGAACAATTTTTTGTTCCCCGCTCATGACATAATGAACATTAACCCTTTCACTCCCAGAGTCTGCAGTTATGGAGACATGTAGTGTAGTTCTAACTTTTGAGTCTGTTGATGAAATCCTATGGTGTGACCATTCAAATGAAACCTCTTCAGCAGTACTTTTGCATGGTACCATTTGTTCTAACTTTTGAATCTGTAGACCAAATCCTATGGTGTAACCATTCAAATGAAACCTCTTCAGCAGTACTTTTGCATCAGGAGCCATTTGTTTTTCTATATTTTACAAAATGAAATTTGGGATTTTTCTTGAATTTTGATGTTTGGCACTCTTGGCAGTGAAAGGGTTAAATCTTTCTCAAGATAACATCACTTACTAAATTCTCCTGTGAGGTAGACTCCGCGTGCTCCAGGCGCCCACTCTCTGTATGTCAAACCCTCAGAGGTTCTATTGATTCCAAACCTCTCATAGCCTCTTGTAAACTTCTCCATGCTACCTTCATTGCTTTCAATCTGATTCTTCAGATCACAAAATACCTTATACCTGAGAATGAACAATATCTCAGATTACGGTAATTTTCAACAGTAGTTATTTTTATTTTCCTTGATCTCAGAGACATAGGAAAACTAAATAGAAACTGGTTAAAAAATTTTCAAACCAAGAAAAATTTAAACCACATGATTTGATTGAGCACCAATGGTGTGTATTGGAGAGGGGACACTTATTGCTTTTTAATTGACAAACACATGCAAGCTTGAAAAAGCACTTTCAGAGATCGCATTAACACAGAAATTGTGCATTTTTACGCAAACAAAATGCAAAAAATGCATCATCAAAATTTTAATGTATCCCAGGATGCAAGATGTTGACTTGAAGAACTCACTCCACTTACTTTGAATCTTGAATAGAATGCTTGGGACCCCAATTTGACCAGACATGTGGGTCCAAGGACCCAGATTGAAAAATCCTAGTGCCATCCCTGACTTTAATGAAGAATAACAGAAAGTGTACAATTCGTATAGTCAGAGCAATGGTGACAATGGTTTGCACAGTCAGAATTCACTATTATACCAAAGTCAATGTCACTTTGATAAGATAGCTTTTTGGAGTAGCATCCCCAGGGGGTGGGGGGCAATTATTAGAAAGGGTGTGCTTATTAACAAAATGACACTCAAAGGGGGCACTTATTGGAAGGAGTGCACAAAATTAAATCATCCGGTACAAGTTTACCTTCTCTCAATCTCAGTTTGATATGGTTTAACATAAGGATCATCGTGAAGAAATCTAGAAAAGTGCGGAACTACTTGGTCGTCTGCCATCTGCAATGAAAGCAAAAAAGATTTTCTTTGAAAATGCAGACCAGTAGCCACATCGAGGCACTAATCCGAAAGTTTTGTAATAATACATACACTGTGTATTGTGATGCATCATTCAATACCAGCATAACCCGCAAACATGAGCATTTTTTTAAAAAAAAATTGGCAAATACCCCATGGCGGGGATTATAAAGCAGTGCAAATTCCCCGGTGTATGATAAAAAAGAAGGAAACTTATTCAAATCTAGACTCATCCATAAGTTATTTGAAGGCAAACTAAAGTCAACAACAGAGAAGTGTTTTCCTCAGTTTGAACAAATGGAGCCAGGATTCTTTGAGGTAAAAAAAATGAGGATCATGTCAAATGCCCCATGCATGGTATACTGTGGGTAGGCTAATGTCCAACCCATGGGATTCAAATGTGAGCAAATGCCTCATGACTACTGCTGGGGGAGGGGTGCATAATATTGTACAATCATGTGCTATTTATTGACCAAGATCTTAAAAGATTGATATTAATACATGTAACTCTAAGTTATCAATATCCCATACTATTAATATCCATGCATACACATGTAAACTAATTCACTGAGTGTATACTCATTACAATAAATTTGTAAACTACCGGTAATATAAAACACTCAGTACAGAATAATAATAAAAAAATCAATTAGTAAACAAGTTTAGTATGTGTGAAGTATATAATTGTGTACAGAACAATTAAAACTGTAAATTTAAATTGATCTCACACAGTGTGAATTTTCACACTTTCAAACAAACAAATTAAAGCAGGATAGGCTGTACTGGAGGCAGGTCACAACATACAATCAATGACCTGATTGTATTATTGGCTAAAATCACAATTCTCCTACAGAGAATCACAACTAATGTATGAAAGCAAGTAAGGAGAATTTCATGCTGATCTTAGGGGCAAAAAAGTACAATTTATGAATCACTTTTCAACCAGTAAGGTAATCAAGAATCTGCAGAGCAGTATTATATATCCAAAGAAGGATTCAAAATCATCAATGATGAGTAGACAGCAGACAGACAGCACTATAGCTACTGCAAAATGACACACAATACCTTTCCAATTTGTGAACTGTTTCTTCCTCTATATTTTTGTAGCTATACCCCTGGGAACCTCAGATGTTTCAATCTAATGGCCTTGAATGAGATTTAATTTATGCAGCCATTGCCACATGGTTGTGAATATTAATGAAACTTGAGTACACAATACAGTGAAGCCGGATAAAATTTGCATAAACACAAAAGGAATGTAATTCAATACAACTTCAAGACTAGTGTCACACTATCATACCTGTACAAAATATCAGTTTTATTTTGCTTTATTTTTTGCCATTGATGTTTATGAATTTCTCTTAGTAAGTGAGTTTACAAGACACATTATTTTTACACTTTGTTAAATTACGGTTTTCTTTCCCTTTAGGTGTATAATTGAGTTATCCATACAGATACAAACTACAGACTGAGGTCACTGACCCACGAAGGAAAGACAAGGTCTCTAAAATATGCAACATTATTTTGATTAAATTTTTTTAAAAAAAAATTTAGCTGTTATATGTTTGCCTAACAGCAGTTAAAGTGATGTAGTAAAAAAAGCTTTCAGCTATATAGCTAGAAGATATTAAACCACATAAACATTTTGAAAGAAGCATACTGCTTAATTACATTGTACAAAATAGACCTACATCTGAGTTTTAATACAATAGCAAATTAACACATTACATAATAAGTAAAGGTTGCTGTCAACCCTTTAGGGACTGCCTTCTGGGAAATTTTTCATATAATTTTTATGCGAAATCCCAGAAAAATATTTTTATATCACCATAAAGCATATTATTAATAAATTGTACATCCCAAAAATAACAATAAATTATGTTGTTTTTCCTTTTCGAAGATTCTAACTATAGTCTTCCTTGCTTGTTTGCTGTACATTAAATGCGAATGTGACTTGTGTGTCACTGCTCATTTAATTTATCATGCGCTGAGCCATGGATTTTTCGCTTCAGTATTTAATTGTGATAAACAAGTCTATCACTCACAATATACTCTATGGCATTACATGCATGAATTTGAGCCATTCAGTGGTCGGACCGGCGGATGGTCTTTGGTACTTACTACCGTGGTGTATGGCAAAATCCTGACTAGGGTAGGGTAATGTATGATCTTAAAATTTCTCCATTTATGAGAGTAATAATAAACACAATAAAATTACATACAGCGAAGCTGATGTGGTTGTATAATTACACTATGAAATATAGTTTATCAATGACTGCCCTGGTATATATTTTGTGTTCAAATTTTTCTATGGTTTAAAAATTTTCAAAACCAGTTTAATTTTTGTTTCCCTTTGTCTCAGACTATGATAATTAATCTCAGATAAAGGAAAACAAAAATTAAACTGATTTCAAAATTTTCAAAACAAAGAAAAATTTGAACCATGACATATACGGTCGGTACCTTCCCGTCTAGTGCTATTCTAAATTATGATACAGTTTGACCATGACCAAGCATTGTGCTGGGTAGTCTCAGACACCAGGGGCAGATCTAGGGGGAGGGTGCAGGGGGTGCGCACCCCCCCCTGAGATGACCTAGTCTGTGTTGTTCGCTTTTAAAATTTGTTTACGTCACCCTTCAGTTACATCATTCCTTAGAGGTGCACCCCCTCCTAAGAAAAATCCTGGATCCGCCCCTGGACACTGATAATTTTTTGGCTGTTTACACGAGATGTAAAGTGGGATATATTTCATGCCACTTACATAAGGCCAGGCACGAACATCTTGTAGAGTTTGACAAACATGTACTGCAAAACTTTCAAACTAATGCAAATTGTACATTACCTTTTGGGTGCAAAATTTATGCAAGTTATGCCTCTGTGCTTTAGTCCTCCTCATTCTCCATTAATCCCAAATGAGACAGAAATCTGTGAAAAAATATCAGATTATTGACTGTGGTATAGCTTTTGTCATTATTATATGTACTATAAATTTCAGTATAAGGATTTCTCCCACTGCAGAAAAATCATATCTCGACACATGTGAAGATAATATTTTTATATTCACTGTGAAGAGCGAAGATCTCTGATGATAGTCTTAGGACATTTTTGGCAATGTTTGGACATCTTTAGCAATATTCGGAAATTTCGGAAACCTCCAGACAGTATTTGGAGATTTTTTTAAAAAATGTGTAATCCTCTGGAAATCCTGCTTCAAAAGTTTTTTAAAACTTTGGAATTACAGTAGTGTTGTTTATACAGTCAAACCTCTACTAACGGCCACCTTTCTACAACAGCCACGTTTTCCTGTCCAGACTTCTTATACATATATGTATTTTCATTATTCTGTAATGGAAAACCTCTCAACATTGGCCAGAAAATTCTGTTGGAAGGTGACCGTTGAAGAGGTTCAAATGTATCAATTATTTTATAAACAAAATTAATAACTGATTAATAACTGATTGGAGCTATGAAATTAAATTATCTTCTTATGTTCAACATATAAATATCTCACTTGTTTATTGCACTCACTCCTGAGATGTCAAGTTGAACACTGAAGGAGAAATTTCCAATCTCTGTGAAAATTGCTCGTCTATTGTTTCGCTCGACTTGTCTTTTTAGAATAGTCTACATCTAATATAACGAACACCCTCTGAATATTAATTTACTGTCCACAATAGTGAGACAGACTAAATCTGTACATCTGAGTTAATATGAGAGTAGAAAGGAAGAGGGATGGGTCTGAAATGATCAATGTCCACCTCTGCTGCATTACAAGCGATGCAAATGGTTGTGGACTAAGCAAACTTTTGTGAAGTACAGAAGCAACATTACATCGGGCTGGTGTCTGAGAGGCTGAAACTGCGAAAAGAGAACATAGGACATGCCCAGGACGAGTCATAACAACATCCGTGACAGATATATATAAAAGGAGCACATTAACCCTTTCGCAGACACAAGCGACTATATTCGCCTTACCTATAAATGACCAAAGGCAACAATAGTCGCTTTATGCTATTTGGGAAATAAAATATTTGGCCAGGGAGAGAATAAAATTTGAAGAAACTTGGCCACAACAGGATTAAAGTGCCAGTTCCATCAAATTATTAATTTCATTTTTTTTTTTGCACTTTATGAAAGGAAATAATGTATTTAGTAATCTGACCAAACCATTTTTCAATCTGATCATGGGAAAACAGTCTTTTTTGGCCGTACTTTAATTGCATTTGCACATATCAGCCGCCATTAAATTTGCATGTTCCCAGAGTTCCAAAATATAGCCAGCAAAAGTGATGTCAGACACTCAAACATTCCTCTCTTTGGAGATGTTTTGCAGGGAACAATTTTTGAGTGTCTGGCGTCATTTTCGCTGGCTATCTTTTGGAACTTCAGGAACATGCAAATTAATAGCAGTTATGCAAATGCGAAAAGTACAGCAGAAAATTTTTTTTCCCTTGATCAGATGGAAAAACAGTTTACTTATTAAATTAGTTACTTAGTTAATTAGTTACTAATTAAAATACATTATTTTCTTCCGAAAAATGCACAAAAATAAATTTAAAAATTTGATCAAATTGGCACCTTAAGAATGTTCAAAAACATCGCAGAAAGGTTTAAAATTCAATATAAATGCAAAGGTTTGCATCCTACAAAGAAACTTTTTCGGAGCCCTTCTGTTCTGTGACTGCATCTATTTTTAATTTATATATTATGTATACATCTTTGTAATTTTACAGTATTAATAAACGTTGTTGTTGTTGTTCTTGTTGTTGTCGCTAAGGTAATTATTTCGGTTATCAGTTTTCAAAATTCAAGCCAACAAGGTGCTGGAAAGGTGGTGTCCTGTCGTTTCGATTCATAGAGTCGCTCTGTGTTTACATGTAATCAAAACAAGTTTGTTTTGCTTATTGATGTCACGTAAGCTTTTTGCGAAAGATATTGATCACTCAAAAAGCCAAATAGAACTCTCTATAAATCGGAGATTAAATTGAGAAACGTAAAACACGTGTTTTGTCATCAGCGTTGTCATCGGTTGAACAAGTAGGAAAGTAATGAAGGTCAAGATGTAGGCCAAAAAAAAAAAAATTCAAAGAAATCCAAAGCCACATTGAACAGCTAAAAGAACGAATTGAAAGTTGAAGTTAATCCGGGATTACCTAATCCTCCGCACGTGTTTGACAACTCGACAGAACGCTGTTTGTTATGAAACAAACAACAGTAAAATACCCCCCGTTTACAACGTGGTTCGACAACATAACGTTTTATAGATTCTCTAGCCCGTATAGCTCAAAATATAAGATACAAGATTTCTAGGCGAACAAGCAACGATCGAGATTGGACCGATCAATGCACGGCGGTTCCGGTACGTTCCAAAGCCGGTACGAACACATGTTTAGAGCGATAACGCTTCGTCTAGTTTGTAGATTGTACCTTGATACATTTTTAGCACTGATAATAGTGTAACTTTATTATTTGTAAGCAAACTTACCTTTTTAGCCGCCATGTGTCCGGCAGACCTTTCCGTGTCACGAAGGATCACAACACACAAGACGCCATATTGCATGCCATGGTAGCCTGGCCTTCCTTCTCTCACCTTCCCATTCGAAGAGGGAGGGGTGGGGTGGAGTTGACACTTTTAGGTCGTTTACCATCAAGAGAAAATTTACCATTTACCAAAAATTTCCGGACATTTTGATTGGAAAATTTCCATTCGGAACAAACGTGTTCCATTTACCTCCTTGAACTAGGCTAGTCCCCAGGGTCTTGGCGCATCAGTCACCCCATCGATCGATCCAAAGTTTTCTCTGCTTCGGTTTCCGAGGAATAAAAGGAAGGGGATGGAGAATTGGCTCTGTTTACGGTGTTTACAATGGCAGAAAAAGCTGCATGCAAAGGGTCTGCAAAGAAAATCAGTCAAACAGAGCTTCAGCTCAGTGCAGAACAATAGAGACAGTTCAATAGTTTTCGCGCGAAAAAGTCTGACATATCTCCGGGGCAAATGTCAAGTTTTATCATAAATTTAAAGCAACAGCAATTGTCAAACTTACCATTGAGCAGCTATGCTTTATAAATTCCGATATATCTACGGACGTATAGCGACATTATAGCCATTTGGCCGTGACAACAAACTCATTAATCGCCTGCAACTGGTAAGCAGAATTTCCCGGAATTTCCATTTGGATTTTCGGAATGGAAAAAAAAACAGGAGTTCCCGTTCGTTCCGGAAAATTTCCACCGGGAAGAACTAAAACGGCGTGTTCCATTTACGTTTCAAACGGAATTTCCGGAAACTTTGTGTAAATGGTAAAAAACCTTACGTTCTATTTATTCCAGATCCAGATTATTCTGATTTACTTTGTTTAAAATTATTTTAACTTTCCCTCTTTTACATTAAATTTCTCCTTCAATTCTTAAATTGTTGTAAGTAATTGTATTTGCAAACTGTAAACTGTAAACTGTAAATCTTTATTTAAACCCGGTAAAATCATCAGGAACCTAGCCTAGCTAACCCAACTAGGCTAAACAAATTACAAAGCCAACTACAATTAATCTAAATAAACCTGTTTTTCATGAATGCGTGTGTAGTTTAAATTTAAAAATTCAGATAAGATGATTGTTTAAATTGACTTAGGCCCCGTCCACACGTATCCGGATATTTTTGAATCCGCAACTTTTTTTGTTACGGATTCAAGAAAATATTCGTGTCCACACGTAGCGTATTCGAATCGTATTTGCCCGAATTCGCCGGATACGTGTGGACGGAAGGCCAATCCGCAACAAAAAAGTTGCGGATTCAAAAATATCCGGATTATCCGGCGAATTCGGGCAAATACGATTCGAATACGCTACGTGTGGACGCGAATATTTTCTAATCCGTAACAAAAAAGTTGCGGATTCAAAAATATCCGGATACGTGTGGACGGGGCCTTAGAGATTTCATTTCTCTCATATCACAGGGTAGGCTGTTCCAGAGAACTGCTCCGCTATAACTAAAGCTGTTTTTCATGTAATTAGTTTGTGGGAACGGGACGACTAGTTTGTTATCAGTCCCTCAGGGAATAGCGCATTTCATTTCGTTTTTAAACAAATTTAGAGGACAGGTATTCAGGAACAAGACCATTTAAACACTTGTAAACCATTAAGATTTTCTGTATTTGAAACTGTGTGCTCAAATCTTTCCAATCGAGTTGTCTAATTAAGCAGTTGGCGTCTGCGTCATAGCTAGAAAAGGTTAAAACACGAGCGGCACGGTTCTGAAGCTTCTGTAGCCTGTCAAATAAATAGAAGCATCGGATCCTGTAGTAAAGGTTTTGTCGCTTGTCCACCTTGTTCGTATGGAAACCTGGCGAAAATTTATAAACCAGCAGACTGCTCACGAAAACATTAGCTCGCGTTTCTCTTTGCTGTAAATCTAAAACTCTTATAACTTCACTCTTTCAACTTTAGAGAATCGTTTTTGACCAAGAAAATGTAATTTATAGGTTTGAAAATAATCACGTTACCCTTCAAAGGAAGCGCATGCGTGTTTGATTTTTTTTTTTTTTTCATCCCAGTAGAAAGTCTAGTCTAGTACTGAGTTGTAAAATCAGCTGAACATGGTCTGGTGTAGGTTAAGTGTTTCAGAGTCTCTGCGGCACACTACCAACCAAAAATATACAGTGTACCCCCCCCCCCCCCCCCCCCCGGAGTGGTGGATCCAGACTCCATCGTAAGGTGTGCCCGGGGGCCCGAAGTTTATTTTTTTGCAAGATATGGGCGGAGAGGCAGGGGGATGTTACGCAGCCCACACCCGGAATCGGCAAAGGACTTATCCACCTCAATTTTACTAAATGTAAATTAAGAAGCACTGAAGTTATGAAAAAGATGCAAGTGTCAATGTCCTTGGAAAAAGGATTATTCGATAGTACAAACAACTTCTACTTTCACGAGCCCGCTCCCAATATGCCAGTAGTGGGTGACATGGCTCTCACAAAGTATTTTTTTGTTTATCATTAAAAAAAAAGAAACATTTCCCATTTCTAAATGCTTGTTTTAATACATCTTAATTTCGATATTATTTACAAATTCGGCGGGTCAATAGTGACGGCAAACGAACTATAAAGTGTTCTTCCAATTCTGAATTCTGTAAAAATAACTATATACATACATTTTTACATAAAATATTTTCTGGAAAAATTCCAGAATTCTGGTAAAACTCTGGCTCTTCTGCTCCATTAATCAAGACTCGTAACTCTCTCGTGTGTGGTCAGCTGACAGCTGACAAAATTGAAACCATCTGACGTGGTTCTTACTTCAAGTAAGAACCTTGAACCGTCTACGCATAAAATCCTGAAGTGTGACTGGATATTGTGAAGGCAAGGATCTTTTTTATTCTCTCTCGGTGTGATTTTGTTATGCTTATGGAACTTTGTTGTTGTTGAAGAGTGGCACTGTCTTGTGGCTATATTTATTGTCTCTTGTTTTAATTTACTCGTTTAATAACTAAAAAGTGTTTGTTCGTTTGTTTGTTTTTCAAAAAATTATCAAGATTGTCATTTCTGGAACCCTTTGAATTGTAGCACTCGTTTGATGGTTCATCTCTTTACTCCTATACAGTGAGGAATCTTCATTCCTCGGGTTGTTCTGGGGAACTGCGAGCAGTCCCTGATCTTTCATAAATCATTTAGCCAGACGCCAAACGTCGGACGGATGTGCCTGATGTATGTTTATTCCGAGCGAAGCATTGCAGCATCCAACGCACGAGCAGCTCCACTGTTCTTGAGTCCTGGGCACGAGGAAGACGACACTGTACGTCATTATCACTCATCCTTTGGAGCGTCGTTCTTTTGTTCAAGCGATGAGAACACGTGACCGGTCACGGGACAAACAGTCTTGTTCCTTGCACAGTGTATATGTGTTATCACGCCATTAGGGTAACGAGCTACAGAGGTGTCATTAAAGGGCCGCCTGCAAGCTTGACATAATCTACAGAACAACACACAAGGATAGTCAGAGAAATGTGATTGGGTAAATCCTACAGTGCGATAATTCAAATGAAAGCTACTGAGCAGTACTTTCCTGTGGTACTGTTTATTATGCTGTACAAGGTGGTCCTAACTTTTGAGTCTGTGGATGAAATCCTAAAGTGTGACCATTAAATGAAAGCTACTGAGCAGTACTTTCCTGTGGTGCTGTTTATTATGTTTTACAAGGTGGTTCTAACTTTGAAATCTGTGGATGAAATCCTAAAGTGTGACATAATCCAAATGAAACCTATTGAGTTGCACTTTGCTGTGGTACTGTTTATTGTTTGTACTAACTTTGTTATTCAGCTCGATTAGCTTTTTAGTTTTTCTGAGTAATATTACCTATTTTGTTTATAATTCTATATTGTAAAAATGTTCTTTGTAAAGTATGTGTGAATGAAACCTCAACATCTTGAACGCTCAAGGTTACTCAAACAGCTGACCCTCAATTGAAAACTGCTCTAACTACGTAAACGTTACCTTTCTTCTGTCACCAAAAGATGAGCTTTGTGAGATATCATGTGAGAACTTTTCATCTGAAACAAACACATTCAATAAAAAATCAGAAATATCTTTGGTGAAGAACTGCATGTTTCGTTAGATAATGCACACTATGCTGAGCTCTATAACTTGAGATAAAACAACAACAACAAAAAACTCATGCAACGCCCTCCATCTTTGCGCATGTGCTGATTTGTTAGCCAATCGGAATTCAAATCTAAAACCAATAATGACTTCGTTAACGTAACTTTTTCTCGTGCTTTATTTACACTTTCCTGTTGACTGAAAATTATTCAATTCAAACTGAAATTTCATGTCATATGGCATAAAGACAGTCGTTAGAAAAAAATACATGCAGCGGCCTTGTAAAATACATACATTTTTGTTTTATCAGTTTACGGGCATAAAATAGTGCGATGATGAACTGTTTATTTTAGTTATCTTTGTGCTGTGCGGATATGCTGAGGAGAGGGAGGTACCTCACATCCGTGAAGGGCTTGTATCACTTATCTTGAGTTAACTCGAGGTATTCAGTACTTGTATCACTTACCTTGAGGTTTTCTCCTCGTGCCAAACTGCTTAGAACCTTTGTGGTGCGACTTTTGTGAAGACTTAATCGCACTGAGCCGCTCAAGAACTGAGAGATCAGGCCAATGGACCATTCATCGGGAATAAGCTTCATCGCCTGAAAAATCACACAAAAAAGGAATTTTCAACTCATAGTTGAGGGCGTCTAGGTCAGACAGTATCTCCATATAACAGGGCAGTTACATCACTTCCTAGTATAACTTGCACCTGTGATACATGTATGGAAAAATATATATTTGTGTTCCTCAGAAAGTCAGTCTAGTACTCTTCTAATTCTATCAGTTACTTTGGCTTTTTGGAAAAGTTGGCCTTTAGAGGACTGAGTAAGGGCCGATTTACACGGTACAACTTTGTCGCATACGACACGCTTAAAACATGCTTACGACATGCTCACAACACAAATTACTCCGTGTAAATCTCAAGTCATGTCGTAAACATGCCGTAAGCGTTTCGCATGCAACAAAGTTGTAACGTGTAAATCGGCCCTAAGAGTACCTCGGCTGTGTCAAAGTCAGCCATGTGTGAATTGAGAAGTGTGACCGCTGGCCCGATCAATGGTTCATGGTCCCTGCAAAAAGAAATACAAGAACATCAGTCCCAACTAATTTTTTAGATCTCGTAGATGTTAACAATTAGCTGTTGTTTTCATCATTTACTCACTCGTCAGGTGAAAGGTAAACCTCCAGAAGCGTTTGGAAAAGTTTCATTCGAAAGTTTCTGTCTTTGCCCTGAAAAAATGAAACGTAAAAAAAATATTATATAAAGGCAAGAAATCATGAAAGTGATGATTTATTGATAAAGGATAAAGTATCTTAGCTAGAGAACTATTGTCCCATAGACATATTATCATTGAAAAAAAAACCGCGACAACGTAGGATAACGAAAGCACAGAACTGCTAAATACAATCATGTTCCGCTATCAGTCGTAATATGTGAACGTGTCAAGCGTGTGGAGTGAATGGGTGACCTCGAGTGTGGAAACACTAAACAAAATGTTCGCCGCAACTTTAAAGAAAGCACCATTTCTTTAAGGCCCCGTCCACACGTATCCGGATATTTTTGAATCCGCAACTTTTTTGTTGCGGATTAGAAAATATTCGCGTCCACACGTAGCGTATTTGAATCGTATTTGCCCGAATTCGTCGGATACGTGTGGATGGAAGGCCAATCCGCAACAAAAAAGTTGCGGATTCAAAAATATCCGGACACGTGTGGACGGGGCCTAAGAAGGAGAGTAGATTTTTTTTCTTAATATTTGTAAATCACCTTAGAGTGCAGTTCGCAAAATCGTTCGGCTTCTGAGTAATCCTGAAGTTTGTAAACGAGGATCTTTAGAGCTTTACTGTGTTGCTCCATCTGAAAAAAAAGAAAGGTTTATGCATGGTTGAACATCCAATTGGAAGTAATTCATTGGAATAAATATGCTCGGCCTACTCGATCTACTCACCCTGTGTAAACGTAAAAGATCTATTACGCCCCAATTTAGAAGTCATATTTTGTAATAAGCCCGCCTCTTTCATCCTCCCCATTTAGTTTTCAGAAAGAAACTTTGGTTGAAATGTTAAAAAAGTACATCAGAAAATTAATATTTGAAAAGGTAGATGGTCAAAAATATGTTTTAGTCGGTTTTTTGAGTATTCTTTAAAATTTACCAACTCTCCATAAAGCCCCCTCTAGAATATCTAAGCACCCATCACACCCCTCTCTTACAAACTTGAAATTATATAATTCTCCACCACACCAGAGGATACATTAGAGCTTTTATTAAAAGCGACGAAAAAGATTTGTTTTTGCGACTACCAACCTTCCCGTAAAGAATCGCAGCCTCGGCATCTAAATCAGAATCATCGTTTATCTTAGACAACAATAGAGTCACTCGGTACAAAGACGACCACTCCAACATGTGACGGAGCTTGGTTCTATTAAAAAAAATAACAAGGCATCGATTTTGAAGTTCTTAAAGTTCCTTCACAAGGAAACAAAGCCAGAAATAATAATCGTTTATCTGATATACTCTGAATGTCAAAACAACAATAACACTTATTTCTATAGCTTTGAGCAGCTGTTTTTAGCTGCATCTCTGAGCAACAGAAAAAAACGGGTGCCCTCGCAAAAAGGAAAATGTTTGCGCGCTTTTTGTTTCTTTGTCTTTGTTCCATTATGCCTGAAAAGCCCCTCGTGGGGAGAGAATAATTATGTTTTCATTTAAGTTTGCCGCTCCTGGCGGCAGACCTCTTTCTCTTCTCGTTTGACAATCAATCAATGAAAGAAAAAGAAACTAAAAGACCACTTGTTTCCTATAGTTAGAGGGACTTGTTATGTTCAATTAGGCCTACCTTAGTACATTCAGTTTCTCTAGAGAACTTGACGGTTCTCGTCTCATTTTCAACACTTGCTCAAGATAAAGAAGCGCAAGATGGGTGTGGTACTTCTCTTTCTAGTGAAAAAAAAAATTGTGTCAAGAGAAAAGTTATCCTCTAAAGAACTGGCAAGCAAATTAGACGGCCGATATGACAAAGTAGATGGTCGCCGGCAGCCGGCTACTTGACAACTCTGTAACATAAGTAATATTGGCCGTTTTTATGCTTCAGACGTTAATATCGTCTAAGACGTTAAAGTCGTCTCGAGACGACTTTAACGTTTAGTATAAAAACGGAAAATAAGCCAGACGGATTTAACGTCTGACGACTTTAACGTCTTCTTTTAAGTGCGTCGTTCAGACGCACTTAACAGACGACTTTAACGTCTCAGACGTTAAATACGTCAGTATAAAAACGGGACGGCCTTAACGAGGACGAATTTAGCCCTATTTGTATATTCGTGCTCTTCAAATTTATTTGGGGACGACTTTAGTCGTGTCCAGTCACTTCCGAGAATAGTTTTTTTTTTTTAGAAAATCTTGTGTTTTTTCTCTGTGGCCATCTACTTTAATGCGTCCCGTTTTTATACCAGACGCATTTAACGTCTGAGACGTTAATTGCGTCTAGACGACTTTAACGTCTCTAGCATAAAAACGGCCATTTTTTCCATACAAGGTTATTTGTTGAATATATTTAGAGAATATCCTGCATGAAACGCAGTTTACCTCGAAATTTTTGACACAGACAAGATACTCCAGATACCGCTGTAAAGCCAGAGGAAATCGGCTCTGAAGATATTCTACTATCACGTCTGGTTTCAGCTTCTCATCATTTGAAGCTGATTCATCTGCTGATCTGTTAGTGAAAACCTACAACAATGTCAAAGGATAAAAGTTTAGAAACGTTTGAACGCTGAGGTCCACATAATGCGTGAAAATGCGCATGCACTGGCTCGGTTTTGCCGGATCGCTATGTAGAGATGCTCGAGCCAGACGTCACCTGAAGTGTATAAGAAAAACTGAATACAAGGCTGGCTCTACGGCAATGGGCTGATAAAAGTTTGTTATAAGCCTTTTATAAAATAAATAAATAAATAAATATAAAAGAGACACTAAATGTCAAAAGCCACTTTTGGGCAAAAATACATATGACGTCAATGTAGTTGGTTTGAGTTCGAGTTTTTCTGGTGTTTCTTAGCTTGCGAGCACGCTCCCTTAAAAAGGGGGAAGATAGGCTGCCTAACAGGCGCTGGTTTATTTATGGAGCGACATTTTTTACTGGGCGAAATTTCGAGGACGCGCGCGTTTCCCTCACGCGCGTGTCCTCGAAATTATTCCCTGTAAATAAACCGACGGCTTCTTTACCAAGACTTCTTGGTAGTCTTGATTAGGTAGTCTTGGCTGTCTTGCAGACTTCTTTACCAAGGGAGCTTGCTCGCAAGCTAGGTGTTTCTCTAAGCTACTTCGGTTTTTAAGTAGATACAATAATTCCTTCTAAACAAATTAGCAGACGTTGGTATAGATGACAAATGTGGGAAGGCAAGAACACACAAACTGAAAAGCAACTATAATCAATTTGTTATTTTACCATCACTGCTATCTCTTGATTCTTCTCCATGAGCCAAGGAACATGATTCCAGAGAAGTTCAGAATCCTGTAAGCTAAATCATCCAAAAAAAGTCAAAGGATATATTCATGACTGCTTCACAAACTCGAGCGTTCGCTCGACCGCCATTTTTCCTACTAGCATGCGTCATCTTGTCTATCAGTGGACCCTTACAGACCTCTAATAACTGACTTCACTGCGCACAGATTTCTCCCACAAAACGAACTTCCTAAGAACTTTAAATTCCAGCTATTTAATAGTCTTACCTGGAAAGAAAATTCACAACATAATCCATCCCAGGAAAGTGTGGATCTCTTATTTCCTCCTGAATAATCCTAGGAACAGAACAAAAAAATAGCAAACATAAACGCATACCATTTTTGTGTTAATCTGTTCTTTATATGAAAGAAGGAAATTACAAGTTTAGAAAACCGTCAAGAGATGTTTCACAGTGCCTGGACAGTGGACTGACCGTAAATATTCCATTGTGATGATGTAACGCTACCCACACCTGGAGAATGCTTATTTATGGGTTTCTTATTATTTCCAACAACATACATACATATACATAGGATAGCGTCATTAGTCGTTTCATTGGTCGTTTCTTTTGTTTGCTGAGTAAAGATGCGTGCAACGTGTCAGCTGACGTAAGCAAACGTAGCAAAACCAATAAAAAGCCAATTGTCACTTGCTCTCGCGTTTGGCGCCGGTTCCAAGTTTTCCCACGTTTGGGACGAGTTGCAAGTTTTCCCGCCCTTGCTACTGGTTAAAGTTGTACCGATAATATTACTTTACTTATTATTTTATTTAGTTTGAAGTTTCAATTCGCTTGGCATGAGGCACAAGTTTTCCCGCGCTGTTTCCCTGCGCTTGGCATGAATTACCGGTGTTCCCGCGCTTGGTACCAGTTTCAGTTGCGCCACGCTTAGCACGAACTAAAAGTTTTCCCGCGCTTGGTAGTTGAATGTTTTTGTTACACGTTTGCTGTGACAAGAGAGACGTCATTATAGTTTAGGCCCCGTCCACACTTATCCGTTTTCAAACGAAAACGGAGCTGTATTGCTCCGTTTTCAAAAAGATTTGCGTCCACACTTATCGTTTTCGTATCGTTTCCGCCCATCCACATTACAACGCTGTATTGTTTTGAAAACGCTTTGATACCCTAAGTGCGCATGCTCAAATGAACTCTACGCATGCGCAATTCAATATATTGGCCCGCGAAATTGGCGCCATTCTTGATTCTTTGTTGTTGAGTGTTGTTTTGGTTTAGAATTCTTCGATATTTTCCTTCTTAACGATGCCAAGAACAGCTGGAAAGCAACCAAAACCTAAAACAGACTGTTTCACATGGACTGATGATGAAGTCGAGCTACTTCTGAAAGTCACAGACGAATACAAAGTGCAGAAAAGCACCGAGAGTGTAGACTGGGAGTCAGTTCAGTCGAAGTATGGCGACATCTTGGATATGTTTCACGGTCGAGTGGTCTGGCTATTTTGATGACGTAACCGTTTTCAGATAGCATCGTTTTCTCCGTCCACACCAGAAAACAGCGTTTTCAAAAAGCATCGTTTTCAAATCGCTCCACTCTGGAGAGCGTTTTCGAATCGCTCCGTTTTCAGTGATCGTTTTCGGCGTTGTAGTGTGGACGATAGCCCTATCTGGAGCAAAACAGCTCCGTTTTCGTTTGAAAACGGATTAGTGTGGACGGGGCCTTAGTCTCCCGTACAATACCTTTTCCACACATCCATCGCTTGAGCTGGTTGATTGTGGTGACAATAAAACAACGCCAGAGCGTGATGTCTCTAAAATAAAGCAGAAGAACGATAGCTGGTGTTGTCTTTTGATTTGCTTTTTAAATTCTATATGTTGAATGTTAGCAAATTTGACCGAACAATCAGATTTGCCGTGTTACGAATAAATCAGACGGTAAGATAAAGGCACAATGAAAAACAGAATATTTGGAAACAGAGTTACCGTTAACAAGCAAAACGACTAGACATCAAGAAGAAAAATTAAATTCCAAGGAAACGTTTCTTTTATAAACCACATAGCGACATGAGTGAGTTTGCGCAAGGAAACACAATTTTAAACCTTATTTTTGCCAATGAGAATAGTCAACGGCCAGTTTACTTAATTTTTAGTGAAAGCTTTTAGTCTATCAGGGAGGTGATTTTTGTTTACAACTGATTTAGTCTAGTGATAATTTTATCACAGGTTGTATTGCTTTACCTCATATTTCTGAAGCCAGGTGATAGTATCTGCAACAGTACAGCAATTCTCGCTAGACAACAAATCTTGAAGCGAGGGTGAATTGATTTCAATGTATAATTTCACAAGCGCTGTGTCAACTTCCTAGAAGAGGTAGATAAAAACGGAAAAAATTAACGTCTGAAAAAAAAAACACATTGTCAAGAGAACAAAAAAAGTTATAAGGCTAAAATGCACGCTATTATCATTTGATCATTTCGCCGCAATCTTATCGATATTAGGAACAATAAGAATAAATTATTTAACATCGAACTTAACGTGCGGAGTAGTCACCCAGTCTCCTGAGCGAGAAGCGGTTATATTAAAATTCTATCTAACTTTACAGCTAAACTGAGATCCGCCAGTGGACCTTTTAAAGGTTTTCAACTACATAAACATGTGAATTACAAGTCTGTGGCACACATATTTAACAATTATTGGATTCGGTTTTCGCATGATAGCGATAATTATCAAGGCCAAAGTTTGTGTTATCGGCTGAGGCGGATAACACAAACTGAGGCCTTGATAATTATCGCTATCATGCGAAAACCGAATCCAATAATTGTTTTATTATGCATATTCCTGAGCTGCACTTGTAAAGACAAGAGCGCGCACAAAAAAGTGATCAATGCACAGCAGACAAAATATTGTCTGTAGGTATGACGTCACTTCTACATATATAAAATTCATTGTCTGTAGGTATGACGTAACAGAAACAGCAAGCAATAATTAGCTACGTGCTTATAGCTAATCAAAATCGAGCTAGTGACACCAATGTATAATAATCTCAATTAACAACTCTTACTGTAATTATTGGACTTAATTACCGGAAGACACCTTCACCTAAAACTCAGAACTTTACCTCTTTGTAACCCACGTCATCTGCAGTTCTTCTAGTTTCTTCCTGCATTTTAAAGGATATAGTAGACATTACAATACGTTTTTAATAATCCTCTCTGTTAGATAAGTAAAGCAACAACATATTGATAAAAAAAAACAAAGAGAAAAAAGCTGGTATACAACAAGAATTAAACTTACAAGGTACTGCATCAAGAACTGTTTAGCTTCTGCTAAATACTGCTTGTTCCCTTTCACTAAACAATACAAATCGAAGTAAAGTTACACTAATATAATTGAGTGAAATTTGCGATCCTCGCAGTGTGCTTTTAACTTAAGCAGTTGAAAAAGCAACCTGAAAAAAAATCAGGGCTTGAACAGGATTCAAACCCATGACCTTACGATACTGGTGCAATGCTCTATCCACTGAGCTATCAAGCCACATGGATAGATGGTCAATTGTGAGTTCGTAATATACCCGATGATAGTGAATATATGAATGTGAATATATGAAAATCATGTGTGTGAACTGCGGATAAACATGAGTGAAATTTGTGATCCTCGCAGTGTGCTCTCAACTTAAGCAGTTGAAAAGCAACCTGAAAAATTCAGTCTTGAATGGGATTCAAACCCATGACCTTGCGATACTGGTGCACTGCTCTAAGCTCTATCCACTGAGCAATAATTGCCAAAAATGTTACTTTAAAAATTGATTACAATGACATCAATGCCAAAAAAGCATGATATATTTTTGAAGGTGACGGTACATGAGAACATTTTTAACATTTTTTATGATACGAACCAACATACATGTAGTCTAACATAGTGTACAAAAAAATATTTTATATGCAATGCTGTTTTGCCACAGCCTGTTGCAAAATCCATAAAACTACTGGTCCCTTGTGCTGAAAAATTGTGTTAAAAATTGTCTAATAAATAAGTTTTGTTTAAAATGGATACAAAATTATCATTAAAAAAACAAGTAACATAAGCTGAAACTATTAAACAAGAGTTTTACCAAGACTGCTTAGTTCAACCAATTCTCTTGATGGCAAATACTTCCAGTTGGATGACAGCAGTGATGGGAACAAAATTATTAGCTGAAAAAAATCATAACCATTAATAACAATAAAAACAACTACAAGTGATTACAGCCAAACCAACTTAAAGGTATGACAACCTCAAGTAAACTATATTTAATTTATTTGTAACAGTTTTTGTTGTTTTTATAATCACTATATTTTAATAATAATCTCCTAAGCAGATTCAACTATACATTTATGTCAAGATTGTAGAAATTGTCAGTGGTGGGTACCTCTCTGGGATCAAGTCCTCCATCTCTCATAAGATTGGCGGCTTCTGTGAAGTAACCTTCGGCCATGTAAAGAAAGCCTGCTTTTTGCTGGGTTCTGCTGAGGAGCTAAAACAAGAGCCAGTTTAGGTTGCTGTGATACACAGTTTGTATGTAAAGCTGATGATCATCAACAGTGAAGAGCTGGGTGCATAACCTGGCCTTATGTAGAATTGCTGGCCTTTTTTCACTTATTGCTCTCTATTTTTTCACTGGTTTTCGCTCTGTTTTTGAGAAACTAAGTATGCAAAAACTCATGTTTGCTCGCAGCTTCTCTTGGTTTCCGAACAATGTGAGGAAACACAGAGTTTTGTTGCATACATTATTTCTAAAAAAAATACAGCAAAAAAAAAAAGGCAAAGCAAAATTCTGGGCAGTGCTTAAATTGCAATTAATTTGTAGGCCACATGAAAAAAATGAGCAAACTCAGAACAAGGGCTAAAATTTTACATGAACATCAGGCAGTTATGCATTCAAACAAGCAATTTATTTTTAATAAGTACCTTGTCATCTCTCTGAGGCCCATTCATGGTTTCCATGGCAACATGTGCCAGTTGAAGGGCTTCATTCACTCTCTTTTCATTTAACAATGTTTGAACCTAATAAATGGAAAATCACCACTGATTAAATTAACATAAAACGAAGGTTTAGACACAAAAAGCAGAAAAAATCAACTCAAATCTGGAACAAATATTTGAACATTTTCTTTATTTTCAACTTAGGTTTCTACATGGATCTCTATTTCAGCTTTCTCACAGGTTGTTTTAGAGTTTTTCTCTCAGTTTGTGCATTCTTTTGTGACAAATAAAAAAGTCCAGATTCTACTGGAGAGTTACAAGTCATACTTAGATAAATGTGTTTATGTGAGATGTTCACTTTATTAAGAAGTGCACCAGCTGTGAAATAAGTTAGTACCTGCTTATTTAACGGCAACTGCACCAAACAATAAACTTCTCTTGGAGAACAAACAAACACTTGATTATCATAATTCAGCAGACATTTTCCACCCTAACAAAGTAAAAACAATTCTGTACCAACAACTTTTGACTTTATTTAGTGTTAACTATTTACAACTTACATTTCTTACAGTGAAAATAAAAAAGTAAGTATGTTGATTAAAATAGATTGAATGAGTCACATGGTTTATAGCCTTGACGTTTGCTCCCCAAGTGCTTTCAGAAGAGCACAATGTGTCTCTGGACACACATAATATTTAATCTTTTTAAAACTTTCCCACTTCACATTTTCTTCAACTTCAATAATAATACCAACAGTCGGCCGACAGACATTTTGGGGAGCTATTAGTCAATTTTGCCTCTCAATCTGTACCTTAAATGCAAGTGACTGCTTCAGTGACTTCTGGTCTTGCCCTATAATGCTAAAAAAATCAAATAAGACATGTATTATCAGTGACTACTAATTAAGCAATGTTATCATGAGTTTGTGATGTGCATGTTATATGTACCTGTGAACAGAGATGGAGCTTGCTCCCAGTGCAATGGCATAAGGGAAGGAATATCCAAGAGCCAGCAATCTTTCTGACCAGTTGAGTGGTGCTCTCTGAGAGGTGCCTTCTGAGGTCACAAACATTCCCATGATATCTGTTGGGCCATTCAACAGAAACTCTTCCTGCAAAGCAGTATTACTTAATAATAATGATTGCAATCATTTGTTACAAGGCCTCTTGATCATAATTATGAACTTGAGGCATTAACAAACATTCCCATGACATCTGTAGGCCCATTCAACAGAAATTACTTCTGCAATGTAGCGTTAATAATTAATGATGATGTACAATAAAAATATTACAAAGCCTCTTGATCAAATGAAAACAAGGTGTTGAGCCAGCCAACAGGCAGGTGGCTGTGGTCTGCCTGATGGCATCTTCAGAGGGAGTAACAAATTCAATGCAACATTGAAAATACCGCAAAACTTGAATCACATTCAAAAATTGAATTTTGATTGGATTACTGTGTGGTTGCAAGAGCCGCACTACCTAATCAAATCAGCTATCAGTGAGAGTATTATTATAGCTTGACTGAGATTACTTACCACTCCAACACCCATGACCAGTCCTCTTGTTGTTTCAGCCTCATAATGAAACAATTCTTGAACCTTTAAGACATAGTGGCAAATCAAATCATGATTAATCCTTTCACTGCCAGAGTCAATTATATAGTATATGGAGATTCATAGTGCAGTTCTAACTTTTGAGTTTGTTGATGAAATCCTACGGTGTGACCATTCAAATCAAACCTCTTCAGCAATACTTTTGCATGGCACTATCAGTTTTTCAATATTTTACAAAATGAAATTTGGTATTTTTCTTGAATTTTGTTCTTTGGAACTCTTGGTAGTTAAAGGGTTAACTGTTAAATATACTGATTTAGCCATCTTGGGTGATGCTATTGTGTTTGAAATGTGATTACCTGTGATTGTCATGAATAATAAAAATATTATCTGTTTCTCTTTTCTTTTATAATAAGTTATTTCATAAACATACTCCCCTTTTCTGCTATTCACATACCAGTTTTGTATTTAGTGGCAGAAGTAATGCAAATGAAAGAAGTTTCAGAACTGCCAATAAGAGCCGTGGGCCGGGGATTTGATCCACTACGTGTCCAAGTACCAGAAATTTTCCCAGTCTACTTTTTTTATCCCTCCAACCTATTTAAAAAGCCCTGTTCAAGTTTATCAAATTTATGCATAATTATACAGTATACAGTATATCTAATGTACCTGGCCTGTGAAAATGTTCACCATACAATACCGATGCTGATTTGCTAAAGCCACACACACAGCCCCTCCGTCCATGGCCTAGAACAAAATTGATATAAACAACTAAATAATCCATCTGCCTTATGACTCAAGAACACACACACCAAAAAAAAACAATTCTTTTTTAATTTATGTTTACTAACTTACATGTAACTGTTTTTCAAAGGTACATTTATACATGTTACAAGGCAATCAGTCAATAACAGGGAAAAACATTTTTGTTACTGTATGTAAACATAATTAATAATACTACTAATAATAATGAATGACTTATATAGTGCACCCATATCACATGCCCCTCATGGTGCTTTACATTACACTCATGAAAATGAGATCAGACATCAGTTCATGAAGATGCTTCTGGCAGCCACTTAATCAGGACTTTACAGCACCTTCATCCTCAGTTATTTCAAGACCCTGGTTGGTGGTCCTGTGAGATTCAAACCCACAACCTCCCACTCTGACAGCAAACTAGTGCTCTGCCAACTGAGCTATACCAGGCAGCAGTTAACATGTAAAAATTGTTTTGACCCTCACCATGTGTAAAGGAGGTTCTGGAAGTGGTATTTCTTTTAATGGAACAATCTTGTCTTCAGTTACGGACAAAATATGAACAGCTTTCTTCTTGGAAAGTGCCATGCAAACCTGCAAGTAACATATTGATTAAATAAGAGTTTGAAGATCAGCAGAAGCCATCATCAATCCATTAATTCCATAAATTAATATGAACAGGACAGATCACAATGCCATGGACTGTATTTCTTTATTTTTTCTAAGTCTAGAGTGAATAAAGGGTCTTTGATAATAATTTATTTACCCCATCATTCAACCTAGACTTCTAAATGTTTACATGTCCAGGGCTCGAAATTGCGCCTGTATCGGGCGCATTAGCGACTTTAGAAAGATTTCGCTTTTGCGACTAAAATTTGTCTATTAGTCACAGTTTTGCGACTGTTCTACGGCCTAGGTAATAAAGGAATTATATTCAACAGTCTTGTGTCTTACTTGTAACTGGTAGTTGTAATTTTATCCGAAAAATCCTTTGAAATTCACGTTGAATGAACATTGGGTGACTTAATTGTCAATTTCATGCTCCATTAACGCGGTTTCCAAGGAGTGTATCACGGGCATACTTTTTCTGACTTTCTCAGAAATTTCTCATTTCCGGGTTCCAGTAGTAGTAGTTAGTTAGTTTTTTGCGACTACAATTTTCAAACTTGTGACTAAATTTTTAGGAATTACTCGCAAATTGCGATTGAGAATTTTTTTTGAATTTCTAGCCCTGATCATGAGGTATAAGAAGGTACCGGAGGCAGGTCAATGGTATAATCTTTAAGTTGGTGGTGCCACAGGGATTTGACAAGATGTCTAGAGAAGACTGGTATGGGAAAGCACCAATGAGCTGAGTACTGTGTACACTTGGCTATATACTTTTTGTCTAGTGCTTTGGAACCTGAGTAGGTTACAGACCTGGCTCAAGAGTTATGGTACAAAGTCAGGTTGCTTCACTAACTGTGCTTTAACTACCTTGATGCTTGACATACAAAATAGCAAATAAACATTATTCAATACCCAAGTCTAACAGTTGCTTGTGTAAAGTGTTTCTAAGTCTGTGGACAAAACCCCACATGTAAGATGTAAACATTGATTCCAAATTATGATTCAAAGTTCTTTGAAAATAAGTGCTTTCCTATGGTGCTCAAATAATAATATTGTTAAGTGTTAATAACATTTTATATTAAAATTAATTAATAATTATTAATAATATGATTAATTATTAATAATTAAGTATTAATTGATTAATAGTGATGGACTTACCTCAACAGCAAAAGGATCAAACATATTTGGGTTATCATTTCTGCAGATTGCTGTCACCTGAAAAAACAAATATCCAGCAGGAATTTTAATTAATGACTTTTGAGGTGTGCAATTAGTAGGCGGGGAATCAAACAGCTGGGGAGTTCTTTTGGTTCTACTTTCCTTCTATTTTCCTAAGAAAGTAGCTGGGGGTCACGCTCATAGTAGCCAGGGGAAATCCCCGGCCCCCGGCCCTTAGTGACAACCCTGAGTGTGTCCTCAAAGCTAACCAAAGCAGGCAGCAAAGGTAAGTTAAAATCAGGGATACTTTATTTGGTGGCTACTAGAGTACAAATAAGCATCACAGCTCTGTAAGATTTCACTGGACCAAAGTAGTAGAACACCATTTCCAAGTTGCCTAAATAGACCGTTTTTCAGTCAAGGCCAAGTGCAAAACCATTCATAAGAAAAAGAGGCTTAAGATGACTGGGAAGTGGCCTAATTCGGATAGTCGTATGGTTTATTTCCTAGCTTATAGGACTAGTAATTAACCCTTTAAGCCCTAATATCAAAATTTAAATTCTCATTTCTTGTCCCTATACATTTCCTATAGAAGTAGTGGGGAGAAATTGTTTAGATATCAAGATATCAAGAGAATTGTGTGATCATGTCCTTAATTAATTCTCATGACCTTTTTGATTGATAAGGCGTTGATATTACAAGGAGAAATTTGATGCTGATCACTCTTAGGGATTAAAGGGTTAATAACCTGAAGTGGTCCTTTTACTTACCCCTTTAAATCTGTCTTTGAACCCCGTGGCCAGAAACTGTTAAAAAAATTGAAAAAAAAATATTATAATGGGTGAGTTAGTTAGTACGTTTTGTGGGTGAGTTTTTTATTTTCCAAATACTTGCTCTCCATCGATGAGATGATTCTTAACAAGTGAGTCTATTGTTGTCTGTTCTATTGACAAGTCATTTATACACGGCGGGTAGCTGTTTACAGCGGTTTAGTGATGTTTGTTCTAAGTCTTTTAATAATCTAACTTTCAAGAGCGAGTCATTTGTGTAATCCATACTGTAGGTAACACATTCATGGAGTCCTAGTCAATGCTGTGATTACTGTGTAAATGGTGCTCTGTAATGCAATTGTTGACATCAACATTTTTCATTGCCTGCTTGTGTTTAGTCAGTCATATGTTCTAAATAAACAGGTGGTGAGGTAATTAAGTGTAACATATTAACCAAAACACAGAATGGCTTACCTCCAAACCAAACATAGAAAACATCAAAATACCACCTAAAAGAAATATATTTGCACAGAAACAATAACTTCAAAAAGATGTCACATCCTCATGAATGTTTGAAGGACATTTATAAAAATTTATATGATAAAATAAAAAAAAATTAGGCAAAAAATGAAGAATTAACATTTTAAAGTAATTATTAAATATATAATACTGAACAGTTTAAAAAGGAATGCAGGAACCTGGGGGAAAATGGGCCTTGTTTGTGTATTGTAATAAAATATTATTTTTGCACAATGAAGGGGACAGTTAAAGAAGCTGCAGCCACCAATCCGACACAGCATTCATGTAAAACAGGCTTTATTTTAGTTTACTTCTCTTTAATAGTTAGTTATATTTTTAAATTATAGAAGATTAATTTATATACATAGTTTCGTATTAAGTTGTAGTTTATATTAAATTGTTAATGCCTGATGTATTTACCGTGTTTTTTAAATAAATATGATGATGATGACAAGGGTATAGAAAACATGAATTCAGACAAGACCACACAACCACCTCTCCCCCTCCCTCCCCCCCCCCCCCCCCACCCCACCCCACCAGGATGTTGGTGTCCCCTAAAACAATTGAAGACAGCATAAAACAAAACTGCTAAATTGAGTTTGCCCATGTTTTGAAAGGATGAGTAACAGGAGAACATACCGTCACAGAGAACAAGAAGTCTGTTTACAGCTGGTGCTGTCACTACCTGTTGAACTGGCTTTTTCTGAAACAAAATGTTTAAAATTCAGTGATGGAGTAGATGACAGATTATTTAGTTCCACGCTTTACTTAAATGTTTTACTTATCAATTTCACAGAACCAGGGCTGAAAAATTAAGACATGAACTGAGAAAGTCAGGTAATATCAATACACCCTGCAAAGTAACTATGACTATTTTCTTTCTGCCTCTGCCCCTGCCCCACACATCACATCTCTTTAAGTTGCATCCCCTCAAGGGAGGAGATTGTCACACATGCATGCTCAACTATCCCTGAAAGAAATGAGAGACTATTATGTAGTTCATTATCCACACACCATTCCAAGATGCTTGCATGCTTGAAGTCCTGACTGAAATGTTGTCTTTCCTAACGGTGAAACTCCTTCATCAATGATGTAATGAAGAACAAAACTAAGGACAAAGTAAATAAAATTTGTTTTTAGTTTTTATATTTTATACCATGTAATAAAGGGCTTTATGTGAAGGCACACAGCAGATATAATTGGGTTATATTATTACTTTTGCTTGAAATCATTAAATGATATTATTATACACTGGTGTCACTAGCTCGATTTTGATTGGCTATAAGCACGCAGCTAATTATTGCTTGCTGTTTCTGTTACGTCATACCTACAATCAATAGTTTTATGCATGCAGAAGTGACGTCATACCTACAGACAATAGTTTTATGCATGCAGAAGTGACGTAAGTTGTTTACTTACAAGTTGACTGCTGTGCATTGATCACTTTTTTGTGCGCGCTCTTGTCTTTACAAGTGCAGCTCAGGAATATGCATAATAAAACAATTATTGGATTTGGTTTTCGCATGATAGCGATAATTATCAAGGCCTCAGTTTGTGTTATCCGCCTCAGCCTTCGGCTTCGGCAGATAACACAAACTTTGGCCTTGATAATTATCGCTATCATGCTCAACCTCATCCAATAATTGTTAATTGTCACTTTTGGCATACCATTATTGACGTATTTGATCACAGAATGTCAGAGTTCTATTTACATTAAGTCTCTATACATCAGTTTAATATATATTTTAAATACATAGCTGCATAAAATAATCTCTTAACAACAAAGGTGAAGTGTTACTGAGACTCATTGTCCAAGCTACAGATGCCGTGCTGACAAGTCCCAACAAAGACGAAACAGCTGTCCACAACTGCTGTCTAGTCTTGAGTGCTAAACATGTCATGTCTAGCTAACCATAGTGTTGCGTTGTTTAGAGATTGCTGTACCCTTTTGGGTTTAAATGTATGGTGGATATAAATTCTGTGTTATCTGTGTTACACAAACTTACCAATCTGCTGTTCCAATATATAAATTTTGTGCTGCACAGTCAATACACTCCACCTAGAACAGTTTTTATATCATTTTAGAAATGCTAGTCAGAATTTTTATCACTTTTGGCATTTTCCATAGAGACGTCTTTTGGAAAGAATGCCGAGATTAAATTCTATTAAAGGGAACCTTTACTATTACAACAAATTGACATTAAATTGTTGGAAATAACGTTTAAATTTCAATTATGAAAATAACAAGTAAATGTAATTTTAGTGTACACAGAATTTAGATATGAATATCGCCTATTTTTGCTTTTAAATTTCCCGCGTGCTGCCATTTTGAATATTAATGACATCACTTGGTTGCCCAATTATTCCAAACAAAAGAACGTTGATTCTTAACAATAGCTGCAACCACAACACGTCATAAAAATTCAAAATGGCGGTGCATGGGAGGTTTAAAAGCAAAAATAGGCGATATTCAAATCCTTTTTTTGTACATTAAAATTTCCTTTCTATTTGTTATTAAAAGAATAGAAATTTAGAATTTACACGGTTGCCAGTCATTAGAACATAACAAATTCCCTGACTTAACACTTTTCCTGACTTTTCACTGACCTCAAAACAATTTTCACTGACTTTGCATTAGGCAAATTATCAAATAAGCCACATCCACTATTACATTTGCTTCAGCTTCTTTTGCAGGCCATCAATATTCTTCTCTTCATTTTCGATCTCTTTACGTTTTTCACGGGATTTTGAAACATGGCATTTGACTTCACCAAACTGAAAACAAAATTCCCTGACTTTTCACTGACTTTGACCGTGGTAACCCTGATTTATTTCCAACAATTCAACATTACCGGTAATTTGTTACAGTAATGGAGGTTCCCTTTAAGGATAAAGGGAAGTTCTTCACTAAAGATCTTTCAGTAAATATGATGATAAAATAATATTATATGTGGAGTTGTATAATCTGTGGTTCCAGAAAGTATTCATACCTTGTCCATGGAAGGTCATTGAAAATTCCAAGGAGAGAGGTGTAGGGATATTTTATGGCACAATAAAATTATTAGTAAACTGTCCGCTTTGCCAAAAAAAATCAGAGCCCTGACAAGAAGAAAGTCTATTTATATTAGCTTCTCTTTATTCTCATTACCTGCACATTTGATAATTGAAGGGCTGGAGGCATAACCAACTTATATAACATAATTTTGACATTTTTTTCTACCAAATAATAAATTGTGGTTTTTGAGCCTTAAAAGCATTCTTTTGCTAAAATAATGGATGGTTAACAATTACCTGAGCTAATGATTCAATTATTTAGATCACAACATCCCACATTCTTGGAAAAAATATTTCGACCTGAAGAGTCACATAATTTGTGCTTTATAGCCAAATATGTAGTCTTTTTGCGAAAATACAGGATCTTTTGGGCTGTTTTTGTCATTACCTTTAACAAGAGAGTGCTTTAATTATCAGCTAAAAACAATTTGTGAGTGAAATATCTTAAAATTCAACATAAGCTGGTTATCCACCCAGCCTTATTGAGGCAAAATTAAATGCTGATCAGAAACATTGTGTACTTCCAGAAAAAATCCATACCCACCCCATGAAAGGTCATTGGAAATTCCTAGGGGGAGGGGGGTCTTAAAAGCCAACATTTTAGAAGCAAAGTATGAAGCTAAACTGGAATTTCCTGGGGGGACGGGGGTGCTAAACAAAAAACCTTCCGTGGGGGGAGTATGGATATTTTCTGGAACTGCACATTCTTAGATCATAGGTGACCACAGAACTTCCTGAGACCCCAGATTTTTTAATTGTTAACAAACATCTGTCCTCTCAAGGTAATATATCTACAATACTCTGTGCAGACCTGGGTACATTAAATTCTGGTACATTTGTGTGGTGACAGATTCACTTTCTGGACATTATTATTAAAACTAACCCAGATTATGTATTTTAAAATAATGGAACCTCTACTATTATAACAAAATTGATGTTAAATTGATGGAAATAAAGCCTAAATTGCAATAGGAATGAAAATTTTAGTGTACAAAAAACTGAACATAAATATCAGCTATTTTCACTTTTAAATTTCTCATGTGCCGCCATTTTTAACTTTTATGATATCATACAGCCTGGGGGGGGGGGGGCATTCCCCTATAAAATGACGGGGGGTGCTCATTGGAAAATTTTGAAAAACACCCTAAAAGGTACCAGAATCTTGTTTGATATGCGCACAGAGGTACTGACTTTATACAACACAAGACATATTCTGTCATATTTTTTCAGCTCAATACCCTAAAAGGTACCGCAATAATTCTAACCATGGTCATTTTAGATTTCAGCATCCTAATTAAGCAGTACCAATCTACAATTTTGACTCCTAAAAGGTACGTTGAGCACCCCAGTCATTTTCATATCAGAGTCCCCCCCCCCCCCCCTGCATATGGTTGCAGCTATTGTCAGGAATCGACGCTTTTTTGTATGCAATAATTTGGCAACCATATGAATTAAGTCTTAAAGTTCCAAAATGGTGGTGCACTGGAAATTTAAAAGTGAAAATAGGTGATATTCATATTCAATTTGTTTGCACACTAAAATTTTCTTTCATTTGTTGTTAGAAGAATTGAAATTTAGACTTTCACTTCCAAAAGACATAGTTCTAACTTTTGAGTGTGTGGACAAAATCCTATGATGTGACATTTAAATGAAACCTCTTCAGTAGTACTTTTGCATGGTACCAAAAATAGTTTTTCAGTATTCCCGGCATAGTAAATCGAACCCAATCGAACTAAATTTCAATCGAACTCAATCGAACTCAATTCATCAGTTCAATTGAGTTCGGCAATCGAACGAAATCGAACTCACCGAAAAGAAAAAAAAATCAATCGAACGCTTCGATTTTCGAACTCGTGATTTGTGTAAAACAGGCGTTGAAAATCCATAACCAGATCTTGGAAGCTCGAGTTACTTCAGCCCGGGGTGTAGCGCATGTGTTTTTCGTAAACGAAGAAATGGCTTCAGATGCGTTGTGGATTGTAAGCTTCGAATGCGTAGTAAAAGGCTACCAGGAATGCCGCTTTGACATCATTGTATTTTTGCATAAAAGTAACCCTTCGAGTTGTCTTGCCGCAATTGTAAGTTAGCTAAAAATGGAAAGGGTACAACAATTTCGGAATACGCCCGTGGGAATAATGATAGCTTTGCTCTGTTCTGTTCTGTTCTGTTCTCTTAACTGCCGTGGACAGTTTATAAATGGGGTTTCTGTTATTGAATAAATTGTAAAAAAGCACAAGAAAAACCTGCTTTGATGGGCTTGTTTTGGGCTTGCTTTGTATAGGTTTACCAGAGCCAATCGAACGCAATCCATTTAATTGTGTTCGATTGAGTTCGGTTTCCGAACTCAGTCGAACACAATCAGATGGATTGAGTTCGATTGAGTTCGATTTGTTTGATTGAATTCGATTTGTTCAGAAATCGAACTCACTGAAAGTCCGGTGTTCGATTTCGTTCGATTGCCGAACTCAATCGAACTCAATCCACGGATTGAGTTCGATTGAGTTCGATTTCCGAACGTTCGATTTACTATGCCGGGAGTATTTTACAAAATGAAAATTACTTGAATATTTTTTTTTTATTATTTTTGGTACTCTTGGGTATTATGTTTCCAGTAGCGTTGATGGATTTCCACTACCAGCTTAACATCAAAATTTGAGTTTATCATGACGAGGTCTATTTTGAAAAGTCTAACCAAACCATTACAGGGAAATACTGGATTCTGGATTATTAAGGAAATATTACCCGGAGTTTAGCAGTTATACACAAACAAAATAACACATCAACTTACAGTTTTAGGCCTGTCTGCAGATGTAGTAACTATTCTCTCGATAACTGGCGCTATTTCAAAGGCTTTAAAGCTTGCTTTAGCTGGAGATTCATAAACTCCTAGATTTCCACTGCCGTAGAACTCCGCCATATTGTTTTCATTGCTGGTTTATCGCGGGCTCAGAGAATAGTGCCCCAGTCTTCTGGCGATCTTCGAAGGTGCGTGGGTGTCGCGTGGGTGTATCGCGTGGGCCCGAATCAAATAAATTTTCCTAGATTCAAAAACAAAAAAAATCGTTCATTCAAGTCAACTAGAACAAAAGAGAATAAAAGATATGATTTCTTCATAGCAGTGACTCATAGACTAGAATTTTATAATCAATGATGCAATGTTCTAGATCTTCAAAGATCTTCGCTTATGAGTCGTAGTTCATTATTTTTTTTTCTCAACGAGGTTAACAGTGTAAAAAGTACAATTCAATTTTGTTTATCTGTTTTGTTTGCGAGAAGATAAGCCGAATAATTAAGGCTTATTTTTCTGCCTTGTGTACCAACAATGGATAAATGTAGCGGCTTCCTTTTAATTATTCTTTATGTTGTGCTTGAATATATTTCGTTGCAAAAAGATCGAAGATTAACTTGTTCTTCTCGTATATACTTCGAAAAGGAGATATTCAAATTAGAATAATTGTAAAGAAAAGTTATGAATAAAAATTTTCTCACGCTAAACTTATGTGTTTTGTTGCTAGCAACTGGAGCGGAAGATAGAATATGAAGTCATGGGTGGGGGCGTCCATATTTGGAATTTCATGTGGTAATTTATTCCACTCGCATTAAATTACATGAATTGTTTGACTTGCCAAGCCGAGCAAGGCGCAACATTTCAACAGCACTTTGTCAAAGTTTTTTCGCCTTTTAGCTTCGAACATTGTTTCTAACTTATTCCTGTACATCCAGCGAAGGACATAAGCATGGAATTTGATGCTGACAATGTTTCTGCGCCTCGGCTTGTTGTTATGAAGCGAGGTGAAGGAGGCTATGGTTTCAACCTTCATGGCGAGAGAAACGTCCAAGCGGGCCAATCTATCAGTGCTGTAGATGACGGCAGCGAAGCCCAGAAAGCGGGACTTCGAGTCGGAGACAAAGTCGTGGAAGTTAATGGTGTAAATGTTGAAAAGGAATCTCATGGCGACGTTGTCAAGCGTATAAAAATGAACCCCAATGAGGTCTCCATGCTGGTAATCGACCATATCACGGATGCTTACTTGAAACAAGAAGGACGGCCCATCACTGCCGATATGGCTAATATAATGACTGTTTATCAACCCAAAGTTGTTCCAAGTGAACCAGAAGCGCCACAGCCAACTCCTGTAGTCGAAGATGATGTTCCTCAGGTGCAAGAGTCAAACGAGGTAGAGAGCGCGCCGCCGCCCACGGAACCTGTAAACGAAGACGAGTCTGCAAAGGATGAAACCGCAACAACCGAAGCCGAGATTGCGAACGAAGCGACAACACCTGAGGAAGTCAAACAGCTCAACGACGTATTAGACAAGGAGGATGCTGCGGTAGAGACGCCAGCACCCGAACCTGAACCACAACCTGAACAAGTTGCACCGCAAACAAACGGAATACAGCAGCACGAAGCAAAACCTGAGCCGACTCCGCAACCAATAGCCCCTACCCCAACTCCAGCGCCCGTTTCTGCGCCAGCTCGACCAACATCAAAACCAACATCAAAACCGCTACGAAGCACGATCAAGCAACAAAAGACTGAAAGCTGGGATGAAAAATACAAAAAATTCCAGCAACTGTGATCTCGTTTTTCCATGGTGCGTTTCTTAGCAAAAAGTGCTGATCGAAGGGCAGCGGAGGAAAAACATCGAGTAGGTGAAAATTGACTGCAAGAATTGAAGTAAGCTTATGTAAACTGAACAGTTTGTGCGTTTTCTCATGCATGACTTTCTAGAAACCACCTTTGAAAAGCGAACCTTTTCGTTTGAAATATATAAATCGATATTTTTTGAAATGAAACTTTGTAGAACTAGTTTGACATAATAAGCACAAATTTTGTATTATCCAAGTGCCAAGTGTCTATGCTGTACAATTTGAATACATGTTAGCTCAATTATTAATGTCCGTGTATATTACATTGGTTTTGCGGTAAATTTTCGTAGAATGATCCAGTTTATGCATTTCTTCGATATTTGTGATTTTGTAGATATCTATGTGGCTGTAAATTTCGGAACAGTGGTAATGTAATATGTAGTTTGATAGGAATAAGAGCAAGCTGGATGATTATTTTAGCTATTGTATTCGATAGCCCTTCTTAAAAATATTCGCAATAAATTTCTATTCCCACTCAAGGAATATGCCTTGATTAATATCAGCTTTTGGCAAAAAGACTTCTGATCAAAATATTTTTATTAGTCATTGTACAGCAGATGTTTTCTCCGACATGTTATTTTCTCAGTTGTTACGGGCTGGTCTAATATAAATTGTGATTTATTTGCGATGCCGTTTTCCAGACATTTGAGGTTAAATTTATCGATATATTCTTGTCGCGTGCATATTGACAACTCTTTAAAAGATTAAAATTCTATCCTGGCTTATATCCCGCAATTATTTTAGCAAATACTTGATAGTGCAGATTATAATTTCACACTTGGATCTCCCAAGAGTTCAATTTGCAACATATTGCATTCGAATGGCTTTGTCAGTGCCGACAATGTGATGTTTTTTTGACTCTTGAAGTTTTCATTGGTCAAGACTAAAAACAAGTCAATAATTGGTGCTTTTGTATACACCTGGTGTACATCAGAGCAGCTTTGTTGGCACAGAGTTTGATGATTTTAATTGCAGGTCTTGAAACGATGAATTCCAGAGTTTTTTTTCTTTTCAACCAGTGCACAAATGTTAATATTAATAGTTAAGAGAGATCTTTATTTGTGCATGCCAAAGTTAACAATAATTTTGTTTGACCTCAATTGTAACACTGTAGGAAAGAAAATGTTATTTTAATAGTACGTAATATTTGTCTTGCAACTCGATTCTGTTTAAATCTGTTAATGCAGCTCTACGTCTTGATTATTGCTTGCTTTTTACCATTCCTGCTAAGGATATTTTTGCATAACATTGAAACACTCTATTTTAGATGCTTTGGTCAGAGTTAATGCAGTGTTCCAGATAAGAGAGGGGTCTTGGGAAAATCCGACAAGGCCGGCTTCCCGACCTGACAAATCAAATGGCTAACTTGAGAAGATTTAGAGAGACCCACAGCCTGTTGACCCCTTAAAATCATTCATTGACTCAATGCCTTTGAAAGTTAACTGGAACACTGTAATGTAACTATTTTGTTCTTTATTCGTGTGTCAAGACTACACATAATTCTCATCACTATTCAAAAAAAGCAACATTTTATTTTAAGAACATTTTGTGTGGTACTAAAATGTAACGGTCTCAGCTCTGTGTAAAATTTTCTGCCATTCCCATGCATCCATGAGAAATTGATTTATGTTTTATCCTAAATTTTACATATTTCTTTGTTGATCAGTTCCTGACCTGCCTTCTTTAGTATGTTGTTACTTAAAATGTCATGTTGGAGATAAGCTATTGGGGTACTCCTAACCTGTGATCAGGCACTTTTTTGGCTCGGTATGCATCCTTTTTTGAGATATATAAGATACAGTAAACACCCACATAAAGGAAACAGTGGATTTAGAACCTCCAGGCTGAAATGTGGCCAATAAAGCTTCTAATATATATGAACCAATTCAGCCTGACAAATGAAGCAGGTTCTTATACAAAAAATTACTTTAGATTAGACAACACTGAAGCAGATCCAAGTATGTGTGTTTAAGTAATGCTCCACATAAGAACTACCATAAACTGCATTGTTCTGTGACATTGGTTCTTTCCCACATAGAATATCTTTGGTTTCAAGAATAGGGGGGCTAATGGTTCATAATATATTTCAGTATAAAAATTAAGAAAATCCATTTGCGTCAAATAAATTTTAGGGAATGTTCGTGCTTAACCAATCAGAACAGCTGAAGTTGATAGCTAATAATTTTGCTTCTTTGATGAAGTTCCTCAAATACAATTATATATATCTTTTAAAAAATGCATTTTGTACGATTGGTCTCAAATTACTTGAAACCTTAAAAAAATTAGGCAAAATGCACCTTGAACCTTAACATTTCTTGGCTAATAAGATCCTTAGTTGTAACAATGAAAAAAGTTTGCATTCCATCTTGCATTGCCATTTAGCACTTTCCTTCTTTTATGCGGTTCATTACTTAATGTGATAATTAGACCTGTGAGAGTCAATCATTCACTAATTTGCTTATCTAATGTTAATATTTAATATTAGTGTTTAATGTGATAATTAGACCTGCGAGAGTCAATCCTTCACTAATTTGCCTACCTAATTTTAATATTTAATATATTAGTGTTTAATGTGATTATTAGACCTATGAGAGTCAATCATTCACTAATTTGCCTACCTAGATTTAATATTAAATATTAGTGTTTAATGTGATAATTAGACCTGTGCAAGTCAATCATTCGCCAATTAAAGCAAATTTTCAGTAGATTCTGTACAACATTTCCAAAAACAATTTTTAAGGTCTTTTAAGAACCTCTCCAGGCTGATTTCTCACCACATCCTATATATAAGAAACATATACCTGAAACAGAAAGTAGCAGGTTCGTTTCTGTTGGTTTCTACTGTATTGTAGTCATTGGGGAAAGCTGTAATGAACTGCATAACAGTCCTGTGGCTGTGTTGTTCTTAGTAGCAGTTGGTGGGAACCACATCATTCAATAATCAGTGAACAGTTAGTCCCCATTAATCTTCCCAAAAATATAATTAGGCCCTGCCAGGGAAAGGGGGTCCTGGGGCCTGCCCATTTCTTGAAAATCCTGGTAACTTTTCGGGCCCAAAGTCAAATATTGAAATCAAAATCTAAAGAATAAAAGCGCGGGTCCTAGCGAACAAACCAGTGCATTTTTTTTTGCTAACTGATAGTTTTATCGTATAATCTGCAAAACTTTTGAAACCTCGATCTTCAAAAAATAAAACAGCTTTCCGGGCCTTTTGGGAAACGGCCCCCGGGAGCCCATTTCTAAAATGTCCTGGAAACTTTTCAAGCCTGGAAAGCTACTTTCTGTCTGCAATGTTCACATTAAAGATGCGTATTTGTTGGTTTTAAAGGCTAAGCAATAAAATTCTAAGGTGATGAAACAATTCCAGCTAGTTTGGGGGTTAATACATCCTATTGATTCTGATCTTAAAACTTAGCTCCGACCCTGGAAAGTTATCGGGACATTGAGAAACAGAGCCCCAGGGTTGCTAGAAGAATAAACTAACCAAGCGAATGACTTGAGTTCTTAATGAAATCACCTGCATGGAAGGCACGAGAAAGGGGAGAGAAAGGGAAGATTTTGATTGCGCAAAGCCCATGGAGAGTGTGTGTGAAGCAAAGGGGGAAGTAGGCCATCCCTTCATGCTTTGCGCTCTCTCCATGCACTTTTCACACGCCCAAAATCCCCTTTCTAGTGCTTGCCATGCAGGCTATTTCTCAAAAGTTGGTGATAATCCAGCAGTCTGGCCTGTTGCATAGCCTAAAGGTACACAGTGGCAGATCTAGAAGAACCCCCACCCCCCTCCATTTATCTTGCAAAACAAGGGCCAAAAATTGTTTTTCAGTCTCTCGCATATTCACCCCACCCCTTAATCACTCTGGGCCCCTCCTGATGAGGCATGGAGTCTGGGTCTACCACTGAGTACATCCCCCTCCCAACACTCCCATCTGTTACGACTGCATGTCGTGGCTGTTTTTTTCAAGTTACTGCCGTAATTCTATTTATTAGCATATCCAGTTTACAGGCTCAGAAACTTGTGCTGTTCACAGTCCCGTATTTTCTTGGTGTTTGTCCAGGCGATCCTTCAATTTATTTAGCCACCATTTTAAATGCTAGATGGTGGCTAAACAAATTGAAGGATCGAACTCGATGCACGCCAAGAAAATAGGGGACTGATCAGTCAATTCTCAGTGAGATCTATGACTGGGTCCTGGGTCTCCGCTGAGGGGCCTGACTCCCTTGCCCCCCCCCCCCCCCCCCCCCCCCCTCCCCTCATTAAATATTCTGCAAAGAAAATAAGGTTTGTAACGATTTTGACGCCATCCACTCCCCCCTCTTATTAGCATGTCTGGATCCCACTGATCCCCAACAGTTCCGACAACCGCCCTCCCCCATTTACACTGACCACTTGCAAATTTTCGAGTAAAGGCAGCAAACTTTTATGTTCGTGTACACGTCAAAATCACGCATCAGTCAAAATAGCCGGTTTCCTACATTACGTGTAAGGAAGGGTGTTCCTGTCCAGTTTTTACCAGTAAGCCAGGGGGCACAAGTTGAAAAAAGAAAAGGTTCTAACATAGCGTAATATACGGAAAGACATCGCGTTGTCATTTTGTAGCTGATAAATTAAAAAAAAACTTGTAAGCCAGTGCTTACTTGGCCTACAGGCAGGTACGCCCCTGTAAGGTACAATCTAGAATTCATTTTGTGGGTTTGCGGTTCGAGGCATGATACGCTACACGCATCGTCTATTATCGTCTTGGCATTTTGTTCTTCTTGCCTCTGTCTTTGCTTCACCGACACCATAAAAAAGAGGACTCCTTAACCGTTAGTCTGTTTATAAATATAAAAAAAAATAGGAAAACTGGTTATCGCATATTTATAAAGCGATTCAAACTCTTTTGAAGCTAAGGGCTCTGTTGATGTTCACATCCTAAGATATGTATGGAATTTCCGTTTCAAACCCCCAAGTCTCTGTGGGAACATACATACTTCTAGATCTTTTCATTTGTTGCCCTTCCGTTGTTCCAGTTACAGATCGCAAGAAAACAAACACGGCTGCCAATCGTAACGTCCGAAAACCTGGCCCCTCCACAGGCGAGGGGTGTGACAATGGGAAGGCGAATCTCAAGTTTCGCGAGCGACTGGGGACGAGGCAGTCTGAAAACGTCACGTGACAAAATTGACCGACTCTCCATTTTGAATGCGGAGAAGACCCTGGGGATAATTAACGTTTGGGATTCTTAACCTTGTTGCGTTCAATATAAATATTTGTTTTTGATGTTTAATGCTTGGCTCAGCTCGGCTTCACTAGTCCTTAATACGTTTACATGCATGACACCCCAAATGAAGATAAGATAAGATAAGAACTTTATTACTGTGTCAAAATCGCTAGCATACAATGTACACTAATTGGGGACACCTAACTACACTGTAACTACAATAATAATCTAATAATGTGGGACGCTTGGAAACGCCTGTACCTACTAATGAGCGTTATTGATGAGGATGCACCACTTAAAACAAAAAGAGTAAGAAACACTGAGAAACCTCCACGGATTACAAACGATTTGCTGCGCGAAATACACAAAAGAGACTTCCTCAGGAAAAGAAAACCCTGTTTAGGTCTGTTTACTTATGGTCCCTTGATTTGGAGACAATTTAAAAACGCAAGGAATAAAACCAACAATTCTGTTAAGCAAGCCAAACGTAAATATTTTACAGACAAACTTGACGTGAGCAAATACGATCCTCGCAAAACAGGAAGTTAATCAATGATCTTCAATCTCGCCAAAATAAATCAATCAAAGTGTCTTAAATTAATTCAGGAAATTAAATCAAGTCCTAACCTCGGATGTTGAGATAGCAGTAGCGTTCAATAATCATTTTACCAATACTGGCCAGTCACTAGCTCGTGAAATTTCAACCGTAGACCCCGATCCACTTTTTTTATGTCAAACCTACTGACGAGGTATTTTCCTTCGAAATAATCGAAGTTCAAAAAGTCATCAAATTGGTTAAAGGCATTGATGGAGTAACATGCAGGTCTTGACAAAATTCCTTGTAAGCTCTTAAAAATCGCGGGAGATGTTGTCGCGCCTTCTTTAACGCGTATTTTTAATCAATTACTATTAACTGGCATCTATCCATTGCATCAGATTGGAAGCTGGCCAAAGTCTCACCGATCTTTAAGAATGGCTCAAAGTCCGACCTTAATAACTATAGGCAAGGGTAATAAGCTCCTGCTATCGGCCTATATCTGTTATTCCTGCCGTAGCAAAAATTTTCGAAAAAATTGTCTATGATAAGAACGCCTTGAAATGGTTTGAGTCTTATCTAAGTAATATCGTACGAGGTTTTCCGTTTTTGGAATGGGAAGAATACGTAGAAAAGAAACGCGCCCTTAGTTTCAATCCCTGCGCGGTCTACATTATCATTCCCACCCAGTTTGGTGGACCACAACGCAATTTTGTCGTTCTATACCTACTCACGCGGTGAGCATCTAATGGAGCTATCACATGAATGACATGATCGATGTAGTATAGAGCTCAGTTAGAAAGTTAAGTGAGTAATGCGAGTTTCGAAATAAAAACAAATAAATTTAGACATTGAGTCACAAAATAATTCCGCACTTCTGCTCCAACGATTTTGCTGAAACTTCCAGAACTTTATCACAAATATAACGGCAAAATTTTTCACCGGGTGCGATTTTGTTCAAAAAGTGCGTTCATTTAAGCCCGATAATCACTAAAAATATTTTTCCCAGTTAAATCGAAATTTATCATATTAGAGAGCAGTTTTCAATTGAGTGTCAAAAGTAATTACACAATTGCTTTGGTTTTCATTGCTACGCTTTGTGATTGGCTAAAAAATCTCGCGCCACTTTCTCGACCAATCAGAACTAAAACCAAAACCAATCGTGACTTGCTCGCACGCGTTTTCCCGGGCTTGGCGCCGCCGATATGTAATTGCTTCGAGCTCTGATTGGTTCATTGGATTGTTTACGACTGCTGTGATTGGTCAGAGTAATTACTTTGGTTTTGGTTTTACCACACTCAATTGAAAACTGCTCTATCATAGAGTTGTCTAAGAAAACTACGAAAGAAACGCACGGAGTGAGGAACACATGACCCATTCGAATTGCGCGCCAATACCATGCAAGACTTTGATCGAGATAAGCCGGTATACCTGATAAGTCGTGTCAAAATCGTATTATTTTTAAGTAGTAAATAACTTTTTTTGTTATTGCCTGAACAGCATTTTTACAAACAGGCATCCAGTAGCAAAGCAACCCTTTAACATCTTTTGATTCTTTAACAAGATAAATATGATTTGTTTTGTCTTGTATCAGTAGATGTGGAAAATAAATAGCAAGGAATCTCCTTCTGTTCAAAGAAGCAAATTTACTGACGAGTAATATCGCAGGCGTCACAGGCCATCCTGAGGTTGCGTGACAACAGTGTTTGCCTTGGAATTTGGAATTGAAATTAATTTGCCTAAATTCAGCAATCATTCCAGTTGTACCTTAGTTACAGACAATTCTAAGCTGTCGAGGTAAGGATAGGACTAACAGGATCTCGCCGATCCAGCACTGTCCCAATAAATGAAGATACAGAATCCGGTCCTCGTGTTGTTTTATTCACTGGTTGCTCTACCGGCATTGGACTCTCGACAGCAGCTATTCTCGCTGAAGATACGAAGCGATTTAAGGTTTATGCAACCATGCGGAATCTTGAAAAGAAGTCTGCGCTTGAAAATGCAGCTGGAAGATATCTTGGCGAGTCGTTGATCATTAAAGCCTTGGATGTTTGTAATGAAAAAGAAGTGAACACTTTGGTAAAAGAGATCGAGAGTGTGGAGGGAAGGATTGACGTACTAGGTGAGTTATTTAGGATATAAACACCCCCACTGAGAAGTCGATCGAAGGCTCTAGGGCCAAAAATGATTAGCCTCGATCACGCCGCAAAATTATCTATTGTGTATGACCGCTCATGCAAAAAAATGCAAGACTAAGCAGATTCACGGTTCATGATGAATTAAAGGTGATTCCGTTGTTATTTCGGGTGCACTCGTCTATAGCAAACTTTCGGTTAAAACGTTTGCGGCTCTACAGCAATGCCTATAAAACTTTGCGAAAATAGACAGCTATTATTTAGCAATAGAGCAGTTTTCAATTGAAACCAAAACCAAAGTAATTACTCTGACCAATCACAGCAGTCGTTAACAATCCAATTAACCAATCAGAGCTCGAAGCAATTACATGTCGGCGGCGCCAAGCCCGGGAAAACGCGTGCGAGCAAGTCATGATTGGTTTTGGTTTTACTTCTGATTGGTCGAGAAGGCGGCGCGAGATTTTTTAGCCAATCACAAAGCGTAGCAATGAAAAACCAAAGCAATTGTATAATTACTTTTGATACTCAATTGAAAACTGCTCTAATATGATAGAATTCGATTTAACTGGGAAAAATATTTTTAGTGATTATCGGGCTTAAATGAACGCACTTTTTGAACAAAATCGCACCCGGTGAAAAATTTTGGCGTTATATTTGTGATAAAGTTCTGGAAGTTTCAGCAAAATCGTTGGAGCAGAAGTGCGGAATTATTAAAGAACACCAAAATTTAGCCCTAAAATTCTCTTGAAATTTTAAATACTTGATTCTCTTTGACAAAACAATCCACGAATCCAAATTTCTGGGAGAAGCCTTTCCAATGCTTGCTAAACCTGAATTTCGAATTCTAAGCCGATTGCAAATCGTGCGAACCGTTAAAAAGTATTCACTAGTACTGTAAATATTGTAAATGCTCCAAAACCTGCCCAAATCTCCGAAGCTGAGTTTTTCCATCAGTTTTCGACCATTATCCAGCAGTTTGGATTTCAAGGTACTGCAATACTTTTGCATCGATTTTTTTCTGCTTAGAAGGGCTTTCAAATGGAGAAATTGTTGTTGGGATTATAAGCTACTCCGCATCTGAGATGGCGAAGCTGATAAGCATGCAGTTTTCAGAGTTTTGTTTTTTGAAAACGAAAAAGCAGGTGTAAAATTTATTCTAAGAATTCAAGTATGGGGAGCGTACGTGATATGCGCGCGTAGTCAACGTACACTCCGCAATTAAAAACATTGCACTCCATGGAAACTTCTGATAGAGCGTACATGCTCCCTCCCCTCCTGGGGTAACTGGCGCGCAACATGGTCGCCGTGCAAACTTGCGCTCAGTTTCGAGGACGCGCGCCCCTCGCGCGCGTCTTTTCGAACACGCTGCTAATATCAACTCACGCTGTGCCATGTGTCACGTAACGCACAGGTTTAAAACGCAATTTTATATATCAAAGAAGTACAATTTAAATAACTAAAGCCCATACTGATCGAATGAACGAAAGAAACTCAAAGAAAATAAGGCACACGATAGCTGTATATTGGGAGTTTATAATATGGATATTTATGATTATAACGACATGTTTAATATACTTTTCATGTATTTCATTAGTAAACAATGCTGGTCAAGGCCTGGTGAGTGTTTTTGAGTGCATTCCAGTTGAAACGGCACAAAACTTGTTTGACACCAACTTTTTCGGTGTTATGCGCATGCTCAAGGCTGTGCTACCGGGGATGAAAGCGAGGCAGAAAGGTCACATCATTAATGTGAGCAGTGTGATTGGAGTGAATGGAACTCCTTTTACTGAAGTATACAGCGCCTCCAAGTTCGCTTTGGAAGGGTTGACAGAAAGCCTTGCACCAACCTTGAGAAAATTTAATGTCAGGTAAGAAAACGTTTTACTTGCGCTGTCTGCAAAATAGAGGATTTGCGTCGAAATCACAAAATTTTCATTTTGAAAAGTTGCATTAGTTTGGGAAAAGGCGGACTTCTTTGTATGCGATTACGTGAAAGCCTGCGAATATAACCGCCTCTCATTGCTTTCGACGCTGTGTTCGCGTGTTCACGTGACCGCTCCGGCAGCTGGAAACAATGCAGGAGACGGCTGTATTCGCACGGTATTTAGTGACCAGAACAAAATTAAAATACTTTGAGTAAGACGTCAGTTGGAGAGCAAAAAGTTCAATTAAAACACATGAAAAAAGTTAAGGTCCACGCCTAATTTAAGGTTTTTTGGCTGCCATGCCCTCCAGCTCGCCAACCACTCAGATTTTATAGACAGTTTCGGGAAAACCAACTTTTTAAAAGTTCTCAAATGAATAGTTGTTTGTGTTGGTTTAATCAATCAGTTAAATTCTGATTGTGTGGCCATCTGCACGAAATTATAAAAATATTTGAATTTGCTGTTCTCGCCGTAATATGAGATTAATTTTGTGCTGGTCTTTTTGCTCTTGTATTAAAGGTGTTCTCTGATTGAGCCCGGGCCAGTGGCGACTTCCTTTAACGAGAATGCCAAGTTTCTGAGAGAAGGCATTGATACATCCACGGCTGACGAAAAAACCCAACAAATGTTGAAAGCGGCATTGAAAGAAATGTATCGCAATGTACAAACACAGAGTCAGACTCCAGAGGAGGTGGCTTCGCTTGTAAAAAGTGTGTTACTGAATCCTAACCCGCATCTTCGTTATCAGACAAACAGCAAATACGGACCAGGAGAAATGCAAGCTAAGTTATCTGATCCGACCGGAGATAAGGCTGTCCAACTATTGGAGAAACGATTCTTTTCGGAAGTACAGTAATCAAAGAACTCTGGCATGGTTTATATTAATAATAGCTGCCGAACTTGCCGACAAATGGTGTAATCGCCCTGGACCCAGTTGTTCAAACGGGCGGATAGCGCTATCACGACCGGATAAATCACTATCCAGCGGATAACACAAAGGATTTTGTTAATACTTATCCACTGGATAGTGATTTATCCGGTGGATAGCGCTATCCTCCTTTTGGACAATCGGGGCCTGGTGTAAAAATGTGTCAAAAGCGTTAGTGGGCTTAGTGTGGACGGGCTGGGCCTGAAAAACAACTTCTAACCAATGCTAAAAGCATCTGCTCCTTGTTTTATGTATATGCTATATTTAAACCATTGTTGTATTACTATTACGAGGGGGGCGTTGGGGTCTATTAGAAACCGAAAAACCGGACGAAAAATCCTCCAAAACCGAAAAACCGCTATGAATTTTTATCAAAACCGAAACCGAAACCAAAAACCACCAAAACCGAAAATTTACATACTCCCAATTTCCAGTTGGTGACATGTGGAGCATACAGTATTTGTGGATGCTATAGTCGTGAACCTGCATGTCTTCTACTCTCTGTTCAAATTAGGAGAATTCACAAAATCCTCCAGTGAAACGCAAAATAGGACTTGGGGGGAAAATTTGCCATCACACAAATCAGGCTATCCTATAGCACTGAAAATCTCCATCGCCGGAAAATCCAGAATCATCCACATCGCAGTTTTGAGAACTTACACCTGAATTTGGAGATGAAAATGTCGAATGAATCATTGGTCTTCGTTCTTTGTGTTATAGGTTGTTTTTATGGTACGATGGTACAACGGCACAGTTCCAGTCGTTATACCTATTTATCATGTGTCAGAGTAGTAATGGTAAGATAAACGTAATTAACTATACCTTATTATAGGAAATTAACGCTCCTGTAAATTAAGGTCTTTGAAATTAAGGCGACTTTAGGTGGCTGAACACAGTTTGCACGCGCTCTTCAATTTCAGCTGCTTACGTGAGTCAGCACGTGCAGAGTTTTAAAAAAAATAAACGTGGCGCCTATTCGCGAAAGTGTTATTTTCGTCTTAAAATCAAACAATTTGTTGTTCGTAAAAATGTTTGTTGAATCAATACATAATTTATAGAACCATTGAAGAAATGCACTGCCTTTTTGGTCGTTTTTGAATTTGGATCGAGAACCCAGTCAAATGCAACGCATGCGCAGTTGACCAAAAAATTGTGACTTGATATTTTAGCGACATTCCTCGGAAATGTGCTGATTTCTACGGAACAATTCGTTAGAATTTCACGAAATTTGACACAATAATAGTTCCGGATATGCCGAACTCACCTGCCATCAGAAATTTGAAATTTAACAGAGGAGATTTTTACAAAACGCAAACATATTAAACCACAAATTACGGAAGATCCCTCTGTTAAAATTACATGAGACCAGTGTTCGGAGTGTTAACATGCGAATATTTTTTCTGAAAGCAAGAATGAAATAGAAATATTGCAGAGTGACATATCTTTAAGGCTTTTACATTGTAAAAGATTGAAAAATAGTGTGAAGAAAAGAGGTTGTTGTTTCCTAGTTGCTATAATGTGTTCGGACAATAACCAGAATTTGGAGTGAAATATCAACATCTTCGTCACTGCTTTCATCGAATTCGTTCTGGCTTTCATCTGAGTCATTGGCTTCTTCGCACGCTTCATTCTCGTTCCGATCTTCATTTTCGTGAAACCCGAAATTCAAATGCACTTTATCAAGACACACCCTTGTGTTGGGTTTGGGTACCAGGACCTTCGACTAGTGTGATCATATGCAGCCCAGTGTGCAGCACGTTTAACACTCTCCTACACAGTTGCACTCTCAGTCACGAAGTAAATGAACTTAAATGAACTGATACAGTGTATGATCAGTGAGTCGTCGCGCGATTTCGCTTCGCTTCTGAAATAATTTGTAGTGGTAGACAAATTCCAAAATCTTGATCGCTTACTCTTAAGCGGTAATTCAATTTTTAATTCAAGTTAATCGATGGAATATTATTCAAACTGGTCCTTGAGTTCACGGGAGCCGATTAAGAAACAATACTTCATACCAACGGGTGGCATTCACACTGAATAATATTATGCAAGGGTATATAAGGATCACATGTTCTGTGTTAGGCCTCTTTTCGCAAGAAGCGTGGGATCTTGAAAGTGGAAAATAACCTTTATGGCCGCACAGACCCATCCGTCCTCCCCGCCCTCCCAGTAGCGGTTCAAGTCCAGGCAGCGCCAGCCCAGGTGATTCCAAAGCCAGCTCCAGCGTTTCTTGTACAAGCACCAGCTTCAGTGACTCTAGTGAACGCGCCAGCTCCACTAGCTCCTGTACAAGCGCCGCCGGGAGTTCCAGCGTCGGTTCAAGCCGAACCAGATAACCTTGAAGTAGGGGTATTTCACTAGTGTATTTGTGTTCTGTACACCTTCGTTCTGTTTGTTACTAGTACGCCCAAATCGGATTTGTATGTGTGGTTTTTCTCTGTGTATTAATTTTACGCCACGACGAGATGTATGTTGGCAAAATGCTGGTTGCTCTATGTGACACCACGACGATATATTTGGCAAGTGCTGAGTCCGCTCGGCGAAATTATTCTGTAACAGTGGTTGCTCTGTGTGACACCACGTCGATATATTTGGCCAGTGCTGAGTTCGCTCAGCGAAATTATTTTGTAACAGTGGTTGCTCTGTGTGACACCACGACGATATATTTGGCAAGTGCTGAGTTCGCTCAGCGAAATTATTGTGTAACAGTGGTTGCTCTGTGTGACACCACGACGATATCAGTATTTGGCATAAGTGCTGAGTTCGCTCAGCGAAATTATTTTGTAACAGTGGTTGCTCTGTGTGACACCACGACGATATATTTGGCAAGTGCTGAGTTCGCTCAGCGAAATTATTGTACAACAGTGGTTGCTCTGTGTGACACCACGACGATATATTTGGCAAGTGCTGAGTTCGCTCAGCGAAATTATTGTGTGACAGTGGTTGCTCTGTGTGACTCCACGATGAAAAATTTGTCAAGTGCTGAGTTCGCTCAATGAAATTATTGTGTAACAGTGGTCAGCGCAATTATTCTGCCATGGTGGCCGCCCCGGTGGCCGCTCAGTTTGAAAACACAACGATATATTTCTCGGCGAGTGCTGAGTTCGCTCGCCGAATTTACTGTGTGACAATGATTGCTGTGTGACAATGATTGCTCTGTGACACCGTTTCGTGGTACTTATCTGCAAATGATAAGTTCGTTTGACGAAATCGTTTTGTTTACAGTGGCCAGTTCGTGGCGGGTGAATATGGAATTTACTCTGTGCACAAAAGATGATTTTTCTTTCTTTCTTTCTTTTCCTTTGAAAAAGGTGGAAAACAATCATGTGCTTTTACTTGGGTCACGCGTGGTTTCTCGTACTAAGAACAAAAGAGAAATGTTAATACGGGAAAGTCTGCATATTGCACGTCAGTCGACTGTGAAACTGGTCATTTATTGGGTTTTATTGAGTCTATTATGCATTCATCTAGGCTCCCCCCCCCCCCCCTCCGCATGGTTGGTACCGATCCCAGGGCACTCTAATGCCCTTTGTGCTCGACTCTTGCAGTTGGGACGGGATTGTTACCCTCCGTCGGCCCCATCCTATTTTTGTTCGTTTACTCCGTTAGGTTCATTTTTCGGCGCTGGAGTAGACCAAATTGTCCCCTATATTCCTTTAATGTTAAATCTCTCCGAAGCGGCCAAAAACTTGAAGGCCAGGCATACATTGTACCAGAATAGGAATTTGAAGAGAATTTTCAGTCGATGTAGGCAGCATCTCAAAACGGTCGCCTAACGGGATCCAGTGGGTTTCTGTCCCAGGGGCCGGTGGTGGGGTGACAATCCCCGACGGGAATCTCCCTTCCATTCAAGAGGTATCGAAAGGCCTGTGTCATGGCACTCCACTTCAACTTCGAGTGCGCGTTCCAGACTCCTTTGTCGCCGGTGAAATACATAATCACATTGAGTCATGGGCCGAGATAACGCCTTGCCAAGTGGATGCGACTGAAATCATGGGATGGACTCGGAACCGGGTATCCATCTGAAAATACATGCGCCATTTCAAAGGCAGCTTTGCGGGGTCAGAATGTAACTCAAATTTTCCACCCCGTCGCGTATTTCATGACTATCACTCATGCAAGGAACTTTCTGATTGTGTAACAAAGGAGCTCACCAGTCGAATAATGGTCGGCGAGGTTAGTGTGTGGGGAAGGGTAAATGAGGTTCTTCCGCCCTATCTCGTCATACCCCCTTACGGTGGAACCCTGTATGCCTCGATAAACGCTATCTTAATCTGTGGATGCGAGACATGCCTTTCTCGCTCTATTCTTTTGTGAAGCTGACACGATATGTGGAAAAGATCACCTACAAACAAAACTGGATGACAAATCAGGGTATGACCATGTGCTGCTCGATTCTATGAGTCGTTCACTCGTCAGGTTTCAGTGGGGTGGCTGGTAGTTAGTCAATAATGTTCTCCCATTTGGGTGGAAGATGTTGCAATATGACTGCCAGACTTTAGGCCTAGCCACCACGCACACCATCCGACGTTTGGGCGCCCCACGTTCACAATCCATTGGAAAATTCTACAGGGATTAGTGAGGGGTGGTTTTTTGTTCGGATGTGTATGGGGATGTTGATTGGGATAAAGAAGTGTAGGGGGAGGGATAGGTGAGGGCGGGTATGCCGTGTTAGTTACCTGGTCTGTAATGAGTGTTCTAAGAAACTGGGTAACCATTAGGAACAATGCTTTCCCAGTTCTCCCCATTCTTAATCAGTGAACCGTGAATGAAAGACCAGTTTGAATATATTACTATTCAAACTGGTCCTTGAGTTCACGGGAGCCGATTAAGAAACAATACTTCATACCAACGGGTGGCATTCACACTGAATAATATTATGCAAGGGTATATAAGGATCACATGTTCTGTGTTAGGCCTCTTTTCGCAAGAAGCGTGGGATCGGAAGTGGGAAATAACCGGGGCCGGCATAGTGAAAGGCTATGAGGATGGGAGTGTGGGAGTGGGTGTATGTGGATGGGAGTTTTTCCCCTCCCAACCCATCCCCTGGGGTGTATATCTAGACTGGGCTTTCTTCTCGGTTCTAAGAAACTGGGTAACCATTAGGAACAATGCTTTCCCAGTTCTCCCCATTCTTAATCAGTGAACCGTGAATGAAAGACCAGTTTGAATATATTACTATTCGAGTTTTGAGCATATGAAGAATTGTAATAGAATTACCAGAACTACTTCCGATTTTGTCAGTTCTTCGCTTTGATTGGTTGCGATTGACTATTCTATTGTTACGCCGGAAATGGTTCCTTACATTGACAAAAAATACCTCGTTCGATCACAGGGTCAAGAGGAGCACTATGCTATTTTCTTCGAATCGTCGCCGTCTTGAAAGTTAAACTGATTGCGTTACACAAAATATGTACCACCAAATTACTACGGGCTTGGAAGCTGCTAAGTCGGTGTACAGTAAAGAATACGGAAAGTCCTTTCTTTTTTCTCTGCACTTCGTGCCTTGTTGTCGGCACTTCGTGCCCAATCGTGCCCAATCGTGCCCAGAGTCCTCAGGCTTCTTGGTCAGCGGCGACGGCCCCGCTGACCAAGAAGCCTGAGGACTTTGAGTACGAGATTGCTCCTTTGGCCTGCGGTACATATTTTGTGTAACGCGATCAGTTAAACTTTCAAGACGGTGACGATTCGAAGAAAATAGCGTCTTGTACGATCAATAGAGCTCCTCTGGACCCTGTGGTTCGATAGCATAAGTGTACGCTGACTACGTCAGCAGAACACAAAAACCCTCAACATTTTAGGCAAATAGCATTACTAAGGGAATTTTATGAATGGAAAAACCACGAGATTTTTTGGTAAGGACAAACTTGATTCGATTGAGTCCGTTAGCATTTGCTAAGACCTCACAAAGAATACTGGACAAACGTGACTGGCACGAAATGCGTTAAAAGATCCAAAAGGTCATGGCAAGGTTTTGAATTACAAAAGGAAAGTTTGTTTGGCCAGGAAACTTGTTTTATAGAGTAGAAATTCAAATGCGTTCTGTCCGCTCTCAATCAAATTTTCATTTTGTGCTTTTCGTTGCTCTCAAAGCTTTTTCAAAGTCATTTAAGTGGGCTATCAATGGGCGATCCTGAACACTTAAATAAAAGCATCTTTTAGCTTATGCCGCACGCGTTTTTCGTTGACTGAATTGCCAGTTTTAAGTTTAGGTCGTTTAGATTTAATCTCCGTGCATTACGTCTTCCCATATGCCTTTATTGTCCTAAACGATAGGGTCACTAATGATCAACAAGGATTTTTCATGGTCGATTTACTTACCAAACACAGTTCTTTAGCTTCAGCAGGCTTTTCTCTTCCCTCTTCACCTAACACCAAACTTATTTTTCTTTCTAAAATCCCCTCTTCGTAAAAAAAACGCGACACAGTCCACAATCACCTCATCCGTCACAGGCACGTTGGCGGCCATATCTGATAGAAACCTGACCGTTCAAATGCTCAGTGCAAAGGTCAAAGTCCCAGGTATTTTCAAAACGTGCGACCACCAGGTGCCCACACAGGACCAACAGAAGTTATTTTGTCACGCATTCCTCTCAATTACGTCTGGGTAGCAAAGGTTGAGGCGCAAATTGGCGAAGACTGAATAAGCGTTAACCAAATAGGAAAAACGGAAAACCACCTCGAATACCAAATCCGAAAACCCGCCTGTATTTCTGCCGAAAACCGAAAACCGAATGCCAAAAAAGAGTAAAACCGCAAACCGGAACAGACATTAAAACCGAAAAACCGAAGGAAATGGGTGCAAAAACCGAAAAACCGACCTAAAAAATGGCCAAAACCGAAAAACCGAAAATCCCAACGCCCCCCCCCTCTATTACAAATGTTCTTTTTCTAGTTCAAGAATTGTAAATAACTCCGACATTTTTATGCTGTAACTGAAAAAGTTCAATACCTGGCCAAACGTTTAAAATAAGATAAATGGCATCGAACGGCACGTGAAGGCAAACGGGCTGGTCTGGTGGATTGTGGTGGTGACTTGTTCGAGATCTCTCTACTCGGGTCTAAAGACAAACATGGTTACCGGCCTCCGGGGGCGGGGGGGGGGGAGGGGGTTACTCCCTATAATGGGCTATACGGGGATGCTCCGCCCGAAAGGGGTACCTTTTTGAGGGTGGAGGTATATGAAAGGGTAGGGATTTCACGGGTTGAAGTATATGAAAAGGTAGGGATTTCACGAAGTATAGGAAAGGGTAGGGAAAACACGAGTTGAAGTATAAAAAAGGGTAGGGAAAACTGCCATTTAAGTATTATAAAAAGGGCCTTTCAAAATATATCAAACAGACGCACGTTAAGGCTATATGAAAGGGGTACCATTTTCAATGAAAGGTATATGAAAGGGGTACCTTTTCTGTCAAAAACGGTGTATGAAAGGGTAAGGGTTTGGACCTTGGGGCGGAGCATCCCCGTACAAAACTTTGTTGAGTACCACCCCCTCCCCCCCGGTGGGGGTTACCGGTGACCCTTTATTCCGTAGCTTTAAACCCTTTTAGGAAGCCTACCACTAGCCTTTCACTACACTGGAGGTAACTTAGTTCGCAATCGTATTCAATTTCTTCGTTTATACCCCCTTCTTTTCAAACTGTGTCCATGTATGATTCTGTAATGGAGTCCGTTTGGAAAGATCCCGAGGGCCGGAGCGGGGGTATACCTGTATATACTCTCTGCAGTTGGCTATAAGGGGACGCTAGCGCTTCTTCCAAAAGGTGTACATTTTTATGCTTCCAGCATACGCCAAGCGTAGGGAAATTGTCGACATCAGTAATGTTTTAAATGGTCGCAAAAATACTTTATAAAGTACAAGGGATACCAGTGAAATGTAAAAATAAATAAGGGCTCAAAAATTTAATCGGGCAGAAATTTCAACGCACAGCTGACCAATGTCGATGGTCGTTTCAAACTAGAAGCTGATCACGTATTCTTCTGCTTCTGTTCAAGCTTATAGTAAATGAACAGTTCTGCTGTAAATAAAACATGTCAGGAGATGCTGAATTTCTCGTTTTGGCTGATCTTTGAGGTATGAGAAAGGGGCATCATTTAGCGTTTAAGTTTATATATATGAAAATGAAAGGGTTTGAACTCCGCCAAGGCGGAGCCTTCCCTTTTTGGTTTTATTGAGTAACCGGCTGGGGGAATGCATTTTAATTTTCTGTTATCGCCAGTCAGGCAGCCAAATAAACTTCCCAGTTGGGAATCGTAGCTTTCAAGTTCAAAGCTTACTCGATGATAGGTTCCGCCTAAGTTCCAGAGTTTAAGTTCGGAGAGTTTGGCCTGCAGTTATCAGTCCATGCCAAACAAAAGCGAAAAACGACTTAGTACCATTAATTGTTAACGTTACAACAGCAGCCTATCAATCATTTGTTCCTGTGTTGTAACAGTTAAATTGTTTTTTCTTTCATATTAGGAGGACCACATGTTTGCGTTAGGTGTCACCCTCCTGAAATAGAATGAAAATGTTACAGACTGAAAAAATAAGAGGAGGGAGTGGGGTGGGGTTGGGTGGGGGGGGGGAGTGGGGGGGGGGAGAAGTGGGGTGGGGTGGGGTGGAGTGGAGTGGGGTGGGGTGAGGTGGTACCTGCAAGTGGAGGCGGAATATTTTATGCTTTCTAGTTATGCTATTACTATTATATTCCACTTTTATTTTGTTTGCTTCAGTTTCTGTTTTTCTGCCGTAAGGATCAGTTTGCCATTTAGTCCATTTAGTTTGTTTCACTCTAATTATTAATACTGGTCTAGGTCTGGAAGCCCAGATCCGGCCATTCTCAACAGGAATCGAACCCATGTCCTTCTTGGAATACCTGTCGGATGCTCTAATCAATTGAGCTACTGGGAGACTCGTGGCGAGTCTGATTCCGATTCCGATCTCGGATTCTTTTCTTGTCCCATGCTCGTGACATGCTGGAAACTACATCTTTCTTATTTCATGACTGGCGTTTGAGTGTGTCTTCAGCTTTTTTCTTTCTATTTTTTTTTTTTTACTTATAAAACCTAACTTCCTTTTTTTCTTTTTTTAACAACATACATGTTTTAATATATCATAACTATTCGTTTTCTAAAAAAAAAAAAGGAAAGAAAGAAAGAAACCTACGATCTGGCCCTAGCAGCGCTCTTATAAGTGTGATCGCGAGGAATGGTTCACCAAGCACTGGCTAGAAAGGAAGAAAGGACGGAAGAAAGAAAGAAGCACGGGACTGTTCAAAGCAAAACAGGGCCCTTTTGTACCTCCTTATCATTTAAAGAGAAAAAGGGCCATTTACAGGCGAGCAGGTTCATGGAAAATTTTCAGCCCGGTTAGCCGGGATCCCGGCTAACCGGGCTGGCCCGGTTCAGTGAAATATAATCGCAAAGTTGATTTTTGTTGCGTTTAACAGGCGTGCCGAGATCTCGGCAAATCGGGGCCCTGGGGCCCGTTTCTCGAAACTCCCGGTAACTTTTCGGCCCGAAGCCAAATCTAAAGAATAAAAGCGCGGGTCCTAGCGAACAAACCAGTCCATTTTGTTTTGCTAACTGATAGTTTTATCGTATTATCTGCAAAACTTTTGAAACCTCGATCTTCAATGAAAATAAAACAGCTTTCCGGGCCCGGAAATTACCGGGTCTTTCGAGAAAAGGCCCCCAGCTCGGCTAACCGGGCCAGCCCGGCTCATATAATCGGGCTCTTAGAATAATCGCCCCTCTTGAACTGAAGCACTTCGAAGAAGGGCCGCGTTAGCGGCGCTTATTCGGAGACCACAGTTAATACGGAGCAAGAGGAATGGAAACGAAAATAGAAAGCTTGGTACCAGTCCTCCATACATTCACGTCCAATATGGCGGCCAGCATGTAGTTTTGTGGTTCTTTGTTTTCCCGTTAGTTTCTGGAGATAAAATGGCTGCAGGATCATCAGACGATATAGAAAACATTTTAAGGACAAGAGGTATTTGTGAGGGTATAATTTGAATGAGGAACCGCAGAGCAGCTTTAGTAATATAGTATAGTTTAGCCGTTGGCGTTGCGAAAACCCCGAGGACATAACTTAGCTTATGATAGTTATGATTATTAATCCACAGTCTTGTGTCTTGCCCATGTTGACTTAAAATCAGGGAACAGACATTTTCTTTTTTCCAAAACAAATTAATAAAATAAAGGGCAAGACGTTTTCACTTTCCCCCCATTTATTGATAGTCTGGATAGGCAACTACAGTATATACATAATCATCACCATCAGGCATTATGTTATGTTTCATTTAATAGAAGATCAATTAATGTTAAATTCTTAGTGTATTCAGATTTTGCTTGTAATGTTTGAGGTAGTTGAGGTGGTTGATGTAGATTGAGTTGTTGAGATGTATTACTATTCATGTGTTAAACATCATTTAATGGGAGGTAAACCCAGCTCAACCAGCGCAGCAAACACAACCAACTCCAAGGTGATGTTACACAAGGCAGTTGCCCCCTCCAGAAACTATGAAAAATACCATAATAATCTTTTATGTGCAGGCTCAACCTCACTGGGATGTAATTATTCAAGTCTCCTTTGTTAGAATGGCACAATGGAATTCAGAGTACATGTAGGCACGCTAGGACGTAGTGTTGTGTGTTCGTATACAAATGTGCACTGTATGCAAATTGCCAAGAAGTTGAAGCATAGCATGTGCAGTTCGGCTGAAAACAAATGAAATTGGAAAAATCAGGCTTACATCAAGCACCACCCAAACCTGCACTTTAAAGAGTATTATAGTATTTTTCATAGTTTCTGGAGTGGGCAATTTATTTCCCTGCAATTTGCAATGCAACACTGATGAGAGCTGTTGCAAGACAAGTTGCAGATGAAATTGTGCATGTATCAAAAATTGCACTGCGAGTATTGCAGATAGATTAGTTGAACATTTATTTTGCAACATTGCAATGCAAGTTGTTCCCCGTGACACATTAATGATGGGATACCGTTTTTTTTAAATAAAGCTATGATGATGATGATGATGATGATGATGAATAAAGTTCTTATTAGTTAAGTCAACCTCACTGACACTTTCTAGTATTTAGGTCAAATGGTGAGAGTATATATTTGCATGTTGGTAGATCTCAACAACTTTCAACTATCCAAATACCTGGACCATGTCAACTATATTATCTTCAAACAACCTTTATATTTCATAACCTCCACCTTCCAACACTTACTACACACAATGGCTTAATCCTGTCATGATCACAAAAAATATTCAGTCCCGGGGGGGGGGGGGGAGGGACTCCCATATAAAAATGACGGGGGTGCTCGTCAGAAATTTTCGAAAAACACCCTAAAAGGTACCAGAATCTCGTTTGATGGGCGTGGCTCAAAAGAACTTTTACCCCTATTAAGAGGTACCAATTCAAAACAACATGTCATATTTTTTTGGCTCAATACCCTAAAAGGTACCGCGATAATTCTAACAGTGGTCATTTTAGATTTTGTACCCTAAGCGGTACCAATCTGCACATTTTGACCTCTAAAAGGTATGACAAGCACCCCTGTCATTTTTATATGGGAGTCCCCCCCCCCCCCCCCCGGGATTCAGTCAAGCTGGTTAAACAAAATGAAAAACTCAATTCAAAAATCCATTAAAAAAAACCCCTACTGGTTGACATGCAACTTGCATACATAAAATACTTTAAAGTTTTTTTTTTTTTGACATTGCAGGTTCCCAGAATGATAAAGTGATTAAACGCCCTCCACCCAAAGTTATTGAATTTGTTGAACCTGGCAAAGAGAGAAGAAAAACTAAAGCTGGCGCACCTGTATGTGGTGACAGCATTTGGTATTTAATTTTCATTTTAATTAATAATCTCTAGTACAGCATCTTTAATAAAAAAGTATTTTGTTCTTTTTTTAGGTTAAAAGAAAACATTTAAAAAATAGAAGCAAGTCATCAAGGTAATTATTTCATTTTAAATGATGCATTAATGGGAGTTGTATGTTATTTTAATTCAATTGCATCATTTTTTTAATAGACATGATCTTGATGAGTATGAATTTCAATCCATTGCAAGAGAAGTTAAAGAATTTGGTAAGAGAAGTTGAGCTGTTCTGTATTTATTTTGTATTCATACCTTAGTTGAAGTTATTTTAGTGCACATGTAGTTCTGGGTATTCAGGTATCAACTGATGTATATGCACTATTACACACACAAACAAGTAAAAAAAAGAACTTAACAAAAATATGAAAGAAAAAATAAGCAGATAAAGAAAATATTTGAGACTGGATGCGCTTTTCAACTTTCCACTTAAACTAGTTTGTTTAAAGAAGAACTTGTTGCAATTAATTGATCTTTGTGAAGCTTAACAAAAATAAAAGTAATGTTTGACTTGCAAAAGGAGGAAACACCATTTTTTAAAAATTAGCAGATAATTAAGAAGATATTGGTACAGGGTGTACATGTAGTTGGTTTAGGAGCACCTTATGCAGAATTTTTTTTGAATGTTTGATGGTGCATGTTGAACCATTAGATCATTGAGAAAGTTTAAAAAATGGCAAAATCTTTTTATGTTGTAGGGGAGGGGGTTATGTCTGGCATGATAACTTAAATAATTTCCATATTTGCTTGGTTTCACTCGGGTATTTTATTTTTATTAATTATTTGTATCAGGAGTAACTGGGCTGAGTAGAAAAGAAAGAAGGAAATATGAAGATCAAAAGGCACAAGCACTTGGTGGAAAAGTAGGTGTTAATATCTGCCAACAATGGGGTAAACATAACATTATTTTACAGGAATTTATAACTGATATTTCCTTTGAATTCTTGACTTTGTAGTAATCTTAATAGCCATTTATAGTATTTAAATTCAGTCAACAACAACAACAAGTTTTATTTCAAGTTGAATTATAAGTTCATGTAGGTTTTGCCCGCAATTAGCAAGGGCTATTGGAGGCGGGCACAGGAAAAATGTTGCAGACTATAATAATCTGCTTTACACTAGGTACAGCTGTAATAAACAATTGAATGTTTAAAATCTTCTCTTAATATCTATTTTATGTTTATATACATTAAGTTACATTGAATTTAACTGTTTCTTTTTTACTTTTTATCATTGTATAGAAAATTCTTCCTATCTATTTTCCAGTTTAATAATAAAAAATTATTATAACTGGTGTCAATAGATAGGAAATTTTTTTTTTACTTTTTATGTATAACTTTTTTAGGCTCCAAAGGGGCAAAAAATACCTTATCCAATGTTGATGCGTCAGATAAAAAGAAGAAAGGAACGAGAGAAGGAACAAAAGGAAAGGGTAAGCAATGCTGGGCATTTTAAGTTGTCAGTTTTCTCATTGAAATAATAAGAGTTGTATTATACTTTAATTTATTACTAATCATTTCTGTCCAATTGCTGTTCTTAAATAGGAACATGCTATGGGCATCTTCAAAAAGAAATCAGATAAAAATCAGAAAGCTCCAACAAGGTTTGTGATGAACACAGAACTACGATTCTGTCATTTTGTTATTTTAATAAAAGCCTGAAAAGTAATAAGTAGCTTAAAAGCCTGGTTTCCTCAACACTGATTGTTGATTGTTATACCAGGGTCAGTTGGGTTGCTTTACCTCAGAGTTTTGAATGGGGCTCTGATCTGCAATACTATTTCCAACCAACTTGTTCGATATTTTGTTCCCAAGACCCAGATCTTTCCCCCTTTCCAGGCCCTCTTTCAGACCATTAAGAAAAATCAAATCACAATGATCAAGAAACCACACCATTTTGGGCGGCATATACATGTCACAGGTTAAATCCGTTTAGATCAATATATTTAATCCAGGTTAAATGTGTACCCAGTATTCAATATATAGGTAAGTTAACCCTAAGAAGAAAAACAACAAATCTAAGAAAAAACTGAGCAGGCTCATTACTAGCCCAGCCAGTTTTTCTGGGTTGTGCACCTTTAAAATCACCCCAAGTGAACCCTTCCCCAAGTCTTTGTTTTCTAGTGAAATTTCAGCCGGTGATAAGTTCGCTTTCAGCTGGTGACATTATCCGGGAGCTGGCTCTTAGCTACATCTCTGACCCTATCCCCAGCTAACTATCAGACCACTGGCTACATGCATCTTTGTGTTGAAGAGCTAACTGGGTTAACTGTGTGTTAGAGTTAGATTTGCACTGGGTTATGGTTAGCTTACTTAGATTGAATACTCATTACTGGGTACATATTTAACCAATATTGAATACTGAGACAACCTCAGAACAGATTAATATTTTTACCTGCAACATCTACACCTAAACACAGCTTGTATTGGGTAGTAACTAGCCCAGGAGTACCTTCATTGCTTGCACTGTGATTAACCCTGGTCAGTGATAATTTTGGTTAACTTAACATCAAATGATCTTGTTTGTCCAACATTGCATGTATTTCCTGGTTTACAGAGCATCCCTAGGTCGCTGGGTGGATAATTCATCCAAAGGTCTCCAAGCATCAGTTGGAAAATTCAAAGCTGGTGTACAGCGTCTGTCCAAAGCTGATCTGCATAAGATTAAATCCACTAAAAGATAGCACAACTGCAAGATTCTACGAGGGTTCAAGAATTTTGTCCAAGGAAGTGAATGTCAATTTGTACTTTGCTACACAGCATCATGTACTGCAAGAACTGAAAAGTTTGGAGTGTTTGGTGAATGCAAGACTACATCTGGCACAGCAAAAAGTACATTCTGCATGCACAAAGATATCAGTTAGCAAGAAAATAAAGACAATGCTGAAGACTTGAAGATGAACTACGTAAAAGTTGCAAGCAGTACAAAACGATCTGTTTTGCTCAATCTTTACCACAGCTGTGCAATCTCAACTTTTTTTTATTTTTTTATACAATGCCTCTTTTCTACTGGGGCAAGTTGAGTGAGAACTAGAGAAACGTGTCCTTGGACATGTACAAATCACCTACATTGTACCACAGGGGAGCCAATAGACCAATTTCGATATATTAAAATTCATACTTGGCTCCGAGGCTTGGGGAATAAAACAAAAGAAATGAATAATTCAACGCTGAACCTCGATATGATTTCTTTTGTTTTATTCCCCCAAGCCTCGGAGCGAAGTATGAATTTTAATATATCAAAATTGGTCTATTTCCATGTATGTTCATGCAGTTATCCCTGGAAGAACAGAGGTACTGGGAACAAATACAGTGTCACTCATAGGGCTCAATGACAAAATCAACATACATTTGAAACGTTTTTTAAAACAAAAATATGAAATGGAATGCACACTGGATAAGTAATACTACAAATTAAATAATTTATTTATTGCAGCTGTATTTCTCAAGATAACATTTAAATTAATTTGATATTCTCCTCCTATCAATTCCAGCTAAGTAAGGTCTCTGATTTCTGTTATTCATATGGATTGCAAAGATGCCTGTTTCTGTTGTTGTTTTGTTTTTGCACAAGTGACATAAGTCTCTTGTTGCTTATTAATAGCAACATACAGCTTTTTTATACAAAGCTGTTAATGAAATTTGATTTCATCAGTGCTGTTAGTACAAAGCAACAAGTATTAAACTTTTACAAAAGCTCTGATCAAATTACATTAAAGTCAGAAATGAAGTTAACTAACACAGTAGTCTAAGAGTGTTGTTGAAGAAAATGTATCAAACACAACGAAGATTGTTTCAACATCATTTCCAAACACCAAGATGTGGGTTGAAAAACGAGGTACAGTGAAAGTTTTTTTTTTAACCCACTTCTCAGCGTTTGGATACCTGATGAAACAACAGAATAAAATCGCTAAAATCTTTGCCAATGAAGATTGGGTTTCCAAACCACCTTCAAACTTGATGAATTATTAACCCTTTAAGCCCTAACATCAAAATTGAAATTCTCATTTCTAGTCCTGTACATTTCTTATAGAAGTAGTGGGGAGAAATTGTTTGGATATCAAGAGAATTCATCTTGTGTGATCATGTCCTTAATTCTCATGACCTTTTTGATTGATAAGGCATTAATATTACAAGGAGAAATTTGATGCTGATCACTCTTTATAGGGCTTAAAGGGTTAATGAATTTGAGAATGAAACTCTGTTACGATACCTTTATAATGAAAATACTAAAAATTCTAAAAAATTGAAACTGCAAAACCAATATCAATGGAAATGAATTAAACTATCTATTTAGACTATTTCAACCCTAAAAAGTGTACGATAATTTTTTAGACTGAAATTGAACCTTGTCTAAAGTCAGTTTTTCCAATCAATGCATTGATTAAGACAGCAGTACCATCCCTTGCAATGTCTTGGGCTTTGGTTAATGTCCCATCAATCTCGGCAGTGGATGGGTCACTCAGCAACAGGCCTTTGCCACCATATCCGTCAGCTACTATGTGATAGTCAGTAAACTGTGGAGAAAATGGAGTAATTCTTAGCAAAAAAAAACTAAAAAAAAGCCACTTAATAAATAGGATGTTCCAATTTCCCCCTATCACACTGAAGAGTTTGTGCTGTAGTAAGAACTTGAAAATTGGGTGTTATTTTTAGACCACTAAAATGGGTAATTTTGCACCGGCTGAGTGAAACAAGATAAATGGAAAATGTTCTTTGAGCCACCACATGGGCCTGAGTATAGGTCATGATGTGACCTGAAAGGTGGGCATTACTTTTGTTGCATCGGCCATTACTGACCTTCCCAACCACCCTAAGATTTCAGTTTGTACACTGTGTAAATGTAATGTGCAAACCTTGGAATTTTGGTAGCTTCCCTATTTTAGTGTTGTGATATGTGTACAGTTTTTTTGATGTTACAAATTCCTTTTATACTTTCCACATTGCCCTATTGTCAATATAGCTGGGATTAATTTTGGTGGGATGGGGGTAAGCGACATAGTATGTTTTGACAAATGTTGAGAGTGTTTTTTTTTTACCTCTAAGTCACATCCAATACTGGAACCAAACATTGGAACTTGCTCACGAGCAATCTGAGACCAGCAGGCATCATTCCCAACCAAAGCAATGACTGGAGTCTGAAAAAAAAAGCCAAGCAAAAATTATGTTTTGCATTCAATGATTTGTCTGGTTAAATGCTGATTAAAAGTATTGAAATAATATTGTAAATAAAATGACAAGATGTATTTAGAGTTGAACCTCCATTGTCAGACTACAGAGGGTCTTAACTTTGAATCATAATTTATGAACCTGTAGTAATATGAATGTTTATAAAATTCCCCTGGAAATGCGCGCGCTATGATTGGTTAAACCAAGTTCATTATAACTTGATAAAGCACACGCGTAACGTAAGGTTCATTATAACCGTTTTTATTTTATAAAAGAAATAAAAAAACTTGTTCCTCGTGCATTGTTGAGTTATAAAAGCACTTGGAAATTTTTAAGAACACTTGAGAAGTGCGAGAAGCACTTGCCTTTGGCTCGTGCTTCTCTGCACTTCTCTCGTGTTCTTAAAAATTCCCGCGTGCTTATATAACTCAACAATGCACTCGGCACGTTTTTTATTTCTTTAACAAAGCACCTATATATATATATATGCAGCACAAAATACTGTGTCATATCAAAGTCGTGATGCAAAGAACAAAATTTTCTTTTCATTGGACTTGTACTTACTGTAACACATAAATCAATTTGCGTCTGCAGTGATATTGAATTATGGGCGAGTGGTCGCTTACCAGAGGTTAAAAGCAATAGAAAAATTCAAATCATCAGCATTAAAAGTGGTGGTGATCACTTACAAGAGGTTAATTGACTGTAGTCATTTGACTGGAAAAAAATTTGGTATTTTGGAAAAGTGGTCGCTGAGGAGAGGTGGTCACTTAGGAGAGGTGGTTGCTTAGAAGAGGTGGTCGCTTAGGAGAGGTAGTCGCTTAAAAGAGATGGTTGCACATGGAGGTTTGACACTTTATAAATCGATTACCTTGTGCCTTGTAAAAGTATCAAATTCAGCAATGCTGTAACCAAGAGAGCCATCTCCATAGATGACCCACACTTCAGATTCAGGTCGGCAAAGCTTGGCTCCTAAGGCAAATCCTCCACCCACCCCTAGGGTTCCAAATGCCCCAGGATCTAACCATGTTAAGGGGCCACGTGGTCTGCAAGGAGGAGAGGAGTGATAAACTTGTGATTTGTAGGGGATAACACAGAACAAGTTGCTTTATACTCGTTCAAAATAGAGACAAGTGTCTAGAAGTAAAAAAAATCCTGTCAAGCCTACATGTACAATTTGATACCATTTAAATATTAAACAAAAAAACAGAGATGAGCTGCACATTTTAACCTAAAATTTTCACTCAAAAAGTGTGATTTGTTTTTGATAAAGGATGATTTGATGGATAGAACCAAAGTTTAGCTTGCATTCCATAGAACTGATTCTCTAACTTAGCTTTTCTTTAAAACAAAAACCTTTTTCTCTCCAAAATTTGAGTTTTAACCAAAAACTTGGGGTGTGGCTTACCTGTGAGTGCAGCTTATCTGCCATTTTTTTATGGTAAATATTTTGTTGTTACCTCAGAATGTAAGCTGCAGTGCCTACAAAGTCGCCTCCATCAGCAACAATAATACTGTTGTTTGACATGATATTCTCCAGATTGAATAACAGCTTTAGTGGATTCAGGTGTTGTTTGACAGATTCCTGAGACTTGACACTGTTCACAGAAAAAGGGGAGAATAGTGCATCTTAATAAGCCAAACATTGAAAGTACTTTAAAATAAACCTCATAATTATTTCTAAGTGGAGGGCAAGTTAGCAACAAAGCCGGAAACACGAAGTACCGGTAGAACCCTGAAAACTAGGAAATTACACTGATCAAAGGATGACGGCTTCATCTTTTCAGTTTACATGCATGTTTACATGCATCTATAAAGCACGCTTCAGGACTAATATCGGAAAAAAAAACATCAGCTTTAGCAGTTGACTCTTGGGAAAATTACCAAAAGAATTCAAATATCTTTAGTTAGTCATTTTGATTTCAAAAAAAAAGTTAAACGGTATTTATTGTCAAAACAGATATACTGTCCAACCGCAGTCGTCTTCTAATTTTTGCTATTTTTTGCTATTTTTGCTATTTGTGTGCAGTGTGCGTGTTTATGTGTTTGTAATAGATGTCTACATGTGAATTGATACTATACAAGACTAGTGCCTAACTAGAAAACTGTATGTTTAATTTAGATGCTAGGCAATTCCTCAAATGTTATTTATATTTAGTTATTTGTCTTATTGTTTTAGTAATTTTAGTTTAGCTAGATTTTATATATTTTCTTGTAACAAAAATGTCATGGAAATGTGAAAATAAAGTATTGTATAGTATTGTATTGCAGTGAACTACGTCTGAGTCAAACACCCTTGGAACCATCTTTTAACTGTGTGCCTTAGAGAGGTGTCCGCCTTATAGAACATTATAGACAAACAAGTGAAATTTGACTAGAACCAGTCAATAATAAACACTTAATGACTGGTTTCAAGGGAAACAAGGTAAACAAAATTCACTGTTTCCCGAGGGATCAGCCATTAAGTGATTCGTTATATAGCGACACAAAAAACACAACACAGTTTGAAAAACGCACTGAGCACTCGAGGTAAACATCAATCACATCATAATCATGCCACCTTTTGCCATGGTCTGATCATGTGCGCTAGTGGGCAACAGTGCAACGTTACCCTCAGATGTCAAAATTGTTGCCCGCTTTCGCAAATGTTGCCCACTTGGGACAATTGGCGGGAAACAGTTTGTTTGTTAAAGATGTCATGTGACCATGAATCAACCAATCAACGCACGCATTGTATTGAGAAAAACTACAGCTATATAACAATAATTATTGATGTCCACCTTAGAAAGGTGTCTGCCTTATAGAAAGTTACAAACAAACACATGAAATTTGACTAGAACCAGTCAATAATAATATTGATGTCCATCTTAGAGAGAGGTGTTGCCTTTATATACAGGGGTGTCTGTCTTAAGAGAATTTACTCTACAACAAAAATTAAGGTAAAAATGTGGATTTTTAAAGCACCTGGAAAGTAATGGGATAAAACATGGCTTTTCAAATCATTATTAATATAATTTCCGTGAATATTATATCAATATTTGATTTTAATAAGTAATTATTTTTATGAGTAGAGGTTTGGTTATACATAAACAAGTAAAAATAAACGATAAAACTGAACAACGTTTCGGGGTCGTCATGACGCCATTATCAAGTTCGAAGTGATAAAAATTATTATAGAGTCAATGTCAGAAATAGTTCACCAAAGGAAATTAACATAATGTCTGAATATATAATGTCACGCAAATAGTTTTGCTTTAATTGAGTCCGATTGGACATTGAGAGGTGGTGTTAACTCTCTAATTAGCAACATTTCGTAAACTAAGCAATCAAACTTATTCGTGCACTTTTTTAGGACAGAAAAGTGTCTGTCAAGGTCTTTAGGGACATTACGGTGTTTGTTGAGAAGATGCTTGCCAATGGAAGAAGATTGGTATTTATGCTCGGGCACGCGCTGGTGCAGATGCCTAAGTGTAAACCCTACATAACTTGCATCACACAAGTCACATTGAAATTTATAAACAACGCAATTCTGATTTACAATAGGCGGTTTTTTCTCTTTTACTTTTAGTTTTTGTTGGATTTTGTTACTAACGAAGATCGGTTGGATGACTGTGTCAATCTTCTGGCTAAGAACTTTGAGTTGTTGGTGCACCAGGTCCGCCGAAGCCTGATCTTTGAAAGGCAGGACTATTCGGACAGTTGGACTGTCTCTTGGGGCAGATATTGGTTGAGGGCCTTCAGCCTTAGAGGCTACAAAATACCTAACGGTGGTATTAATAAGATGTTGTGGGTATTTCAACCGAGTGAACACAGTTTTCAAACGGTCACATTCTTCAGAGAAGTACGACCAACACGATGATAAACGATAAGCACGATCAAGCATGGTTCTCAAAAGTCCTCGTTTATAGCGCATATCGACATGACTTTGGTAGTGGAGCAAAAGACTCGTGTTAGTTGGTTTTATGTAGACCTTGGTTTTATGTAGACCTCAGGCTTCGGCGGACCTGGTGCACCAACAACTCAAAGTTCTTAGCCAGAAGATTGACACAGTCATCCAACCGATCTTCGTTAGTAACAAAATCCAACAAAAACTAAAAGTAAAAGAGAAAAAACCGCCTATTGTAAATCAGAATTGCGTTGTTTATAAATTTCAATGTGACTTGTGTGATGCAAGTTATGTAGGGTTTACACTTAGGCATCTGCACCAGCGCGTGCCCGAGCATAAATACCAATCTTCTTCCATTGGCAAGCATCTTCTCAACAAACACCGTAATGTCCCTAAAGACCTTGACAGACACTTTTCTGTCCTAAAAAAGTGCACGAATAAGTTCGATTGCTTAGTTTACGAAATGTTGCTAATTAGAGAGTTAACACCACCTCTCAATGTCCAATCGGACTCAATTAAAGCAAAACTATTTGCGTGACATTATATATTCAGACATTATGTTAATTTCCTTTGGTGAACTATTTCTGACATTGACTCTATAATAATTTTTATCACTTCGAACTTGATAATGGCGTCATGACGACCCCGAAACGTTGTTCAGTTTTATCGTTTATTTTTACTTGTTTATGTAATTATTTTTAATTGGCAAAATTTAGAACAATATGAACGGCTGGGTGCATAACTGCCTTATGTTGAATTTTAGGCCGTTTTTACCACCCACCCCTTCATATCAAGGAAACACCTAGATTTTTTGCCATGACGTTATTTCTCAAAAACAAAGCAAACATTACCAGAGAAAAAAAATCTTAGCAATGTTTTGCAATTAGGCAAATCTGAGCTAAACAAAATGGCCTAAAATTTGACATAAGGCAGTCAAATGTCAAATTAACTGTTGTCAGTTATAAGTTTACAACAAACTGGAATTAATTATACCTGTTAGCCTTTTCTTTCTCAATATCTCTCTCCTTTAACATGTCAACCCAGTCAGTGGGACAGTTGAATCCCTTGAGACCTTGACATAGAGATATCATGAAGGTGGCAGGATCACCTGTTACCATGACAACAACATGAATTTTGTAAGTTGTATGTTAACAGAGTATAATATGAATAGCATTACTGGTGAGATTTTGTCCAAGGGCTTTCTCAAAATCACATTCTTAGTTTTGGGTGACATAATTACTGGTAGTATGTATTAACCTTGAATTGCAACTGTGGGCTTCCAAAACATGTCTGAATTCTGAAAGGTAATTATGACATGTAATTAATAAAAATTAATTAATAAATAAATGGGAAATGCAGTGCAATTCCACTAAGTGTTCTAACTACTTCCGGATCAAAATCACTAAATAAAATTAGAGTAATGCTGAGTTTGCTAATCTAATGGTGGTGCACTACATGTACATAATTCATTAAACATTTTTACCTTGAACAGTTGGCTTTTGTTTCTATTCACAGCAATAATCTTGGATTTTTTGTTCAGCACACGGCCATAAGACAACCTAAAATCACATACAGTACCTAGCAAACAGAAATATTCAAAAATAACATAACTGTGTTATTTTTGCAACCAGTAATTCTGTCCTAAACCATTTTCAATTCAAGGATTTTTTTAAATGGACATACCAGTAGGTATAATTCATCATAATTTTTTGCCCCTTTGGGCCTTAATTTCTTATAAGATAAGTGGTGGGGGGAGTGGGGGGGGGAGAGGGGGGGGGAGGGGGGGAGAGGGGGGAGGGAGGGGGGGTTTGAGGGTTAAGCCTGCGCTCCGTCCCTAGATCTGCCACTGAAATTATGTAGAATCATCTTTACCTGCTAAAATAACAAGATCAGCTTCTTTGAGGGCATCCCTTCGGCGTTGTCGTATATGAAGATTGCTGTTCCTTCCTAACAGACCACGTGCCATACCCCCAAGGAAACATGGGATACCTAGTTCCTAGTAATTGATCAACATCAACAAAAAACAATCAATAAGCCCCCCTGATTAGCATTTTGCTATTTGTGAGTGGTAGTATTCTGTTATGTAAAAAATGTGACCAATACAGTTGAATTTAATTAATCTTACAGGTTTTTTGGATAACAAAGGTTATTGGGGTGCATAATGTATTGCTACTTAATAAAATAATGGAAAAAGTATTATTTTCAAACAGATCTTGTAACAGATTTTTATTAACTACTAACCAGGTATAAATATCAAATAATAAAATAGGATAATGAACTCTTAGAACTGAACCAACCCTGTTTCAATAAAAATTAATGTATGCTGCCTGGAAATGTCTGACTCCTGAAAACCGGCAGACAGACCACCTACTTATTACACCAACCAGTCAGTAGCAACACGGCTCGAAATAACCTGCCAATTGGCCAAATGGCAGGCCAAATTTCAGGTTTGGCAGGCAAAAATAATGATGGACTGCCAATGTGACTGGTGTGACAATGTCACTGGTGTGACAATGATGGACTGGTTTTGTGACATTTTCTACTCTTCTTGCCGTCAAGCTTTTAGCTAGCAGGGCGTCCAGGGGTCCTGTGGACGCCCACTTTTTGAAGAAATTCATGAAAATTGCACCTAATCTTTTAAAAAATTATGATGGAAAGTATCTTCTGGACGGCCACTTTTCAATTTCTGGCCAAAAGCCTGCTTGCCGTGTTCCTTTATCTACTAATCTTTTCTAAGAATCAATTGTTCCAGATGAAAAATATTACCAGTTAAACTGCAGGGTTTCAAAAAGCGCTGGTGACCAGTGATATTGCCGGCTGCTGTGAGGTTTTTGCCGGTGGGAAAGCGAGAAAAATTAGCCAATTAAAAAACAAAAACAGAAATAAAAGCTTTTATAATTAAATTTCCAATGCGCCGATTTTCATTTGAAAATGTTTTTGCCTGGCTTGATGTCCTGCGCCCGTTCACTTTACTTTCATGCACATTGTATGAAATCTGATATTTGCAAGTGCACAAATATTCACAGTTTGGTGGTTTCCAACTTTGTTTGTTTACTGTCTGGAATAAAATCTATGTTATTTCACTTCAAAAACCTTTCTTACTTTGGAGTCTGGCCGTAATGCAATTGAAAATAATAGCACTTTGTACAACATTCAAAAGGAACTAAAAATTGATCTATTTACCTTGTGTTTCTATATTTTCAAAAAAAGCAATAATGTCCCAATTGGCACCCCATATGTTTCAATTTGATCGAGTGCCGATTTACAAAAAATTAATACATGTACATGTAGTGATGTCATGTAATAAATTTTTAGTGACCAAACACATTCTCGGTAAGGAAATTTGACATTCTTTGATATGCATGACAGTCGAGTTCGAAAGTATGAAAGATAAAAACAATAAAACATTGCTTCGCTGTCTTCACTCTCGCTAAGGTTTGATGTTAAAAAATAAGTTATTAATAAAGTATTAAAGATCTCCCAAACTTTAGTCGATTTTCCTGTGTGCTACGTCTCTGATCAGAGTCTTGAATTTTTATCCCGAGAGGCGTCTCAAAAAATACTACATAGTCATAAATAGCAAAAATTTGGATATTTGGCAGGCCAAAAATTAATATGGCAGGTCAAAATTTGTTTGGCCTGCCAAATATAAAAAAATGGCAGGCTATAATTTTTTCTATTTCGAGCCCTGTAACAACATGTTTGCTTACCTCTAAAGCTTTCCTTAGTTTCTCTGCTGGCACAGGAGGTAATGTAGACTGACTTCCCAATATAATAACTGGCCGGACAGACTTTGACACCAGCCTTACACATTCATCAACTAAAAATACAAAGAAAACTAGTCAGTTACTGATTTAAAATGTCCTGAAACATATTTTGTCATTGCTGTTTAAGTGGTGACCCATTAAACCTGCATATCTTACCCTGTGACGGTACTGGCATTGGTATATCAACTGATAGTGGATCTTTAGTTTGATGGTCCCAGGCACCAGCGAACAGTCCATGGAGGTGGTTAGAAATGTACCTAGTAAGGAAAATGGACAGAAACTCATTTTAAAATAATATTAAGAACTAACATCACAGTGACATTTTTCATGACTTAAAAAACTAAAATGATGAAAATTATCATTTTGGACTGTATTTATATATATATATATATATATATTAATATTTTAATTATCCATCAGTTTGCTTCCTTTATTAGAATTCTACCAAAAAAGCAAATTATCAAACAACATTATGTACATTGAAGAGGAACTACATAATATAACGTTTGTTAAAGAACAACTTACCAATTTATGATACGTTGAGACAATCCACGGGGAGCATCCTGAAATAATAAGTAAAATAAATGAATTTCTGATCAGAAACTGATAAAAATACAAATGACTTCTGAACAAGTATTAAACACCCTCAACCCAGCCTGTACTACATATAGATGATAATGCGAGGGTGCACAGAGATATGATAATTTCGCTTTGTGATGAGTGTTCAACTTGATATCTCACAAGTGAACATAGTCAAGTTCAACATGAAAAGAGAAATTCCATATCTCCAATCAGCAATGCACAGGTATTATTTTGTTTATTATATAAAATGACACTAATTACAAAATTTTGAGCAATTTTCTACAGATTTTCTGAAGATTTACGAAAATCACCAAATACTGTCTGTACCAATGTTTCTGATCATTTCTGAAACTTTTCCAAAGATTGCTGGAGATGTTCAAAGATCTCCAAGGAAGATCTAAAACTGTTGCAATTGTAGACCAACACCTTTTTATAGCTTGTTTGACATAATTAATAGGACTAACATGGCAGCTGAATGTAAAGATGTTGATAACTTCACTTTTCACAGTGAAGTAGAATCAATATCTTTACATGTGTTGAGACAGAATTTTTCCGTGGTGCGAGAAATCCTGTATTTCACTGAAGTTTATATAATACAACGTAAACAATGATGACTGCTGGCCATGCACTTAAGCAAGCTCTCAACCTACACTGTAAGTACCTGCACAAGATACAAAACTAACCTTGAGTCCTGACTCTTTCTTAACCAATGGATATGGATACAGTGTGTCAATAGGAAACTCTACAAACACAGGACCTGAAACAAAATATAAACAGTCAAATCTAATCCTCCCTTACAAGAAACCGTGTGTAGGAAAGGAGGGACAATGCAGTAGTGAGAGAATTCTGCCTTCCATGTGGTTGAAGTATTGAATCTTACTGAGTGCAAGTTTCTTGGAATCATACTTGGGGCATGTGCAAAAGACAAAATTAATGTCTTTCATAAAACCTTTAGAGCGATTCCTATTTTCATATTTATTTATTCATGTATTTTTTATTTTTTTTTTTTTGGCAGGGGGGGGGGGGGGTATTTAACTCCCCCTCTCTTTTTGTACTAACGCCCATTTTCTAGTGCTTTTTTTTTCTTTCTTTCTGCTGGAAATGTTTCCAGCTGTGCTTCGAGAAAAGTAGATGTAGTGCCAAAAAAGTAGCAATCAGTGGGTTTGTTCTGTGTAATCTAATGTGCCAGTATGATGATATTTAACATCAGGAGCTTCTTTACATTATACAATCATGTAATTTATTGGTGCCATCCCCCCGCCAACACCACCCTTAAACAAGTGCCCGGCAGTAATAATAAAAGGGAATATTTGGGTTGCCAATAACTACCCTTTATGTTTAGTGACTGGCTTGGTGTGATGAAATGGGTAATTGCCCTCAGTGTATGAGAGGTCCAATAACAGAGAAACTATATTCATTTGAGAAACAGAGACACTGTTAATAAGAGAAATGTCATTGTTGTGACTGCTCCATTACAAGATGAAACATGATGTGCACATTTGTAATGTTCAACTGGTTAATACCTGGTGTTCCTGACTGGGCAATCTGGATAGCTTTTCTTAAAACTGGCACAATGTCTGCTACCCTGTTGACAACAAATACATTAATTATGCACAACATTTACTGGAAATCATTATTAAAACCACCCACTCCAAAACAGACCGACCAGAAAATATAAAATAAACCTGAGCCAAAACTAAATATTTTGACCAGTGTAATGTACACAACATGTATGATACATTGTATATTATATGACGTGTGACTTTTTTAGATAGGATGCACAGCCCCTAGAAGAAAACCTACTTGGGATCCTAATCTGAGAATCCTACGGGATCTCAAACATTACAGAATCTTGAGGGATCTTATAAGATACTTAAGGGATACTGAAAAGGATCCTATTCCAAGCTAGGTTCTTCAGTTAGTCCTACATGTATGTAAGATGAGTAGGATACATGTAATACTGAAGCCCCAGCCAAACAGGAAGACAAGTCAATGAAAGTTGCAAAATAACAACTTGCATTGACTTGAGCTGGGTGGTCAAGCAAAGTTGCATGTTGTCTTACAAGTACACACTTGCGTTAACTTGCGACTACTTGCATTTAGTGACCAAACGGTAATCAAAGGCTCCTAAGAGCAAACCCGTGAATAGAAATGGTAACATGTAACGCAATGTTGCGGTAAGCTTATGTTTTCACACTGACATGGTTCGATATTAATTTAAAATTAAACGTAAGGATTTTTGACCACCGCAAAAAAAAAAACAGGAAATCACTTTCATAATGTCCAGTCCAAAGAAAAAAAAGTCTTGAGCGTGAATCTGGGCTGCGAGGCCTGGTGCTAGACCACAAGATCAGACCTTCAAGGAACACATGCTCAGTTAAGACTAAATTTTATCATTTCAAGGTAGATATGCATCAAAATGCGTGTCCTCGATTGGAAAATCCTTTTAGATCAATTTAATGTTGCATTAAAGACTCCAAATGCGAAACATCTTTAAGCTTATTGTTGCTTATGTTTGTTTACAACAAAATTAGTTATTGTTATTGCTGGATTCACGTTATTCTTATTGCGAAACATTTATCGTAACAAAGCATTACGTCACTAAGTTAACAGCTGATGGAAGGAGCGAGTGAGTGAATTAGCCACTGTTACCAATAACCCGTTCATTGTGCTTGCGCATATTCACAGGTTAAAAAAACTTGTCCCTAGTTGTGGACAAATTTGAGCTTGATCAAAGTTTGGCCAGGGCTTAACAGGATCTTTCAAAATTCTATAGTCTAATCCAGTGGAATACAGACAACACCAGAGCTATAACAGACAACCTCGAAACCACAACTTGGTGCCCATAATAGAGTCTATAATAGCCAAATTTTTAACAGCAAAACCTTTTGCAAGACCTGCTGGTAACAACAGGGTATCCATTATGGCAAGGTGTATCCAAGGCAAAAATTGATTGACTTCCAGCTGTCATTGATAACACTATTTCTAGACACATTGTATGGACTGTAGATTACCTGGTAACAGTAGCACAATATTTACATAAAGGCTTGAACAAACTCATCTGATCTATGTCTTGCAGAGCTCCACGACCCTGAAAAAAATTTACATGGTGATGGTCAAATTGAACTTGATAAAATGACTAATTAAAGGGGCAGTATCATGAGGGCGAAACTTGAAAACTGGGCCGACATTTTCAAGTTTGATTCGGCAAATTCAAAAAGGCCGTTGAGAAGTGGAGGTATTTGTTGAATCAAAAAATCCGTTTTGATAGCCGGAAGAAAGAAAAAAATCACTTTTAACAATGATATGTCCAAAATTTTGGTGCAAGAATAGTGAACAGTGCCGCGTGTGGAACCTCATGATACTGCCCCTTTAAGTTAAAATAGCCATTAACCAAAAAACAAAAAACGTCCATGGACTTTTTTAACATCAACAATGCCCTCCCCCAAAAAACCTCAATTTTGATTTTGAACTGAGACTATTATTAACATTGATTTTAACACAAGAGAAAGGATGTAGGTAAAAAAGACATGGTTATACATATACTGGTATTAAACACAAACCTTTAACAGTGTAGCAGCTGCCCCGCCTAATAACAAAACGGGGGATTCTGCCATTTGAGCATTCTTTACAGCTGTTACTGTATTTGTCAAGCCTGAAAGGTTGATAAAACATCACATTTTAAACGTGACAATGTAAAAAAAACTATGCTATGTAACTTAACACTGAACATTCTTACCAGGCCCAGCAGTGACGGCAACCACACCCACTACACCTGATAACCTGGCTACAGCATCTGCCGCAAATACAGCTGTGACCTAAATGATGAACATCATGCAGTCATTGGTAGCACTGATAATGAGATGAGCTGTATAAATTATATGTATTTTTAAGGCTAAACTAGTCTATGATGAAATTAAGAAGCAATGGGACATTCCAAAAATTATCCAAGCACCCTATGGAAGGTGGCCTCAGCTGTAACAGGAGCTGTCGGAATATTTTTTTTAAAGAAGTTGACAAAATTTAGAATCTTCAAAGGTGCCAACAACAAAAAACTAGGGTGTCGGAATCATAAAAAAATCATAAAGAAATGAAATGTCCCAATCTGAATGATTCCTTGATTTTGATATACAGACCACCCAAGAAATAATTTCATTTATTTGTGTTTTCAGAGTCATGCTTAATCTTTTTAAGTTTAAAAATTTGTGCCAACTTACCTCATGCCTTGTATCAACAACTCTGATTCCAAGATTTTGACACGAAACCAAAATTGGAGAAATATGGCCACCACAGAGGGTGAAGACAAACTTGACTTCATGAGACTAGCAAAGGAACAAAAAAATATTGAAAAACCTGCAACATTTCAAGTACGTGTATGTACATGTAAGTCTTACACAAAATCATTTAGGGTTTACTAATAATGCACTATACGAGATAAATTCAAGCTGTTGTCAATATGTTCATTATAAATTTACATATTAATATTATACTTCACTTACTTTTAGGACTTCACCAACTAATTCTCCACCATGTCTGTTGCTGTCTACATCAAGCTAAAAGCAAAAAAGGTCACTGTTTATCACAAGCCAGGATCAACCCATCAGTGGCCTAATCAAAACTTCCGAGTTTTATAATTTAAAAAATATACAGGGATCGAAATTGCGCCTGTATCGGGGGCATTTGCGACTATAAAAGATTTTGCTTTTGCGACTAAAATTTGCCTATTAGTCGCGATTTTGCGACTGTTTTATGGCCTAGCTTATAAAGGAATTATATTCAACAGTCTTGTGCCTTACTTGTTACTGGTAGTTGTAATTTTATCTGAAAAATCCTGCGAAATTCACATTGAATGTGCGTGACTTAATCGTCAATTTCATGCTCCATTAACGCAGTTTCCAAGAAGTGTATCACGGGCGCACTTTTTCAGACTTTCTCAGAAATTTCTCATTTCCGGTTACAGTAGTAGTAGTTAGTTTTTTTTTTTGCAACTAAAATTTTCGAACTTGCGACTAAATTTTAGGAATTACTCACAAATTGCGATTGAGAATTTTTTTAATTTTGAGCCCTGTATATATACCTTATAAAATTCATTAATAATTCATAAGGAAAATACAAAAGAAATGAATGTTTAATGAAGGTTTTTAAACCCCAATACAGATCAACTGAGTTGATGAATTATTAAACAGTAGCATTAACTTCTGATACAGATGTCTGCTGAGCTAATTAGTATGCATTAACTTTTGATACAGATCTCTGCTGAGCTAATTAGTATGCATTAACTTTTCATACAGATCTCTACTCATTGTTTCATTTCGTAAGTCAGATAAAATATTCGTGTCCGATCTGTATGGGCGTTTACAATGGCTCGCCGATCTCTCCCGCTCATATTTTATCTATCACATAAAACAAACAGTACCATATCGTAAAAAGGGTTGTTGTTGTTCATCGTGGTGAACACACTAGTAAAGAAGTATTTTTATATTTGAAGGATCACCTCGATTCTATCAGCAAACTCAAAGACATTAGACCCGGCGTATCACATTGAACAAAATCGAACAAACTTTCCGTCGAACGAAAAAAATTTTTTGGCGAGTTTGATGCCTGAACCAAATTGAACCAAATTAAATTAAATCGAACAAAATCAAACAGTCATTGTTCGATTTAGTTCAATTGACTTCAGAAATCGAACTTTGATACAAAATAAAGAGTCTGAAGTCGATCCAGTGAACGCTTTAAACTTTAATCTACTTTTGCAGAAACGGCATAAAATAACAATGTATAATTGCATATGACAGAGAAGATGCCTGCCTTGACTTATTTTAAACGTAACATTACAGTTGCGTACTTCACAGAGTTGCGCAGCAACACCTTTCGAACCAGAAGCAAATGCCGACTGCACTAGGCCTGGAATTAATTTCGCACTGCGACACAAACAGTGGCGTATCAAATTTCGATGATTAGGCAGAAAATTAGAAATACAATCATTACATTCTTTTTGTATTCCTCAAGAGCATTGAAGCTCGTTTATAGCAGCATTTATCAGCTCTGGAATCAGAAAGAATGTATACTACGATTCAGGACAATTTTTCTGCAATGGATAAAGATACGGTAATCAAGACAATTCCTGAGATGATTAAGACTACTTGCAGCCGTTCTGTGGAAAAAAAGTCATTTTCCTTGGTAAACAATCAATGCAGTGACATTTTCAAAGGGAATATAATAAGAATAAACCCAGAAAATGGAAATAATAAAAGAAACAAGACTTCACGTCGCATTGACTGTCTCAACGCTGGATCAATTTACGTACTAATCATCAAGAGTTCGAAAATCGAACATTCAATTTTGATTGGCATTTATCTATTGCGAGTTCCACGACCTTCGTTCGATTGAGTACGAAAATTTTGTTCGATTCAAATTTTTTTTTGTGAGTTTGATTTTGTTTGATGGCTGAACTCCATCAAACTCAATTGAATGGAAGAGTTTGATTGAGTTCGAAAACCAAATGCTCTATGTGATATGCCAGGATTACAACATCATACATTCTTTAAAAAAGGCCTGACTCAAGTTTGTCAAGTTTCAACTGTGGCAGGCAACGGTTTTAAAACACAAAAACGAAGCAAGAAGAAAACATGTACTGTTCTCTGTTGGGTTTAACTATCTCATATAGTCTTGACTGTTACCAGTGGATTCATTGAATACAAGAAGAAAACATGTACTGTTCTCTGTTGGGTTTCACTATCTCATATAGTCTTGACTGTTACCAGTGGATTCATTGAATACAAGAAGAAAACATGTACTGTTCTCTGTTGGGTTTAACTATCTCATATAGTCTTGACTGTTACCAGTGGATTCATTGAATACAAGGAGAAAACATGTACAGTAGGATTTCACTATCTCAGTCTTGAACCAGCTGTTACCACTGGTTAGCTTAGGACGCTAACAGCAAATATTCAATAAAATTTTTAGAAAAAGTTAACCTTCACTATAGGAGCTTTGAAACGTATAGGGAACGTATAGGGCATTAATGCATTTACAGGTCTTACGCTGAAAAAAAGTAAGCTTAATGCAAAATTCTAGTGTGATGTTGGACATGTTAGTCATGTGACACGTAGTCCCTTCACATAGATGACCTCGTAGATTTTACAGCTGCACGAAGTCTGAAAATTCCTTGACAAATATCACTTAAAACGTCCTTACCTTGTAAATTAACCTGTGCAATATTCTTAATTTGTAAACGAGGAAAGCAATCACGCTAAAAACAGTTGCAAATACAATAAGAATCACAGCAGCAAAGACATTCAACGCCGCCATGTCCGACGGGGATGGTGCTAACGGATGTCCTACAAGCTCCCTTTCCCCTCCACCTTCTCAGCGCTGTACCCGTACAGACCGCAGTACGCAGGCTAGTACTTGGTGTAAGCCTCCGTATTCTGTCTGCGCTACAATCTTCCTTTCCCTCCCCTCCCGCCTTTTCAGTGACTAGCACGCAGGCTTGTACTTGGTGTAAGTCTATGTATTTTGTCTCCATTTATACGGTCAATATGGCGGCTTTTTATGTTTAATGTGGAGAATATTGGTGATGTTTAGTTTGTCCTGTTGTTTTCCGCTGCTTTTCAGTATTTGTTGGTAACTTGTAAAGCATTTTAAGTTTGAGGATGTCTTGGGTATTTATCACGTTGAAAGAGAATGCCAAAACAGCAAAGTAAGTGATCCAACCCTCAGAATATTTTGTACCTTCAACCTCATTTTACTTTCGACCATCTCTTCATTACCCTTAAATAAAACTTTTTTTTCTAGGGAATGCTTTGAGGAAAAAGGTCAGTATGATAAGGAAAGGAAAATAACAAGGCTTTCAGAAGAGGAAGTAATGATTCCTATAAAACGGGAGTTGGGTGAACAAATTAAACATGAACAGACAAAGGGAAATGATAGACTGTTATCTTCCCTGGAAGGGAGAATTCAATTCATTGTACAAGATGTAGGACAGCATAAAGTATCCCCTCAAGAGAAACTAAAGCTGTCGATTGACAAACTGTTGCAAAAGAAAGATGTAACACTTAATGAATTCTTATATGAAGATCTTCCTTCCCAATGGGAACAGCATGGGGATCTAATTCTTTTACCAGAGAAAAGTTTTACATTGCATAAATGGGACATTTTTGGTGTGGAATTATGGCAAGTTGTCGCGGAGGCTCTTGGGGCTGCAAGACTTGCCAAGAAATCAACAATAAGCAGTGATGGATTTCGAACTCCAAAAGTGAATTTGCTTCTTGGTGACAATGGCTGGGTAACACACATTGACAATGGCATCAAATACACTTTTAATGTTACAAAGTGTATGTTCTCTGCAGGAAATATAACAGAAAAGATCCGAGTGGGAGACTTTGACTGTAAAGGCCAAACTGTTGTTGATCTTTATGCAGGGATAGGATACTTTGTTTTGCCATATCTTGTTCATTCCAAAGCAGCTATGGTTTATGCTTGTGAATGGAATAAAAATGCTATTGAAGCTTTGAAGAGAAACTTGAAGCTTAATAATGTGGATAAACGATGTGTCATATATGAAGGAGACAATCAGAAGGTAAAAGAAGCAAAGGTTATGTTTTATGTTTAATAAATTAGACCCTATACAGTATAATACTAGTCAAGCAAGTCCATATGAATTACAGGACGGCTGCGTTGGAAGCTAGTTAGTTGTTTGTTTTTATTTTAGAACTATAAAGCAATCAAAAGTGGGTGATTTTTCTGAAAGACTTAAAAAAATTCCTGGAAATCTACTACAAGTGTGTTTAGATCCCAGTCAGCATTTGTAGCATCAGTCAGTCATGGAGGGTAACCATCAGCTTGATTTATAAATAAAAATATCAACCAATCAAAGTAATTCTCTTTATAATTCACCTTGTTATTATTGAATGCCATCTCAAGGACCTTGTTTCTTTGTTAATTCTTTGTTAATTATTTCTTTTATACCATTTAGTTTCCTCTTCGTGGAGTGGCAGATCATGTCAATCTTGGCCTCATTCCCTCAAGTGAGGCTGGTTGGCCAGTGGCATGTGCTGCACTGCGGTCTGACACAGGAGGCTGGCTCCATGTTCATGGCAATGTTATTTCAGGACTAATAAACAATGAACTAGGAAGTGCTACACCCGCTCAAACTTCTTCCTTTCCAACTGAAGCAGAAGAGCCTAAACTAAAATGCCATCAGCCTTCAGTGGGTGGCAAATACTGTAACACTGGACAAACATCATCTTCATCAGTGACAGTGTTAAGTAAAATGACAAGTTCTGATGTTAAATGTATGGCAAATGATGAGATTGACGACTTATACTGCTCCAATACTTTGTCCACAAAATCACAAGAACTGGAAGTTTCACTGTTTTCAATGCAGTCACCTCTAGTTTACAGTGGTTGTGCTTATTCACCATGCAATTTGAACCAGATGCCTTCTTGCAACAAGAAAGTGAAGCCTGAGTGGTTGAACTGGGCTAAATATGTGGCTCAAACTCTTTTAGAACATCTGAAGAAATCACATGATGTTGACAGCTGGAATGTCAAGATATGGCATATTGAACATGTGAAGTCTTATGCTCCACACATTGATCATATTGTGTTAGATGTGGAATGTTGTCCATAGTATGGATGTGTAAAATGAAGAACTTCAGCAAAATAATTGTGAAGTGACATGTGCATGTATACCATGCTCATACTGTGAGTGGAAAGAAATAGGTAACATTGTGCTATAAACACTTACCAAAGGTAAATAAAGGTCATCTATTTATTTATTTATTTATTTATTAGTATTTCCTTTGCCACTATGGAGCCATAGAAACCAAGTTTAAAGTGTACTCAACAAACTTTTGTACTGGGATCAGATCTCTTACAGATCCTTCATATACTCGCAGCATTTTCGTTCATGGTCCCTTGCATTCTCGTTTTCATTTTTATCTTTTAGATGTTTGGACCGTAGATCTTGGCATATCTGTTATGCTGTGTTATTTTTTTCACATGGTTTGGCCATGTTCTCTCTGGCAGATAGTTTTGCTATCACCGCCTAGTTCAACGCAAAAGTGGCGTGATATTCTCGATCTTGAGGTCACATCTGGAATTTATAACCAAGTGCACATTAGTAAAGTGCTAACTCAGTTAGGTTAGTCACTCAAACTTGTTGCTACACTGTGCTGATGAGCTGCAATAATGGTGAAATAGCTATCCACAGTTGCATTTACACTTTCGGTTTGGTCTCACTCATGCCATTGTTGCGTTACTTTTTCTACGCAGTTGTCAGCCCTTGCTTCTTATAGTATTTTGTTTAGTTTTGGCTGATCAGATCTCTTACAGAGAGATATTTAGCCTTACAGCTAAATATTATTGACACTTTAATAAAGTTTATGTATGTTTATGTACAGATCCTGCGTATACTAGCAGCATTTTTGTTCACGGTCCCTTGCATTCTCATTTTAATTGTGTAATATTTTCGATTATTCTATCACTTCTCGATTCGTGACAAATTGTAATATTACCTATATTTTAGCCTGTGGACAGGCGTCCAGTCAGACGGCGAGGTCCGGCACCTTCGAGCCAGGAGCCTGTTTGCAGGCTACCTATATTTCATTACTGTGTACCGGCTTCTAATCTGTAATTTGATGTGGCTCACACACCACGGTTGGGCTGCCTGTGATCAGTCAAGCGTGTGTTTGACTTGAAATAACTTCTTTTTTTTCGTTTGACAAGGTTCTTTTGCAGCACAAACAGAGCAAAAAGATTGTAACTGCAACATCTCTGCAGAATTTGAAAGCCATAATTCAAGTGGTATTGTCTCTCGATGATGAAGCATCCATTCTAGTGCAAAAAGGAATTTTGAGAAAAAATTGACGTTGACCACTTCAGCGAAATTTCCAATGGTCATTGGTCTTGTTGTCATTCTTGGTCTCAATTTCATGACTTTTTCAGTGGGGACATTTGGCAAATATTGACATGTCCATACTGCCCTTGAGTGGGGGTCAATAAACAAAAAAAAAAGGTCAATTGCCCCTGGGTACGCCCACACTCACCCCACTGGGGCAAGATAAACTTAGTCCGGAGAAGAACATTCGTCCATTTCCACTGCGTACTTTTAGACATTGAGATATTGAGTCGTACGATTCCAAAATCGGGAAAATATAGGAAACTAAATCAAGACAAATAGATTATTTGCATGTGTGAACAATTTGAGACATTTCGGAGCACTCAGCTCCCCAGGATGAATCAGTAGATTGTGCCTGATTTCCACGGCGATGTCGAAAACTTGAAAAACGGCCGCCGGACGTTTTTCAAGTTTGTAGCATTGCGTGACACTTCGACATAGCCCCTTTAAGCTACAACTCTCTCTGCTATAAAGCTTGGATCCTGAAATATCCTGCAAAGACAAAACTAAAATAGCTTGGCCCAGCACAGGAAACCCAAGCGTAATGTTTGCATATTAATGATATTTGAAAATATAAGACATTGTATGGAATTTCGAATTCAACATTTTAAGCAATATATAAAATCAAAATTGCTGAATAAAATCGTTGAAACATTTACTGGTGTCGTATTCTATCTTTATACAGTGTTTCTCCGCTATTTGAACGATTTTTGGTCCATTTATCTTACCTTAATATCGTAAAAAGGGTTGTTGTTGTTCATCGTGGTGAACACACTAGTAAAGAAGTATTTTTTTCGTTTGTCTCACGATGTAGTCACTTCCGATGTGGATCGCGACGTTTCGACTGCATACTGCTAGTCTTCTTCAGGCGATGGGGTCGACTGGTTACGCGTCACCTTATGAAGCACGATGTTCTGCTGTGATTGGTTGGTTTTCAACAGCTGCGATTAGCGCATTTTCTGTTATCTCCAAGGAGAAAAAACATCTGTCATCTGTTCTTGTTTCTAATGGTTATCCTTTTTCTTTCTTGCAGAAACTTACCAAGACCAGAAAACCCAACACCAGTGCTGAGCCCACGACCGAGTTCAAATCTACTGCGGTTTTACCACAGGAAACCCAAGCGTAAGGTTTGCATATTAATGATATTTGAAAATATAAGACATTGTATGGAATTTCGAAATCAACGTTTTAAGCAATATATAAAATCAAAATTGCTGAATAAAATCGTTGAAACATTTACTGGTGTCGTATTCTATCTTTATACAGTGTTTCTACGCTATTTGAACGATTTTTGGTCCATTTATCTTACCTTGTATAATATAATGGAAAGGAAGGAGAGTTCGGAGCTTTCGGCGTTCGACACGTGTCCACAAATGGCTCATTTTTCGCACAAAAATAGGTGCTGCTCCCATTCTGACTGGTCGTCCTCACAGTAGAATAACGTTAAATTGCATTTCTTCGAACAACTTGAACATCCTTTGTTGATTATGACGAACAAGCCGCTCCACGAAATCACATAGCACTGCAAAATAGGCGCCAGAGAGCGTGAAGAACGGAAGAGACCACGGTGCGCGGTCAACACTGGGTACCAGAGTAAAATCAAACCCCACAGGGAAGGGAACGTTCAATTTTGTCAACCTGTCATTTTTGTTGCGCCAACCACCCGGTGAGGACCAAGTTGTCATTCTGCTGGTCATGCTTTCGACGTTAAAACGGCCTCTTGAAGAGGAGGAGACAAGGAAGAAGACGAAGAAGCGACGGAAAACGGACCGTGTATCTGTTTCCTTCTTTACGTCTATTAGTAAAACATTTACCAACATTTACATTTACATTGAGCTCGGTTCAGCTCTTATGCTTTTGCAAGACAATGGCTGCGGCCGCACTAGAGTAGTTAACCCAGTTATTTGCAATTAATTAATTAAAATTAACTGGTTTAACAAATTTCCTGATGCGGCCGCGTATTTTTGGCGTTACCAAATTTTAACCGTATTAGCGGTTCCCATGGAAATTAATTAACGAACAAAAGATTTCTTTAACCGGGTTAGGTTTATTTAAACCGGCTGCGGCCGCACTAGAGTAGTTAACCCGGTTATTTGCAATTAATTAATTAAAATTAACTGGTTTAACAAAATTCCTGATGCGGCCGCGTATTTTTGGTGTTCACTGCATTTTCACCATGTTAGCGGTTCCCATGGAAATTAATTAAAGAACAATAGCTTTTTTTAACCGGGTTAGGTTTATTTAAACCACCTCGCTAGGTAGTTTAGTGCTGGTTAACTTTCCCGATCTGTCAATCATCTTCGCTCACGCGGTAATTTTTGGCTTCTTAGTGAATTTGTAGACCTGCGTAGGTCGACTTTCAATTTCAAATGGAGAAAGGAAACCCGTCGTGTGTTTACGTTCTCCATAAAACCTATAGGCCGGTTCACACTAGGGACCAAAGTGCACTTGAAGTGCACTTGAAAATCAAGTAGACTTGAGGTCTACTTTGGAAAGACGAGACAATAGACTTTCAGGCATGGCTGCGCACAGCGTGCGTGATTAGAAGCAAATTACTTGCGAGCACAGGTTGGTACGCAATGTTTAGCTTGATAAACAAAGTTACAGGACTAAAGTACAATATGCTTAAAACGTAAAGTCGATAGTAATAATAATTTTTCTTATCAAGTCAAGTTTTATTTGAACTTAATTAAAAAAACAATCGTCTTAGAGCCTAATGTAACACTACGCTCACTTTTTGTTAATTTTTGGGAAATTATTCGTGCTCATCTTAGGCCCCGTCCACACTAATCCGTTTTCAAACGAAAACGGAGCTGTTTTGCTCCGTCTTCAAAAAGATTTGCGTCCACACTTACCGTTTTCGTATCGTTTTCGCCCGTCCACATTACAACGCTGTATTGTTTTGAAAACGCTTTGATACCCTAAGTGCGCATGCTAAAATGAACTCTACAAATGCGCATTTCAATATATCGGCCCGCGAAATTGGCGCCATTCTTGATTCTTTGTTGTTGAGTGTTGTTTTGGTTTAGAATTCTTCGATATTTTCCTTCTAAACGATGCCAAGAACAGCTGGAAAGCAACCAAAACCTAAAACAGACTGTTTCACATGGACTGATGATGAAGTCGAGCTACTTCTGAAAGTCACAAACGAATACAAAGTGCGGAAAAGCACCGAGAGTGTAGACTGGGAGTCAGTCCAGTCGAAGTATGGCGACATCTTGGATATGTTTCACGGTCGAGTGGTCTGGCTATTTTGATGACGTAACCGTTTTTAGATAGCATCGTTTTCTCCGTCCACACCAGAAAACAGCGTTTTCAAAAAGCATCGTTTTCAAATCGCTCCACTCTGGAGAGCGTTTTCGAATCGCTCCGTTTTCAGTGATCGTTTTCGGCGTTGTAGTGTGGACGATAGCCGTATCCGGAGCAAAACAGCTCCGTTTTCGTTTGAAAACGGATTAGTGTGGACGGGGCCTTAAAAACATGTTTTTGTAACTCATGAGTATTGAATGCGCGCATGGCTGTGTTTTTAATTTGCAAAGCCTGAGAATTAGACTACAATCTTTTTCTCGACATAGACTTTTTTACCCTTAGTCGGCTTGAAATAAGCCTTCAAATACAACAGCTAAAGTAAACTTGCTAACTTGAGAGTCTTTTTTAAGTCGCCCGTGACTCCAGAATCGCAAACCAAAACGCAGAGAGCTCGTTCCCTGTGGAATTCCAAATTGGACGCCCACGTGCTTTAAGCTACAAGGCTGTACTGTCATTGGTCAAAGTACGCCCTCAAGTAAGGGGCAGACCTTACTGTCAAGTGCACTTGGATCCTTTCGTTTTACACTTATTGTCAGGGCAACAAAGGCTGTGTTTTCACGAGGCGGTTTTTCTCGCTTAACATTCCTGTAGGTAATTTGTTTACTGACCGCGTTAAGCAGCTTAAAAAATTTATGCGTTTTCACGGACAGAACTTTATTCATTTTTCTTATACCATGCGCGATATATTTTCTTTTGTTAAAACAATAGAAAACTAGAAATACGTGTCTCGCAGAACCTCGCGAAGCTCGGGGGAGGATGCACTGCAAAATTTTAGCGATGTGCGCCTTTTTGAAGTTTGTGAGTGCTATCACCCAAAATTAACCTGTTCCCTTTACATACTTCTGTAGCTGTTGTTCTATGTACTGTGTATCAAATAATTGCTAATTAAATTCACTATTCGCTTGAATGGTTGAGATTGCAGGAGTTAATAGGATACAGGTCATGAGAATTACGAAATTGATTACAAAAGTTAAACATGAATATTCAAGATGAAGCAACATATTCTTTGCAAATATCATAAGCAATGTATGCGAGAAAATCAATAATGATCAATTTACTGCATGTACTAAGACAATAGTTTTCAGTGTTTGAGAACTAATTTTTTATATTGAAAAATATCCTCTTATGATCTGCCTGTCAGCTGTTCAGCTACTTGAAATCTTTTTTTTTTTTTTTTGCAAAAGGTAGATTGAAGAATAATTTATGGAGGGTTGTATATAAGCTTAAAATTACTTGCCTTTAAATGTAGGTTGTTTCAATTGAAGAGCGTTAAAGAGCGGATTAAAGTGCGGTAATTTGAGCTAGATTTCTTAATCGTTCTTCTTCTTTGAAAAGAATGATAATACAATGCCCTTCTTTGTTGTTTAATTGCCGACAAGCTTAAGCGACCTGGTTTGGTGGCTTAAAATTAATGAGAATTCTATTGTAGTTCGCCGACTCGCTTAACTTTAAGCGAGTTGGACAAGCAACTGTTTTCACGAGATTTCCGACTGTCACTCGCTCAGCGACTTGAAAAATCGCTCGTGAAAACACGGCCATAATCTGCCAAATTAATTTCAGGCACCCACGTGCAAATGTTTTTTTGTTTTACTGATATAGCAGTTTAATTACCGATATAAAATAACATTAATTTTTGTAAAGAAAAAGCACGCTTTTACCTCGAATAGCGTATGGCGTGTTTCACAACAGTGACAAAGCACAATTCAGTTGCACGGTTTACGTTTTCACAAAAATGTAAAAACAACAAAATGTCAATTGACATTTTACCGTTTTTACTTTATCAACCTTTTCTTCCTTGTCTCTTCCTCTTCAAGAGGCCGTTTTAACGTCGAAAGCATGACCAGCAGAATGACAACTTGGCCCTCACCGGGTGGTAGGCGCAACAAAAATGACAGGTTGACAAAATTGAACGTTCCCTTCCCTGTGGGGTTTGATTTTACTCTGGTACCCAGTGTTGACCGCGCACCGTGGTCTCTTCCGTTCTTCACGCTCTCTGGCGCCTATTTTGCAGTGCTATGTGATTTTGTGGAGCGGCTTGTTCGTCATAATCAACAAGGGATGTTCAAGTTGTTCGAAGAGATGCAATTTAACGTTATTCTACTGTGAGGACGACCAGTCAGAATGGGAGCAGCACCTATTTTTGTGCGAAAAATGAGCCATTTGTGGACACGTGTCGAACGCCGAAAGCTCCGAACTCTCCTTCCTTTCCATTATATTATACAAGGTAAGATAAATGGACTAAAAATCGTTCAAATAGCGTAGAAACACTGTCTAAAGATAGAATACGACACCAGTAAATGTTTCAACGATTTTATTCAGCAATTTTGATTTTATATATTGCTTAAAATGTTGAATTCGAAATTCCATACAATGTCTCATATTTTCAAATATCATTAATATGCAAACATTACGCTTGGGTTTCCTGTGCTTCCTTTCCATTATATTATACAAGGTAAGATACGTAAAGAAGTATTTTTATCGTTTGTCTCACGATGTAGTCACTTCCGATGTGGATCGCGACGTTTCGACTGCATACTGCTAGTCTTCTTCAGGCGATGGAGTCGACTGGTTACGCGTCACCTTATGAGGTACGATGTTCTGCTGTGATTGGTTGGTTTTCAACAGGTGTGATTAGCGCATTTTTGATCCTCGTTGTTTCGGCGAATTGTTCCCTCGGCGGTCCGTAGTCGTACGGCTCTCCTGTTGTTGTGTTTCTTGATCGTGGGCATCCATGCTTCTGGAATTTCTATTCCACTGTCCCTGTTGATGTTGTTAGGGTTAAGTCTTATGTGGATCGCCTCTTTGACCCTGCGTGTGTACCAATGAGGATCACGATCAATATAAAACTTTACTTCATTCCAAAGCGGGTGGTGTCCGGTGTTGTTGGCGTGCTCTGAAACGGCGGAGGTCTGGGTACGGACGAATCGGATGTCTCGGTCATGCTCTTTTATTCTGTCTTGCATAGGTCTTCCAGTCTCGCCGATATAAACTTAACCGCATTCACAGGGGATTCTGTAAACCACGCCATCTTGTTTAGTCGGGTCAACAGCGTCTTTAGGCCGTACTAGGTGTGATCTAAGTGTAGTCTCCGACTTGAAAACAGCGCGTACGCCTTGTTGTTGTAGGCAGCGGCGAAGTTGTTCGGACAGACCTTTGACATAAGGTAAAACCGCAGTAGATATGAACTCGGTCGTGGGCTCAGCACTGGTGTTGGGTTTTCTGGTCTTGGTAAGTTTCTGCAAGAAAGAAAAAGGATAACCATTAGAAACAAGAACAGATGACAGATGTTTTTTCTCCTTGGAGATAACAGAAAATGCGCTAATCACAGCTGTTGAAAACCAACCAATCACAGCAGAACATCGTGCTTCATAAAGTGACGCGTAACCAGTCGACCCCATCGCCTGAAGAGAGGGTGGTAAAGGGGGGGTCTAGATCACGTTTCACGAAAAATAAAATTGTCATTTCACGTTTTTTGTTTGTATTTAGTATTTCGAAACATATGTTCAGAAGTTGCAATATTGCTGTATTTTTTTCGCTGAAACTAAATCTAGCTAAGAGATCACACTAGTAAAGAAGTATTTTTTTCGTTTGTCTCACGATGTAGTCACTTCCGATGTGGATCGCGACGTTTCGACTGCATACTGCTAGTCTTCTTCAGGCGATGGGGTCGACTGGTTACGCGTCACCTTATGAAGCACGATGTTCTGCTGTGATTGGTTGGTTTTCAACAGCTGTGATTAGCGCATTTTCTGTTATCTCCAAGGAGAAAAAACATCTGTCATCTGTTCTTGTTTCTAATGGTTATCCTTTTTCTTTCTTGCAGAAACTTACCAAGACCAGAAAACCCAACACCAGTGCTGAGCCCACGACCGAGTTCAAATCTACTGCGGTTTTACCGCAGGAAACCCAAGCGTAAGGTTTGCATATTAATGATATTTGAAAATATAAGACATTGTATGGAATTTCGAAATCAACGTTTTAAGCAATATATAAAATCAAAATTGCTGAATAAAATCGTTGAAACATTTACTGGTGTCGTATTCTATCTTTATACAGTGTTTCTACGCTATTTGAACGATTTTTGGTCCATTTATCTTACCTTAATATCGTAAAAAGGGTTGTTGTTGTTCATCGTGGTGAACACACTAGTAAAGAAGTATGTTTTTTCGTTTGTGTCACGATGTAGTCACTTCCGATGTGGATCGCGACGTTTCGACTTCATACTGCTAGTCTTCTTCAGAGGGTGGTAAAGGGTTTTTTCGTGAGCCGCGAAAGGCCTTTTTTTTTCCCGTGAATTGTGAAATGGCTATTTTTTTCCTCGTGAAACGTGATTTGGTTACATAACCCGTAAACCGTGAATCGACTTTTTTTCATGAGCACTGCAAAATGACTGTTGTTTTTTCTCGTGAAATGCTACTGTAAACCGTGATTCTTTCTTTCTCCCAAAAAATTACCCAGTAAGGACCAGTAAGCGTTTAACTACGCCGGTGATAAATTGCGTGTCGAATGCATGACCGTGACGGATCGTCATTCTGGACCCCAGATCACTCTACAAGGTTAGGTAATTTTACACAACATCAGCAAAAAAAGGACTCAGCTTTCTTTTTACATCAGGAAGAACGAGGAGTGAACGGTCGGTGAAGACAACAAATAAAGCTGTACTTTGGATGTAATTTAATTAGCAAAAAGTAAGGAATTTTTTTTTCGTGAAATGGCCATTTTATTCTCCGTGAAACGTGAAATGACAATTTTATTTTTCGTGAAACGTGATCTAGACCCCCCCTTTACCACCCTCTCTTCAGGCGATGGGGTCGACTGGTTACGCGTCACCTTATGAAGCACGATGTTCTGCTGTGATTGGTTGGTTTTCAACAGCTGTGATTAGCGCATTTTCTGTTATCTCCAAGGAGAAAAAACATCTGTCATCTGTTCTTGTTTCTAATGGTTATCCTTTTTCTTTCTTGCAGAAACTTACCAAGACCAGAAAACCCAACACCAGTGCTGAGCCCACGACCGAGTTCATATCTACTGCGGTTTTACCTTATGTCAATTGTCTGTCCGAACAACTTCGCCGCTGCCTACAACAACAAGGCGTACGCGCTGTTTTCAAGTCGGAGACTACACTTAGATCACACCTAGTACGGCCTAAAGACGCTGTTGACCCGACTAAACAAGATGGCGTGGTTTACAGAATCCCCTGTGAATGCGGTTAAGTTTATATCGGCGAGACTGGAAGACCTATGCAAGACAGAATAAAAGAGCATGACCGAGACATCCGATTCGTCCGTACCCAGACCTCCGCCGTTTCAGAGCACGCCAACAACACCGGACACCACCCGCTTTGGAATGAAGTAAAGTTTTATATTGATCGTGATCCTCATTGGTACACACGCAGGGTCAAAGAGGCGATCCACATAAGACTTAACCCTAACAACATCAACAGGGACAGTGGAATAGAAATTCCAGAAGCATGGATGCCCACGATCAAGAAACACAACAACAGGAGAGCCGTACGACTACGGACCGCCGAGGGAACAATTCGCCGAAACAACGAGGATCAAAAATGCGCTAATCACACCTGTTGAAAACCAACCAATCACAGCAGAACATCGTACCTCATAAGGTGACGCGTAACCAGTCGACTCCATCGCCTGAAGAAGACTAGCAGTATGCAGTCGAAACGTCGCGATCCACATCGGAAGTGACTACATCGTGAGACAAACGATAAAAATACTTCTTTACGTATCTTACCTTGTATAATATAATGGAAAGGAAGCACAGGAAACCCAAGCGTAATGTTTGCATATTAATGATATTTGAAAATATGAGACATTGTATGGAATTTCGAATTCAACATTTTAAGCAATATATAAAATCAAAATTGCTGAATAAAATCGTTGAAACATTTACTGGTGTCGTATTCTATCTTTAGACAGTGTTTCTACGCTATTTGAACGATTTTTAGTCCATTTATCTTACCTTGTATAATATAATGGAAAGGAAGGAGAGTTCGGAGCTTTCGGCGTTCGACACGTGTCCACAAATGGCTCATTTTTCGCACAAAAATAGGTGCTGCTCCCATTCTGACTGGTCGTCCTCACAGTAGAATAACGTTAAATTGCATCTCTTCGAACAACTTGAACATCCCTTGTTGATTATGACGAACAAGCCGCTCCACAAAATCACATAGCACTGCAAAATAGGCGCCAGAGAGCGTGAAGAACGGAAGAGACCACGGTGCGCGGTCAACACTGGGTACCAGAGTAAAATCAAACCCCACAGGGAAGGGAACGTTCAATTTTGTCAACCTGTCATTTTTGTTGCGCCTACCACCCGGTGAGGGCCAAGTTGTCATTCTGCTGGTCATGCTTTCGACGTTAAAACGGCCTCTTGAAGAGGAAGAGACAAGGAAGAAAAGGTTGATAAAGTAAAAACGGTAAAATGTCAATTGACATTTTGTTGTTTTTACATTTTTGTGAAAACGTAAACCGTGCAACTGAATTGTGCTTTGTCACTGTTGTGAAACACGCCATACGCTATTCGAGGTAAAAGCGTGCTTTTTCTTTACAAAAATTAATGTTATTTTATATCGGTAATTAAACTGCTATATCAGTAAAACAAAAAAACATTTGCACGTGGGTGCCTGAAATTAATTTGGCAGATTATGGCCGTGTTTTCACGAGCGATTTTTCAAGTCGCTGAGCGAGTGACAGTCGGAAATCTCGTGAAAACAGTTGCTTGTCCAACTCGCTTAAAGTTAAGCGAGTCGGCGAACTACAATAGAATTCTCATTAATTTTAAGCCACCAAACCAGGTCGCTTAAGCTTGTCGGCAATTAAACAACAAAGAAGGGCATTGTATTATCATTCTTTTCAAAGAAGAAGAACGATTAAGAAATCTAGCTCAAATTACCGCACTTTAATCCGCTCTTTAACGCTCTTCAATTGAAACAACCTACATTTAAAGGCAAGTAATTTTAAGCTTATATACAACCCTCCATAAATTATTCTTCAATCTACCTTTTGCAAAAAAAAAAAAAAAGATTTCAAGTAGCTGAACAGCTGACAGGCAGATCATAAGAGGATATTTTTCAATATAAAAAATTAGTTCTCAAACACTGAAAACTATTGTCTTAGTACATGCAGTAAATTGATCATTATTGATTTTCTCGCATACATTGCTTATGATATTTGCAAAGAATATGTTGCTTCATCTTGAATATTCATGTTTAACTTTTGTAATCAATTTCGTAATTCTCATGACCTGTATCCTATTAACTCCTGCAATCTCAACCATTCAAGCGAATAGTGAATTTAATTAGCAATTATTTGATACACAGTACATAGAACAACAGCTACAGAAGTATGTAAAGGGAACAGGTTAATTTTGGGTGATAGCACTCACAAACTTCAAAAAGGCGCACATCGCTAAAATTTTGCAGTGCATCCTCCCCCGAGCTTCGCGAGGTTCTGCGAGACACGTATTTCTAGTTTTCTATTGTTTTAACAAAAGAAAATATATCGCGCATGGTATAAGAAAAATGAATAAAGTTCTGTCCGTGAAAACGCATAAATTTTTTAAGCTGCTTAACGCGGTCAGTAAACAAATTACCTACAGGAATGTTAAGCGAGAAAAACCGCCTCGTGAAAACACAGCCTTTGTTGCCCTGACAATAAGTGTAAAACGAAAGGATCCAAGTGCACTTGACAGTAAGGTCTGCCCCTTACTTGAGGGCGTACTTTGACCAATGACAGTACAGCCTTGTAGCTTAAAGCACGTGGGCGTCCAATTTGGAATTCCACAGGGAACGAGCTCTCTGCGTTTTGGTTTGCGATTCTGGAGTCACGGGCGACTTAAAAAAGACTCTCAAGTTAGCAAGTTTACTTTAGCTGTTGTATTTGAAGGCTTATTTCAAGCCGACTAAGGGTAAAAAAGTCTATGTCGAGAAAAAGATTGTAGTCTAATTCTCAGGCTTTGCAAATTAAAAACACAGCCATGCGCGCATTCAATACTCATGAGTTACAAAAACATGTTTTTAAGGCCCCGTCCACACTAATCCGTTTTCAAACGAAAACGGAGCTGTTTTGCTCCGGATACGGCTATCGTCCACACTACAACGCCGAAAACGATCACTGAAAACGGAGCGATTCGAAAACGCTCTCCAGAGTGGAGCGATTTGAAAACGATGCTTTTTGAAAACGCTGTTTTCTGGTGTGGACGGAGAAAACGATGCTATCTAAAAACGGTTACGTCATCAAAATAGCCAGACCACTCGACCGTGAAACATATCCAAGATGTCGCCATACTTCGACTGGACTGACTCCCAGTCTACACTCTCGGTGCTTTTCCGCACTTTGTATTCGTTTGTGACTTTCAGAAGTAGCTCGACTTCATCATCAGTCCATGTGAAACAGTCTGTTTTAGGTTTTGGTTGCTTTCCAGCTGTTCTTGGCATCGTTTAGAAGGAAAATATCGAAGAATTCTAAACCAAAACAACACTCAACAACAAAGAATCAAGAATGGCGCCAATTTCGCGGGCCGATATATTGAAATGCGCATTTGTAGAGTTCATTTTAGCATGCGCACTTAGGGTATCAAAGCGTTTTCAAAACAATACAGCGTTGTAATGTGGACGGGCGAAAACGATACGAAAACGGTAAGTGTGGACGCAAATCTTTTTGAAGACGGAGCAAAACAGCTCCGTTTTCGTTTGAAAACGGATTAGTGTGGACGGGGCCTAAGATGAGCACGAATAATTTCCCAAAAATTAACAAAAAGTGAGCGTAGTGTTACATTAGGCTCTAAGACGATTGTTTTTTTAATTAAGTTCAAATAAAACTTGACTTGATAAGAAAAATTATTATTACTATCGACTTTACGTTTTAAGCATATTGTACTTTAGTCCTGTAACTTTGTTTATCAAGCTAAACATTGCGTACCAACCTGTGCTCGCAAGTAATTTGCTTCTAATCACGCACGCTGTGCGCAGCCATGCCTGAAAGTCTATTGTCTCGTCTTTCCAAAGTAGACCTCAAGTCTACTTGATTTTCAAGTGCACTTCAAGTGCACTTTGGTCCCTAGTGTGAACCGGCCTATAGGTTTTATGGAGAACGTAAACACACGACGGGTTTCCTTTCTCCATTTGAAATTGAAAGTCGACCTACGCAGGTCTACAAATTCACTAAGAAGCCAAAAATTACCGCGTGAGCGAAGATGATTGACAGATCGGGAAAGTTAACCAGCACTAAACTACCTAGCGAGGTGGTTTAAATAAACCTAACCCGGTTAAAAAAAGCTATTGTTCTTTAATTAATTTCCATGGGAACCGCTAACATGGTGAAAATGCAGTGAACACCAAAAATACGCGGCCGCATCAGGAATTTTGTTAAACCAGTTAATTTTAATTAATTAATTGCAAATAACCGGGTTAACTACTCTAGTGCGGCCGCAGCCGGTTTAAATAAACCTAACCCGGTTAAAGAAATCTTTTGTTCGTTAATTAATTTCCATGGGAACCGCTAATACGGTTAAAATTTGGTAACGCCAAAAATACGCGGCCGCATCAGGAAATTTGTTAAACCAGTTAATTTTAATTAATTAATTGCAAATAACTGGGTTAACTACTCTAGTGCGGCCGCAGCCATTGTCTTGCAAAAGCATAAGAGCTGAACCGAGCTCAATGTAAATGTAAATGTTGGTAAATGTTTTACTAATAGACGTAAAGAAGGAAACAGATACACGGTCCGTTTTCCGTCGCTTCTTCGTCTTCTTCCTTGTCTCCTCCTCTTCAAGAGGCCGTTTTAACGTCGAAAGCATGACCAGCAGAATGACAACTTGGTCCTCACCGGGTGGTTGGCGCAACAAAAATGACAGGTTGACAAAATTGAACGTTCCCTTCCCTGTGGGGTTTGATTTTACTCTGGTACCCAGTGTTGACCGCGCACCGTGGTCTCTTCCGTTCTTCACGCTCTCTGGCGCCTATTTTGCAGTGCTATGTGATTTCGTGGAGCGGCTTGTTCGTCATAATCAACAAAGGATGTTCAAGTTGTTCGAAGAAATGCAATTTAACGTTATTCTACTGTGAGGACGACCAGTCAGAATGGGAGCAGCACCTATTTTTGTGCGAAAAATGAGCCATTTGTGGACACGTGTCGAACGCCGAAAGCTCCGAACTCTCCTTCCTTTCCATTATATTATACAAGGTAAGATAAATGGACCAAAAATCGTTCAAATAGCATAGAAACACTGTATAAAGATAGAATACGACACCAGTAAATGTTTCAACGATTTTATTCAGCAATTTTGATTTTATATATTGCTTAAAACGTTGATTTCGAAATTCCATACAATGTCTTATATTTTCAAATATCATTAATATGCAAACCTTACGCTTGGGTTTCCTGTGACGTATTCAGAGTCAGCCATCTTACTGCATGTTGTCTTACAGTATCCATTGTAGGAATATTTGTAAGCATGCACTTCCTCATTTTTAAGCGATGACGAAGTCATCGTATTATTGCCATCGTGCCGTGGTGTCTGTCCGGATGTCCGGATGTCCGGATTACACCCGAGAAACATTGGGAACTAGCCTTGGAGGATAAGAAAAACACTGGGAACTAGGTCACTCGTCGTTTGCTCCGCCATTTTGTTTTGAAGTGTGGAGAAAGCTAGGTTTGTTTGTCTGTTTCAAATTTTACACCATCATGCTTTATTTACCGTGAATATATTTGCGCTCACTTGCAGACAAACAGACACGAAGTGATGTACATTCATCAGTAGTACATACTCGCACTCGCAATAGGCAAAAGGTCTCCACTCAATTTATTTTATCGAGTCTGGGCGCTGTTTCGGAGCGGATCTTTGCCTGTCTCAGAAAGAACTTATCAGAACTGAAGGCCAGAAATAGCACTGAAATAGCATTGATTTAAGCTTACTGAACTTGACTTATAACTGAGTATCCTACGAGAGCTGTTACCTGAAAACGAAGCCGTGTGCGGTGATCCACGATCAGTTGTGTACAGAATATCGGAGCAACTTCATTAATTGTATTGAAGAAAGAGAAGGAAATTAAACAGTTTATCTCGGATTCAAGCTATTAATAAAGGTGAGCCATCATTACCAGCATATTGTGTATACAGTTATGGTATCTTATAATGCAATATAGAGCCGCTGTGGGGTTGTATAATGCTCATTTCAAAGCCAGAGAATGTTTAAATCGTGTCAAAGGAAAATTCTGGTCTACGTTGTTATTTCTGTTTTATGTTGTTTATGCGTGGCAAATGAGTTAGGGGTGGACCATTAGAAATCCTGGGAGGGGGGTCAAAAATTTTTCAGTGTATGAATTTTTTTTTCGGCCTGAGTTTCCTGCAGGATTTTTTTTTTGGGGAGGTGGAAGCCTGCAGGTTTTTTTTCTTCTCAGATCTTCTTTATAAATGTCTTCAAACTCAATTTTTTTTTTTACTCGGGCCAATCCATTTTTGGCTTGAGAGTAGATTTAAGTCAGAATGTGGAACCTTTGCATGAAAAATGGGGAGAAATAAGAATTGAGATGGAGTGGTCGAGCGCCAAAGGCGCGAGACGGCTAGGGGGGTCTGGGGGCATGCCCCACCAGAAAATTTTGAAATCTAGATGCTCTGAAACTCCATTTCTAGTGTTCTGAGACAACAATTTCTGTCAAAAATGTTTGGCAAATTGATGTGGCTTCTCGTCGCCTTGCGTCTCTTTGTGTGGCTCCGCATACAAGTACTCGATTTCATTTTATATTTCTTGCTGTTTCTTTAGTTTATCTGGATATCAGAGTTAAGTATACAAAATTTCGTCTTTTTGTATAGTAAGTATTATGAAAATTTGACGAAAATGACAGAACAGATGTCAAAATCGGGATTTCTCCTATCCCGATCACATATTGGTCTGGATTCGGGATTTTCAAGCAAAATCGGGGTAATCTCGACGAAATCGGGACGGTTGGACAATCTGTAATGTATTGAAAAAAATACTTTCGTGTAGTAGAGCAGGTTACATATTTCATGATGTATACAGTGTTTTCAAATATGTACATAAACAAGGTTTTGGTTATATTAAGATACTGGTACATGTACCAGATAGACCTTTGAGGCATGTAATTTTTGAGAGCATTTGACTCAACCTGAAGTTGCTTTTTGATGAATTTTACTACCAGAGAGCATGTCATACTCTCATATGTTCCAGTTTAAAATAAATAAATAAAATACTGAAATAAATAAATATATCCAGTTAGCTTGCAGGATTTTATTTTTTTATGGTCAACTGCTTGCAGGAATTTTTTTTGAGACAATTTCCCTTTGCAGGAATTTTTTTTTGGTAATTGTCACCCCCCCTCCCAAGATTTCTAATGGTCCGCCCCTTACTACACTAATTGGTTCCCACAAATCTGGGCCATTCCATTTTATATCCACACCCTCCCTATAGATGAGATTTTCTGAGGGGGCCTCGAAAGTCATTTCTGAGGGGGGTGGCCGAGTCGGCGCCTTTGATTTTTTGAATATTTCTGAGGGGTGTTGAAGAAAAATGGCCTTTTTTCTGAGGGGAAAAGAAAAATTGGGTTATTTCTGAAGGGGGGAACGTGTCGGCACTTTGATCTTTTTTTCTTAGGGGGTTAATTTTGACTGACCTCATCTATAGGGGGGTGTGGAAAAAAAATGGAATGGCCCTCTGCATCGTTGTATTCCACTTTTGATTCGTCCTTCTAACGATGTAGAAATGAATCCTTGTTCCTTGTCATCTTGTAGATACCTCAAAGATAGTTACAGCTGATTTTCATCAGGGCAATGTCTCACTGTTTGGAAGTAATTCTGGTAAACAGTGGCTACAAAATTGGAACGTGTTCAGTTGGAATTTAACAGTGTAGGGGAAGTGGTGCAATATCTTCAGAATTTCTACCAAAGTGTTTTCCTCGTGCAGTTTTCATGAAGCACATTACTGAAACTTGAGAAAGGGTGAGAACATTATCTTGTTCATATTGGGCTAAGGGATTGACTATTTTAATTTTGAAGGTGGGGGGGGGGGGGGGGGCATTGGGCAATTTTTCTGTGTGTTTTTTTTTAATTTTCTTTCTGCCTTCACCTGTTATTACATGTGACTAGCCACATGTAATAGTTTTTTCAATATATACAATGAAACTCTCAGCTCCCAAATTGAATTCTTCACCATCCATTGTATCTCTAAATGAAGCACTTTAATTCCGCTTTTAAGTCCCCATAAAGCCATTTTGGTTTTAAACTTTAGTATGACAAAACACTTAAAAAAATGAACTGAATCTCGGGTATTCATTTATTTTCTTTTAAAGGTACTCAATCACCTCCAGTCAATGCATTTGCAAACATTTAGCACATCAACTAATGCTGGTGACAATGACAAAAAGTCTCAAGTGCTGAAGAAACTGGTGACCTGCTGTTCATGCGTTAATGAAACCACAAAATGTCAAACTACCAATAATCTCTGAAAACATGTTCAGAACTGACAAAGTCTTTTCAATTTGTGAAGCACAAACATGGAAACAATTTCCAGTTGTTGCCATTTAGCAATTGTAACAGTTTTAATCATGTACATTGTACTGTTCGAATTGTGCTTCCTGTATTAACACTTCATAGTAACGCTGTAAGGAATCAGAAAAACAGCTATCTGGACAACAATGGACTGATTATCAATTGTAACTTGCAAGATGTACAAATATTGAATTGCACATAAGTAAAACAAACTCAGATGTAATTTTAATCTCAAATAATTTGAAAATGAAAATGTTACTTATTCTTGATGCGTGTGTGACCTATATTAAGCCTAATCAGCATAGAATTATACCAACCAAGTATGGCAAAATAAATTCCAATCCATATTTGTCACAAATATGAAGGAAAAACGATGAATTGTTTTGATTTTGCACACGATAAAATGTGCAATTACCAATGCAGCAACCACAATTGTGTAATAAATCTTCACATGCATATCATGATCACAAGTATCGGTGTCAGTCAGGACCTTAAAGGCCCAGTAATGACCATTACGCTCCACGCGCCTCAGTTATTGTTATTTATTTCCTGGGATCGAGACTTACATTGTTTTTATCATGCAATGCATAATGGTCACTACTGGGTCTTCAACAGGAAGTTCTGGTATAAAAAGGGCTTACCTGGCTATTCACACCTTTGGTTTTTAATCAAACACAAAACAATCAACAACTGACAAACATATGTTATTCCTACGACCATAAGTACAAAAATTGAAAATGTTTGGAAAAAAGTCATTTTACCAATGAAAGTTCTATAACAAGTCCTTGGCTACTTCTGGTATTATATTATTTGCTGGGGCAATATTCTGGTTTAATGAGCATTTTTAAGCAAAGTTTATTTACAGGACGCTCTGCACCGGCACCGCGGAAATACGTTTTAGAGGGCGCGATACAGTGTTTTGCTGGTCAGCGTACATCTTAACAAAAAATACAAAACGCCGGCAATTTCAATTCACTTCGCCGTGAGTCTTGTCGAGAGCCATAAAAACCTAAAACTTAGAGCCCACACGGGAAACTTAGCTTCCAAACTCGGCTTATCTTTCGTATAGTCCTCATTTTATATTATATATTGTGCCAGAGCCAAACTGACCTTGCACACAATGTGAAATTGTCGTGGTTTCGCGTAGTCATGTAGCGGCCGGTTTGTTTTGCAAAAGATGTTATGTGCCAAGGCCAAAACCAGGCGGCTTTTGTATGGGTGTAGCGGTGGTTTGAGGACACCATCTGCTCAGGTATACAGGGCTGGTGGGCTTGAGCCGTATGAATTGGTCTGTTAACGGCATTTTGACAAAATTCGTCGGGGGAATGACAAAACATGCTCGTGTCCGTCCACTTGGGGGCACTCGCCAGTTGCACAGCGATCATCCCATTTCCACTCGAAATTATCCAATTCTGCATTATGTTGGCCGCTTCTGTGATTCTTACAAACCTGGGACACGCTGGTGTAGCAAGTGCAGGACCGAAGCTCCAAATAAGTAAAAAAAAAACTGGCCTCGAATCGAGGAAGAATTCGCTTGCGAACGACGCAGGGAAAACTCAGTCACTGAATTAAATTTTATAAAATGTCCTTTTATGAAAGGAAGCCGGGCTAAATTGTGACATAAAGCTTATGTATTTTTTGTTACGTATTTCTGTACAACAGTTACTTTACTTTCCGAACGAGTCTCTTTTTCCTTGTCTTAAATTGTGTCTAAGTGTCTTAATTTTTTTATTTACTGCCTCAAGTGTGAAAATTGTGGTTTGAAACCATTTTCATGAGACAAAAAAATTGAAATTGCCTGTCATAACTGGCCTAAAAATAAATGTAGTGTTAACATCCAACACGTTTGTAAAGAGAAGAAGGCTAATACTTCTGGAAACCAAGGTGGACAAGAATTATCAATAGTATTTAGTCAACTTTGTGATAAACAAAACTACAACAGTAGAGGTTCTACAGATTTCCAAGAAATAAATATTTTAATTTTGTCGATTTGTTTGTGGTCCACTCAGGGTATACAAAATGCAATAAACATTTGTAAAACAAAGTTTTAATATCCACTTTTTTATAATATTCTTAGGATTTAATTTAAATTTAGCATTTTATTAGATTTTAATACAGTAAACATGTAACATACAAGGCTGCATAGAAGGGAGGTCTCGATAATGCAGCATAAAGGACAAAACAACAACAGAAACAAGGTAATAGTTCAATAAAGATAGACAACGGTAACCCTTTTAATTTTATTACTGGATGCTAAGTAATAATGATGAGATATTGCTAATACAAAGCTATAATGAACAAAAAGGGGGTGGGATTGGTTTGTGCTGCTATGCAAAACAGGATAAGAAACAACAAAGATGAGACAGTAGTTCAGTAAAAGACAGTCAGCTGCGATTATATTGGCTTTAATTCCATGGATGCTGAGTGATAATTATTTGAAGAAAGTGGTAAATATAAATTAGAAATCTATAAGCACAACACATACAACAGGAGCCGTGGACTGTCAATTAAAAATAATAACTTAGGGAGTGTTTTCTCCAGAACTCATTCAAAATTATTCTTGATCAAAGTGCCCTTTGGGCTATCTCCTGTAAGTTTTTTCCCGTCATGCAGTGCTGTCATATTATGTCGGAATATTGTTGTTACTGTTTCAGTTCTTCCCTAGACATGCACCACCACTTATAAAATAATGGCATTCTCGTCATTTTTTAACAGAGTGTAACACATGTACATGGTAACAAAATCTCGATTTGTTGTCCAGCTCAGAGATTGAGCAAGTTTTCTATAACTGTTATCATTCATACAATTAATTACTAGCTTTCAATTGTCATTTGCTGCAGCAAAAATGTCAGCATCACTTTACAGATGGTGGCTCTTTGGGAAGTGATCATAGCAAGTATACTCGACGAGGACCCACCCTGTGTAGGGGTAGGGGGTTACACAGCATACCACCTATCTAATGAGTGTAATGGACGCCTTTTTTTGGCCTAAAAATCAGAGATGAGAGTTTAATATTCTGTCGGCATGAAGCTTGCATTGCTAGTAAAACGGCACAGGAATATTTTTATCTTTCTCTCAGTTTCTACTCCTGATAGAATGGGGGCTATGCGAACAAGACACCATCTTTTTAGGTGGGGCGAGAGGGGTACATAAAGAGACCACCAGTCTTTTTATTAAATGGTGGTTCCTGTCCGAGAGACCATTTCCGTTAGTGATTTTTATCTAAACCTGGGTTGTTTTAATTATGTGTAACATGAAATATCTTCAACAAAAATAATTTATTGTCGAAATATTAAATTGACATTGTAGAGGTTTTTTTTAAGTTTCTATTTAAGCTAATAATTTTAAGCCATTAATTTAAGTAATCAATAAATGTCAGTGTTGTATACAAGCTATGTGATCTTTCCTTTTGTGATGTACTGTATAGTCACAGAGCAAACCTTATCCTTTAGTTTAGAAAAATGTTGTGCGATTTTGAAACATGTTTTAAATTCTACGACACCAGGCCAGAGGAAAATAGTTACCGAGATGCAGTAGAGAAAAAAAAAGACATTGCAAATTAAAGTGAAGTTAACTGAATGTCAATGGCTGTTGTTCAGGTCAGGCGACATTCTGCGAAGGTTCTGTCAAGCACAAGACACAAAGACACTACTCCACAACAGAAAAATTAACCTCAAGAAGTGTTGTTTCCAATAAAGACATGCACAGCATTTTCATTCTTGGATCTTAGACTACATCCGTATAGAAACACTTTCTCACAAGTCTTGCACGCCATAGACTATTTAATTCTATTAAAATAGACACTAAATCACGGCCTAAGAAATTTTCTGATTCTCAGTAATATTTTCACAACGATCAGAATAAAAACTTCAGCCGATCTAACAAACGAGTCTAAGCCAAATTAAAGAAACCCTAATATACATCAGGAGAGCTATTACAATGAAGGCATGGATAATAGACAGCTAGATAAAATAATTCTAATCAGTTCTTTTGTCAACATGAAACCCTGCTGAAATTTTCAAGGACCAATATTATCGAGCAACATGTCATATATTCCTAGGGTGATCTAATGTATACCTACTTTAGAAAGCTATTCTAAAGGCTTTTTTAAAAAATACTTTTTACGACTTTTGCCTGTCTCATTTTTTACTACTGTATATAAATGGATCGTGAAGCGAAATAAGCCATTTCACAGTTCGACGGAATACCAGATATATTAAACCATCCGTAAGGAAAACTAGGCCCCGTAGCCCCCCTAAAAACAGACCAAAATGAACCAAAATGAGGCCTTAAAAAGTCACTGAAACCTAAATGTTTGAACCTTAAAATGAACAAAAATTACAAACCAAGATTAAAGACCAACCGGCAAAATCAGTACATGTAATCCTAAAATATACACTGTACAAGAATCAGAAGAAATTTTCTACTGATTACACACTTATTGTCGCTTGATAAAATAAAACTTTTTTATTCACATGTACATACAGCGTTTGTGAAATTCTTTCTGATCACTTTCAAGCACCCGTTGTAAGATGGATTCCACACTGTACAGCAACAATGCTACTACTTACCTTAAACTCTCTCTTCCCTTTCTTTGGAACGTACCGTATTTTCTCAATTAAACGCCCCCGGCGTTTATTTCAAACTTAGCCTAGTGGACCCGGCGTTTCTTTGAATCAGCAGTCTTTTCTCGCCCGCCACTTTTTAAGAGAGGGTTATTATTCGTTTTTCTTGGCAGCCTTGTATCTTTCCCTTAAATATCAAATTTATTATACCACAAATAAGCGTTTGGGGGGCCTACTTACAACTTTCCCTATTATACCCGGCGTTTATTCGGGGCCCGGCGTTTAATCGAGAAAATACGGTAATGCTATAAACAATATCAGTTCATTTTTACAACTGATTGGGAAATATTAAGCACACATCGTAAAAGATGTTAGCCACTTCAAGAGCACGAATGATGATTCATCTCTACCGGACCGATCGATTTCCAAAGGCCTAGTACTGGAATTGCAAGTTGATCTGACATAATAATTATAAAGGGAATATTCATACTTTTTCCAAATTTCCCATCCAGATAAAGCCAGAAAGACTCCCACCGAATTTCATGCTGCTAATATGCCAGCAGTAAATACATATAAATAAACGTTTCATTACAAAGTTCACGAAACATGAGAACCCGGCTAGTGAACGTGCATTGTTACTAAAACAGGGAATGACCTATAGAGCGTACGCACATGACGTCACGGCGGCCATATTGGTGTACCAAAACAATAGAACGGCGGCCATGTTGGTGTACCAAAACAATCCTGTGGGATTTGAACGCTTTTCTTATGTTAACACTTTCTTTTGTTCCAATAAATTTGCATAGCTGCTTGCCACGTGAGTGCATACGCTCTATAATGACGTACATGCCACAGCGAACAATAAGTTTACTGGTGAAACTCATGTTCCCTTAAAACATGAAAACTGCGATAATCGTAGGCCGCAGAAATCATTGCTATGCAGAGGAGAATTAAACAGTAGGAATTTTACCTAACTGAATGCCAGGGCAGTTTCAAAACAGCGATCGTGTAAACAGGCAAAATGCGTCCGCTTCTTTCCTTAGGTTTTCAGATTTCATCTTTGATATCAAATACTTATTTTCTAAAAATATCATGATTATAACATATGTTGTTATATTTTCCTCTAAAAACGCGTTTTGTACTAATACCTAAACTTAAAAATTCTGAATTCTAATAACCCAAATCTATATTTCACAATTAGATTTAATTTCTTTTCCTTTCGTTTGTAAATATCTAATTTATTTTATATAGAAATTCTGGAAATATTTCTTTCTTTTTCACGACGCATTTAATTAAAATCGACCTGTTTATTAACCTTTATTGAGATAAACGGTTTAGGTTAAAAGGATATCTCAAGAACTCTTGAATTTTTGATAAACTGATACAGCCAAATAAATTGCTCTCTATCTCTTGGAACGTTGTCTGAAGTCTTAGTTCACTAAATCAAGCTATGAATATATGGCTTTGTCAGGCCACAAACGTGCGCTACAAATGAATCACTCTAATTCAGAATAAACAAAATAACGAGAGCTTGAATTTGCAGAATTTGTGATAAAATACGGCCAAATAAATTGCTCTCTCTTCTAACGTTCTCTAAAATCGTAGTTAACTAAATCATCAACGTAGGAATATATCGCTTTGTCAGGCCACAAACATGCGCTCGCTAAACCGCTTTCAAAAAATATGCTACTCGACTCTTGTGTTCTTATCATAGTATATAATTTTACAATTAAACGAGACTTACCTGTAAGTTGACGTGTGATTTGAATTCTATCCTGTCATCAGTCCGGAACGAAGGAGTAACATGAGAAGCACGCGCGCTAGCTTATTAAGCCATTATTTAAAGAAAGGGCTTGTTGGAGGTCACAGGAACGAAGGAGAAGGGATGGGTAAATGCCAATAGGGAGGGCATGTTACTCCTTCGTTCCGGACTGATGACAGGATGGAATTCAAATCAAACGTCAACTTACAGGTAAGTCTCGTTTAATTGTAAAATTCTATCTGTCATCAGTCCTAAGTCACTACGGAGTACCATGAGATTTCAAAGCCTGTGAGCTCCAACAGGGTCATGCAACGTACCAAATATTAGTGAGGTACGAAGTCATAATAGGAGACGTAACAGGACGTCCAATAAAACAACAACAATTGGACTTTAATAATAGAACTTTGGTTTTCACTTACGTCATATCAAAATTCAGAAGCATTAAAAAATAGATTTCAAATAAAAAATGTTTATGCAATTGTAGAGAGTTTAAAACTACACATCTTGGCCAAATTGTGAGGCGCAAAAGCATTTCGTTAAAGAGTTATAGGCGAACGAGTATTAGACATTTTTAGTAAGAAATGTATGGAGCGGCCATCTTTGTGCCCCACTCAGGGGCACAAAGATGGTCAAAGATGGCGGCCAAAAATTCAAAGTCTTAATTACAAAAAAAAATCACATTAAAAACTATTGTATTTGCTATAAGCTCCATTAACTCAGCTTATAAGCACTTATAATGCAAACAATAATTTTCAGCTGATTTAATTTTGTTTATTTTCGTGGCTTATCTTAAATAGCGTGACGAATTGCGTGACACATTTAAAACCTTTGTAAATCGGAAGCAAAACATCGTTAAAACCTGAAACTTTTTGTGAAAGATTATAACACTTGTATAAACATACCATGGTAGAAACACCTTTGTAGGACGTATACTTTAGATTTTTTTAATTTTTATGACGTCATGTGAAAACCAAGAATAATGGCGTGACAAATGTGTTGTCAACTCAGAATATCTAGACGATGTATAGATACGATTACATTTCCGGTGATTATAAGAAGAACGGTAAAAAGGGCTAGTCAACCTGAACACCGGAGTCAAAATGATTCAAAAGGGTTTGTCCGAGGTTGCCACTAATGGACTTATTAGTGTTCAGCAAATGTTCGAGGTTAGACCATCCCCCAGCCTTGAGGATGTCCGCTAGAGGAAGCTGTATAGTGGCGCTGTAAGAGGAGGAGGCTGTTCGACTACATGAACTATGCGCCGAGAATTCCAGCATCCTGGAACAACATATTGTAACGCAAACTGATCATGCATGAAAGGCAACTAAATAGTTTCTTTAAACCTTTCAAAACACTTCAAATAAAGAGCAATAATCTTTAATATATACCCGTATCGTCCTGACTGTTCACCACTTGGCTATCTTCTTACGAAACGAGAATTTTATCTTTTTAATATTATCTCTTCCCAAATCGAGCGCGTGACATTTGTGATGTCTGCGCGCGAGAGTGGACAAGTTAACCCATCCCGTTGACCTCGATTATCACTTTCAGTTTTCTTGATGTCCTTAAGTTTCGAGCCCGAAGTTTTACCATTCAAATGAAAGCTACACGTATCTTGGAAGCAGTACTTTCAAGTGGAGAAAAAGGGAACGAAGGATTACGGGAGGGAAAAACGGCAAGGGCTGGGCATGTAACTCCTTCGTTCCTGACTGATGATGAGGAAGAATTCCAATCAAACATCCACTTAGGAAAGTCTCGTGTAATTCTTGAATTCTACCTCGACATCAGTCCGAGTCACTACGGAGTTACATGAGATTTGAAAGCCCTGGAAACACGAAGAAGTAGCTGTACAATCGTATAAACGGTAACAGCTTTATTTGGTCACAGATGGCCATACGTGTAATTATATCAATGTACAACGCGTTGCGTTACATGCATGCGAGAGGTATCTTCTATCGAACAAACTTACGGGTAACAGACATAAAACTAGGAGGAGTACCCAGAAAATGTTCTAAAATGCTTGCACCAAAGTTGCTCTCTATAGGCTTATTATAATAGGTAGCAAATGTTTGCGCATTAGACCAGCCGCCGGCCTTTTAAAAGTATTTCTTGGAGAGTAAAGACCAGGGAGTTTTCGTTCCATAGGAAGTCGCTGCGGGTCTAGCGCTATTTCCGGAGAATTTCGTGACATCAATGCCCGCATTGTCAAGAATGGACCTGACCCATTTTCCTGTTAGAGACCGGATTATGTGGTTTGATAAAACTAATGAGAAGTTGACAGTTGTGTCCCCGGCCTGAGCTCCTTAGTGATATGCAGATAACGCTTTATGTACGAAACTACGCATAGGCTGTTTCGTTTTCATCCTGTTTGTAAGCAACTAGTTCTATGGGCTCAAGGTGTCTTCGTATTAAGGAAATTGATTATTTAATCGTCTTTAGTTGCGACAGTGCATTGCCGAGTGAGGCGATATCAAGTATCCATTCCGTAATCGTTGGTTCGTCTGGATTCAAAATCGGCCTTGATATTATAAACCCCAGGGGTGTGGGCAGCACTGGGCCATATTTGGCGATCGATGCACCATTCCCAAATTTTTCTTCCTTGGCGATTGTAAGGGGCTGAATGGCTAGTCCCCATATGATTTAGGACTGCTATTGCAGTTGTGTTATCTGTGAGGATTCTAAGATTGGTGTTGTAATTTGTTTTACAAAATGTTGGTAGGCCCATGAATACCGCTAATAATGCGAGGTACAGTAGTTTATGTGATGTAATTTTTCCCTCGTCGGACCAATCACCAAAAACCCTCCAGTACTTGTGTCATAATGTAAACCGCCCCCCAACCATTTTGAGATGCGTCGGTGGTGAGGGTGTTTGAGGGCTGTTCATGGGACGTTATGGGAACTCACGACATTGTCCACCCACCACTGGAGTTCCTTTTTGCAATCTTCCGTTAAGGACATCTGACTGTCAAAATCGCCTTTGCCAGTTTTGAGAGATGTAGTTTTGGCATGCTCAAGGGCTCTATAATAACGTTGTCCATGCATGACCCCAGGGAATGATGAGATAATTTTCCTATCACACAGGCTACTTGTCGAATTGTCGTAGGGCCCTGTCCTAGAAGGGTGATGCAAGCTTCTTTAACTTTCAAGGCCTTTTCAGGGCTCAGTGTAATAGTCATGGCGACCGAGGCAAGAGGCGAGAGCGCTCGCGCGAACGCCCCTAGCGGCCGGGAGCGATGAGAGGCGGCTGTATTCGCAGGCTACCGCTTACCGAGCTACACAAGAAGGGTTGTGTCTCTAACGTGATTGACACCTTTATTCAATTCGATACCTTGGGGTTTACAATCCACCCAGAAAAGTCTGTATTTAAACCCTTCCCAACGCTTAGTCCTATTAGGCTTTATTATTGCCTCGGTCGCCATGACTATTACACTGAGCCCTGAAAAGGCCTTGAAAGTTAAAGAAGCTTGCATCACCCTTCTAGGACAGGGCCCTACGACAATTCGACAAGTAGCCTGTGTGATAGGAAAATTATCTCATCATTCCCTGGGGTCATGCATGGACAACGTTATTATGGAGCCCTTGAGCATGCCAAAACTGCATCTCCCAAAACTGGCAAAGGCGATTTTGACAGTCAGATGTCCTTAACGGAAGATTGCAAAAAGGAACTCCAGTGGTGGGTGGACAATGTCGTGAGTTCCCATAACGTCCCATGAACAGCCCTCAAACACCCTCACCACCGACGCATCTCAAAATGGTTGGGGGGCGGTTTACATTATGACACAAGTACTGGAGGGTTTTTGGTGATTGGTCCGACGAGGGAAAAATTACATCACATAAACTACTGTACCTCGCATTATTAGCGGTATTCATGGGCCTACCAACATTTTGTAAAACAAATTACAACACCAATCTTAGAATCCTCACAGATAACACAACTGCAATAGCAGTCCTAAATCATATGGGGACTAGCCATTCAGCCCCTTACAATCGCCAAGGAAGAAAAATTTGGGAATGGTGCATCGATTGCCAAATATGGCCCAGTGCTGCCCACACCCCTGGGGTTTATAATATCAAGGCCGATTTGGAATCCAGACGAACCAACGATTACGGAATGGATACTTGATATCGCCTCACTCGGCAATGCACTGTCGCAACTAAAGACGATTAAATAATCAATTTCCTTAATACGAAGACACCTTGAGCCCATAGAACTAGTTGCTTACAAACAGGATGAAAACGAAACAGCCTATGCGTAGTTTCGTACATAAAGCGTTATCTGCATATCACTAGGTAAGCGGCGGTTTTAGCAATTTAGTGAGTTTTCTGGGACAAGAGGATAACCTGTTAGGTAGGCACGTGAACTGATACAGGACATTTTTCCATATGAAACGTAGGTATTTTCTGGGCGAGGGATTCACGCCAACCGTATAATAAGCGTCCTTGAGGTCAGGCGAGGCCATATAGCAATTCTTTTCGACTAATCGGACTATTAGGTGGGTTCATACTAGCGTAGTAAGTAGACTTCAAGTATACTTAAATCTCACTTCAGATGTGAACGGGTGGAATTTCAACTTAATTACTCATGCGCATAGCTGCCTGAGTCAAGGTTTCGGTAAGGTTTCTTTTCGTCCCCCTTTATGCCTTGTTCTTTTAAAGTTTCCCGTATCCCGCGGGACGACTTTCACTGGTCTGATTGGTTGACACGCGACCTCTTGATTTCGGCGTGCCCGTAATCACGTTCTTGTTTTCAAATAGCCGAGTGAAGCCACTAGCATTTGGACTTCACCGGAAAAGAAATTACATTTTTCGATGGGAATTTATGTTGATATCAATTTGTGATTGAATTTTTCTTTGTGTTGTCGCTAGTTTTGAAGAAATGCTAATAAAACGTGTTTGAATTCAGTTATAAATTCAGTCGTAATAAATGATATCTGATATTATGTAAACAAAACAAGACTTACATGTCACGCAAAATTCGTTGAGAGTGAAGGTGAGTGACCCAGTTAAAATAAACCATGAAACGTTCTTATGCAAGCGCATGAGTACAGGCTACCCAGCTAGCCTCTTGTTTTAACTTGTAGCCGTGGCAACGCATCTTTTTCAAAGAGCCGAAGTGCACTTTCAAGTCGATTTCCGCAAACTGACGCACTATCAAAACAATTTCAGGAAATTGAATGTCAATCAAATGCGTTTTTCGATGGATATCAGAACACGCAAGACTTGTACGACACGCACATCATTTCGATCTGCTTGCTTGCTTGCTTGCTTGCTTGACGCCTTGCTTTCACGAACGACAAAGAAAACGGACAACCCCGACTTCAGTCACTTTCGAGCCAACTTTCGCGTGTTGGATCACGATGACGACTACTTAGACCACGGAGTTTCGCGTGTCACTCCAAAATGTTCTTTCCAAAGATAATTTAGCGCTGGATTTGCCAACAAACTACGGAACCAGTTTTGTGGACGTGGCCAAACCCAAGCTCTTCTTCTTCGCTGCGTGTTTTGACTCATTTGACTGAAAAGCGTCAACATAAACCGGCGTCGATTTCTTTGTCTTATTCTAAATTCTTCTTCCACAACGAGAAAGTGATAAGCTTGGTGAAGTAGCAAAGCCCGCTGTCGTTGCAGCAGGAAAAATAAAAGCCAAATAAGAAAAGCAATTTTGAGCTTTCGAGGTTGCATGATGTAAAATAAATGTTAACATCTTTGCCGCACTCATGCACATGCTTGAATATACTTGGCGTGTAATTTGATTGACGGCTCTGTCACTTGAAGTATACTCAGAATTTTAAATATGAACGCTTATCAATGTAAGTAAACATACGTGATCTAAAGTATACTTGAGGTCTTTGCTTCTTAAGGTCTATTTACTACGCTAGTATGAACCCACCTATTGACTGGAGCGTTTCCATTTTAAAAATGGTGATAAGTGACAAATTGGTTTAGTCCCTTGAGATTTAGAATGAGTCTGTGGCCCCCGTCTTTCTTAGGTGCAAGGGATGGACCATTAGAAAAGTGATGGGGGGGGGGGGGGGGGGGGTTGGAACTATGGGAGAGGCAAGAAATTTTTTTTGGTCCACCTAAGGTGGAAATCTTTTTTTTTTTTCACTCGATGGCTGGAATATATATATTTTTTTAATAGTTTATTTTTTAATTGTTCTTGGGCAGATTTTTTTTTTTTGCGATAATGCGTGGGAATTTTTTTTTCTTAATAATTTACTGGGAAATTTTTTTTTTTGCTTTTGCCCCACCCCCCCCCCCCCCCCCATCACTTTTCTAATGGTCCATCCCTGATGAAGATGGGGAAAAACACTTCATTAGAATCATGATCAGTTGTTTCAACAATACTTCTAGATAGTAGTTTTGCTACTTCATTGTCAATAATGGCACATTCTTCAACAGAGAAAATAGCCCGGGGAAAATAGATTGTGGGCGTGAAGTGTTAAATGGCCTCGTGTCCAACTCAAGCGTTGCACCTCTGACAGATGTCAGAATTTCCTTATCAGAGGTAATCTGCTGCCAGGCGCTAATGGACTTGGTTATGCAACCAGCCCTATATTTAGTGTATCTAGACTCAAAATATTCCTTTAGGTCACGTACCGATTTTTTAATGTTTTTCAGAGATTGTATTATGTCCTCTCAGTTCGGTTCTTGGAGGTGGTTTTTTCTGGTCCTTCCCTAAAATTACGGCTTGCTCTCTCCAGGCCTGGAGTGTTTGCCAAAATTCTTTTGTGCCCTGAGCTTGTTATCATAATGGGAATTGTATGAGCGGGAAAAACGTGTCGCGCCAGATTTGCCTGCGCCTATGGCTTTCCCAAGGTGGTTCGTATCTTTAGCATCGCGCACTTGTTTGGCTAAGTCGGCCCCAAACAGCAAATCTGAACGACTGGCCGACTCATTTGCCTGGGTGCAAAGCGAATGAAATTCAGCTTTAAGGGCCGGTTTAATCTGCTCTCGGCGTAAGCGGGAAAGCTCCCCGACAGCGTGTCCTATTAGGACAATGGCGTCGATATTAGCGGCCAGTGTTTCTTTATCTGTATCTGTGTTCGGTTTCTGGTCCACTAATCGATCACTTGCCTTTAAAATGCCGAAAGTGGCTTCCTGTAAGGCTTGTTGTATGTTACTGACTCTCGGGTCGGCTTTGCGCTTAGAATTATTCATTTGATCCCAAATTTCTGGGTTGACTCTTACGGTGGATATGTCGGCGCAATTTTCAGGTTTGGCGTGTTTAGCCAGTAGTGCTTTGAGCTTATCGTTGGGAAGGGTGATGCCCCACCATTTGGACACTATGTTAGCCAAGCTTTGATTTATTTTTGCGCCAATATTTTTATCATCAATGAGGTCAGCCTCGAGAGATTTGAGAAGCTCGTGGTCTTCTTCGGGCTCAGTTGTTTTAGATGGCGCTTCGACCTCATTAGAGTTCGATCCCTCAGGGAGATCCGTGTGTTTTGACGCTCAACAATCGTTTTTAATAAGGAGGCCATTGTGCCCATATTTACGTTTATTTCTGAAAGTGTTTGCGCTAGGTTTTCGCCAGGTTGGCTTGTAGACCGACCTGCTTCAGCAGGGTGAGTGATCTCAGGTTGAGAATTATTGCCAGGTTGGCTGTTTGACGCACCAGTTTGGTGGCTAGCCTCAAGTTTATCGTTTTTAGCTGACATGATGAGCAATTAAGAGGTTACGGCACAATTTTTGGATGTAGATTGCTAAAGGGAAAAAAGAAAAGTAGCAACTAATAGTTAGTGATGTCTATTCAGATTGTAAATACTCACGACATTAAGTATCCGTCGTTACGGCTCCGCAAGCGAGCGTACAGTGGCTCAATAAGCTAGCGCGCGTGCGTCTCATGGTACTCCGTAGTGACGTAGTACTGATGACAGATAGAACAGTAATGTGCTAACAAAAATGCAACAGGAATGTCCCCACAAATTCACTAAAAAGTCTATTAATAGTATCTAACGCATTTTTTGCTAACAAAAATGCATAAAGAATGCATGTTAGCCCACATAAACTCCTGTAAGTTAAACATTAACTTACAGGAGATAAAAATGTATCATTGTAGAAATAGTAGATAAATCAGTGGTCTCTTGAAATACATTTCACTCCCCCTGCACGTCTGATGAGGGTGGCAAAAGCCTTGGATGTATCATCTGTCTTCCCAACTTGATTTCTGATATCCAGAAGCTGTCTCAGTCCTGGAACAAAAAGACTCTTGTCTGGTTTAAATGAAGACGATAATGAAGATGGCGAAGAACATGATGGTTGTGATGACTGTTCTAAGATAGAAAAGCCTAAGGAAAAAGATCACAAGTACTTCAAGTCACCCCTGTTTGATAAATACATTCAGGAGAAAGTTGACAAGATTAAGGCAGCTATCAATGCCCAGTCAATAAGTCATGAGGAGTAGCCACATGCTTGTTATCAAGTAAACATTCTTAGTTTCAGTAATATAACTTACTGCTATCAGGAGCTATAATGTCTTGTAATAAAATGGTTACAACTCAAGAAAGAATGAATCTTAGGGAAAGTTCATTTAATATGACAAGGTGGGGGGGGCCAAAACTTTTTAGACACCCTTAAAGGGGGCGGGGGACGGCTCTGAAAAAATTGTTGGGCTAGGAGGGGCGCTAGGAGGGGGGTCTGAATTTTTTTCGACTACCAAAGGGGGGCAGTGGGGGGGGGGGGGGGGGTCCTAAAAAATTGAACCGCTAGCGAGGGGGGCTGCTAAAATTTCAAGCTTCGAGTTTCAATATCTCCATCATAATAAATGAACATAATAAATGAACTTTCCCTTACAGAAAATAAATGACAATGTTATTTGGGGGGGGGGGGGGGGGTATGAGGCAATGATAATAGGGATCAACAATTTTTGCACATTGATTAAAAAATTGTAACGAGTACATGTATGAATCATTGAGTACATAAAAATTATTGTGTAATGATTGAGTGAAGCCAATCTGAATGATTGAATGAATGCAAGAAGAACAACAATAATTCTAACTTACTGAATGTGAGTTAATTACTATAAGTTGATACAATGTACATGTAAGATAGTCGAAATGGAAATCGAGTAAGCATATTCATAAAAGCTCAAAATGATTGGGTAAGCTTTAAAGCTAAAATAAACTAGCAGTTTTCAATGAGAGACGTAGACTGCTACTTCCCTGAACTCTTGCCTGTTTTTTAGCGCCAAAAGAAGTGAAAATTGACCACATCCAAGTTTTGGATAATTGCAAAAAGCGACAATGTATTTCAAAATTATCGTGTTTACAAACAAGCGGTCTTGAATCTTTTGTGATAACTTATCATCTTGAATCTTTTGTGATGACTTATCATCTACATGTTATCGAGATTTAAAACTGCTTGTTAACAAAAACGACTTTATGAACTGAGCTTACAAGGAAAAATTGTCAATGAACCGAACATATCATCGAGCGTTCTTTAAAAATATTCAATTTACAAGCGTCCTTGAATAATTTTTATCCAGCCTTCAAAAGGCAGCGGCCAATGAATCATGATATTTTCGATCCCTGCTCGCTGCGCAACCATCGCCAATATCATCAACAGGTGTCCTTCAATCTTTCATGATAACTTGTTGACAAATCGAGATTTAAAACTGCTGCGCGGAACGATGTTTTGTTTTGACGGCGATCGTAATTACCACAATTTATTGTCTTCTTCAGCCTCGAGGCGGGCGGCAGGCACAAAAAAATTGATTTCACCCGCTATAAAAAGGCACAGAGAGGTGAATGAAACGGCAAACAAATCAATCTTTGAAGGCAAAATTTCTTATCAATGTTTCTTTGGCGCGATAGTCATTGCGAGCGAAACTGAACAAGCGCCACATTCGGCACAGCGCGCGAGCGTGGATTTCACAACACAATGATAACAGTATTTTCTAACTTACCTCTATCGCATGATGCAAATTACACTTAAATCCACCAAGTCTTCAAACTCCTTGCAAAAGCTACATACAACACCAGTCTTCTGCTTTTCCTCGATCCCATCTTAGTTATTCGACAATTTCCAGGGCGACTCATGATCAATCAACACGAGGCATGGTCAGAGAAACATTACTCCACAAAAAATGATTCCCCTGAACTGCTATTCGTTATGGTCGTGGTTTGAGTATCAAAAGACCCATTTGAGGGGGTCAAACTCACAAAAAACGAGAAGTATCAAGGATATTTTCCGCCTTAAAACCACGCAAAACACCCAACCCTTCATCGAACTCGAAGCGAATTAAAAACTCGAAGTACCCTGATGGCAATGACCACTGACTGGGAATGCAACGGTTTTGTTTTAAACTTAAAAATTCGAATGTTTTGTGAATAAAATTGACTTACCCTGTTGTTGTGTTGTATTCTTTGTTGTTTGCCTGCTCCTCGGGGCGATTTAACGCGATTTCGGCGAGTTATCGTTATTTCGGTGTTCTACTGCTAAAAGAAAGACAAGGCCGAACACCGATTTCCCGAGTGCCCGCCGATCGAAGCGAATAAATCCTCTGAAAATAACCCTGTCGACTCAATTCCTCCGCAGAATCAAAGAAGAGATGTTGAAGTTCCATGTCAGTTCACTTAACACGCAAATCTGCCCTCAAACGCCTTCGCTACGAAAGATTTATTTCGAGATTGCTTCCCCTCACAAATTCGAAATAACCGCTTTCCAATCGCCATGGACTGTTTCACGGTTCGCGTAGTATGTTGGGTAGCTATAATTAGCCCGACTGGGGGTGGACAGCATCAATTTGTCGACAGCCAAACCAAAATGCTCCCCGGGTCCCCTCGTGCTTTATTTGTCAAACCCACAAAGAGGCCCATACCCCCAGTCGGGCTAATTATAGCTACCCAACATACTACGCGAACCGTGAAACAGTCCATGGCGATTGGAAAGCGGTTGTTTCGAATTTGTGAGGGGAAGCAATCTCGAAATAAATCTTTCGTAGCGAAGGCGTTTGAGGGCAGATTTGCGTGTTAAGTGAACTGACATGGAACTTCAACATCTCTTCTTTGATTCTGCGGAGGAATTGAGTCGACAGGGTTATTTTCAGAGGATTTATTCGCTTCGATCGGCGGGCACTCTGGAAATCGGTGTTCGGCCTTGTCTTTCTTTTAGCAGTGGAACACCGAAATAACGATAACTCGCCGAAATCGCGTTAAATCGCCCTGAGGAGCAGGCAAACAACAAAGAATACAACACAACAACAGGGTAAGTCAATTTTATTCACAAAACATTCGAATTTTTAAGTTTAAAACAAAACCGTTGCATTCCCATACAAACCTTTATAAATCCAATCTTTGTAACACAATACCACTCATAAAGCAAAGGTCACGTCCCAGTTATCTGATAGTGAGCTTGGGCCGCCTGTGTGATCAACCTCGTACCCAGGGTCTCTCATCTTCCCGAAGAGAGACCCGTCTCTCCTCTCTCGCTCCAGGGGGCGGGAAGATGAGAGACCCTGGGTACGAGGTTGCGGTGTGATGGGAGCGCGCACTTCGCAATCCGTCAGAAGGAGGTCATTTCGGAACCGTTTCCGATGATGAAATCCGAACTCACCCGAGGTCGCCTTCGTGACAAAACAATAAATTATCATTTTAGACACACACACCGGGAAATAAAATGCAACAGAAGCGTTCTAAATGTAATTTTTATTTAGTAACTATCTTTTAAAGGGAAAAAAGCTATTTTTTTACAAATAGAATTTGATAAAATCGCAATGAAGCTAAAAACCTCCTTTTCACGGATGGCCGATTACAACTTCTACCTCGCGACGTCGCGTGGCAATCTTTCAAAAGGAGGCTGTCAGATACCGGAAATAGTAAGAAAAGCCGTTTCAGTTGACTGAATTTCCGACAAAGGGCGCAAAGGCGGGAAATTTGTTACCAATTTTATTAGCCTTCAAAAATTCTCCGTACTTCTTCACTGGGAATTGCGTCTGTGCCACGTTTTAGGGATCCCTTTTTAGCAATCATTTGGGTAAAAACCAAAAATATATTGTGTTCGGATGGGAAGCAAATTTAATATTCCGGCACTGAGTGCTTTGTTTGAAAAGCAATTTTCAGAAAGGTCAGGCTTAGTGAAGGATGTCAAAACAGCAGAGTTCATTCTAAAGGAGTATGAAACGGCTACAACAACCAGATACTCTTGCTTCAAAGCAAAGAAGGGATTTGGAAACACAGGTAAGTGGCCGTTTCACATGCATTAGGGTAGAATTATTTGTAACGCGGTGTTGTATTAGGAACTGACGATGGTTTCTAATACCATTACAGATCCCCTCACCCTCTCCGGGTCAGATAACCCGGCTACCCCACCCTAGCTGAAAGCCTCTTTTGCCTCTTTTGCCGGCCAGCTAAGAAAGCAAAATTTATGTTCTCTACTGTCCAGGCCGCTGTTTCGCTGGCCAATGTAAGCAGATTAGCCGAGAACGAGACGGCGAACAAGACGAGCTGGCGTCCCCTCGCTGGTTCGCCGAAAAATATAAAGATTAAACGAAAAAATCTGATTTATTACAACTCCGAAAACTTTTTCCGTCCTAAATACTTGATAGGATTGTCGATTTTCGTTATGATGTTACGCTAAAAGACCAGTTAGTGGAAAACATATTTCGTTAATAAGGTAGACTGATGTGGATAACTGTTTTAAGGGCCAATATTTTGTCTTTCCGGTCTCTTTAATTAATGACTTCTGATCACTTACGCAGATATATCAGCTCAGAAACATAAGGTGTTATGGGAGGACAGTGGCCTTCGTTTTGATCACGTGCCATTTGTCGTAATAAATCATAAAGTTTACGACTGCCAACATGGTGTGGATAGACATCTGGCGGAGAAAAGGAGAAATCAAGCGGTGGGTTTTAAGCCAGTTTAACCACAAGCCGTTCCTTTGCTCGTTTTACTAACATCGTTGCAATTGTGTTAACTTTCCTTTCCTGCAGGGTGGTGACCACGCCTATCGAAAAAATGGCACCGGGAAACTTCTTCAAGAATCTAGAAAACTCAACTGTCCTGCACAGGTACACATGAGGGAAATCATCAGATTCCCAGATTACAAGGTGAATACCAAAAATATCGGGAATAAACCCAGACTCTGTCTTTAGGTTTTATTACATTAAGTGCATGCTTACACTGTTTTTCAGATTCCAGAAAAGACGGAGTGGCGTTGCAAAAACCAATCGAAAAAGCTGCGAGATGCTATAAAGGAGGGCACCGCAAAAAGTGAAAAGTGGATTCATGTCCTTCTTCCCTCCGTTGATGAACACACCGTGCACCCAACCGGAGATGTAAGTTCACAAATTAACTTAAGGTGCCTGGTTGTGTAACTATCTCGCGTCCGTGAAAACCCTATTTATCACAACATAAATTGTTCTGTATGTTCATACTATTTCATTTATTTTGTTTGTTATCGTTCTTGCATAGGCTGGTGGTCTTTATCAGCGCATCGATGAAAGACTCGTACCAAAAATCCAGGAGCTAGTATGTGCAGGGGCAAGATCGGAAAAAGAAGTACGAAGACATCTAAAGATCTTCGTGCAAAGCGAGGTGTTCCGAGGGAAACAACCCCCCCAAAAAACCAATCGACGGTTTTACCCGTCCAAAGCAACTATAAGAAGCCATATTTACAAGTCAATTGTCAAAGAAAGGTTCTCCAAAATTGACCAAGAAGATCTTCAGAAGAAAGTGGAGCATTGGAAGGAGGACTCGCCCGCTGACTCATTCGCATTCCATCCTTATGCAGCATATTCCACTGAAGAAGAAAACCAACCAGAGATTGATCAGGAAAGCGGCAGTGATAGTGAACAGGAGGATGAAGAAATGGTGAAGCCTTCCACAAAGGGGCTCCTGTTCGTACACCAAACAAAAGATCAGAGACGGCTGTTAGAAAGATATGGAAATGAGATGAGTATGCTGGACGCCACCTACAAGACAACGAGGTATAGCCTCCCCCTCTTTTTCGTTGTTGTAAAGACCAACGTTGACTACCAGATCGTGGGCTCGTTCGTGGTTCAAAGTGAAACAACGGATTCCATTTATGAGGCATTATCCGTCCTTAAGTCATGGAACCCCGGGTGGCAACCTTCCTGTTTTATGCTGGACTACTCGGAGGAGGAAATGTCCGCAATTGAAAAGTTATTCCCAGGTAAACATAAAAATATTTGCATGGGAGTCAAAACAATCCTTAAACATTCTTTACTAAGTCACTGCATCAATTGTGTCAACCTCTGAGGGTAAATAATGCAAAAATGAATCTCCTATGGAGTCTACGTACGTGTAACTAGTCAGCTCTCGCGAAAGTCTGTAGGTGGTTCTACTGCAAGAACCACCGAAATATTAGATGCGACAATACTCTCGTTCGAGGTTGCAGGTCAAAGAAAGAGGGAATTACATCGAACCTCTTCCAAGGTTTCACGCTAACGTTTTCTGTGGAGAACATGGTTTGTCTTTACTAAATTCTGCTTTTTGTTTCGTAGATATTCAAATCTTCATCTGCGATTTTCACCGTGAACAGGCGTGGGAGAGGTGGTTGGCAAAATCCACCAATGGTCTGACGGAGAATAAGCAGACAATTCTTGCTAAGCTGCGAGCGATAGCCAGGTCCCGAACAGAACAGGATTACAGTGAAAAAGTGCACGAATTAGAGGACAGCGAGGTGTGGCAGTCAAGTACCAGCCTCCGGAACTACATCACGAAAACGTGGCTCCCGCAACACAAGGTACACTTAAAACTCGTGGGAATGATTTGTTTAAGCTTTCTCAAACTCACCATACACTCAGTTTCACCTGTTTATATTATTCTTTCAGAAATGGGTGTGGGCGTTTCGAAAAGACCGTTTTCTCACCACAGTTAATACCAACAATGGCGTAGAGCGACAGAACAAGGCCTTTAAGTACGACTACTTGGAGGGGCACAAACACTCCACTTTGAGTAGGATGCTGTCCATCCTTATTGAAGATTTTCTTCCTGATAAATATCTCGGGTAATTACTAGCTTTTTACTCAGTAATTTGCTGGAGCGTATGCGCGATAGACGAATAATGGATGATGAATGACGAAAAGAAAATTCAAAGGAAAGGAGATGAGCTCGCGAGAAAGCAAGGAAACGAGGGATGGTAGTAAGTGCGTACACTTAACACTAAAACCGTGATTTCTATCCAAAACGAAGACGTTTACAACAAAGGTTGGATAGGGAGGGGAAGTGGAGGGGGAAGAGGATTACTAGCTGGCAAAGTGCTTTTCATTGTACAAAATATGATCATAGATGCGCAAACTAAAAACGTATCACCGAGAGTTTGGCAAATTCGATGACATATTTCGCGTTTTACTGTAAATGCTACGGGCCTTATAGCATGGAATATTTTCCTTTTATTTTGTAGGTACGTGGAATTAAACACGAAGCTGCAAGCTGGCTTTCGTCGTTACAACCAAGCCATCCCTTCGTATTTGAGAGAACGACCACACTATATCATCAAACATTGTTTGGATCGACTTTCTCTTGCAGAGTTAATTCCCAGTAATCAGGTCGATGTTATCGACATGACGAACGGAGTGTTTTCCGTTAAAAGCCAAAGTTGTATGGATCGGGATGCAGATAAAACCAGTTACCGATTACAGTTTGGAATTGGAGCAAGCCAACCAAGCTGCGAGTGCTACGACTGGGAAAGGCATAGGTTGCCATGCAAGCATTTCTTCGCCGTTTTTCTTCACATTCCATCATGGCCGTTTGACAAGCTTCCGAGTGCATATAAAGATTCGCCTTTTCTGACTCTGGACGAAGAATTGTTTATTCCTGACAAGGAAGATTTAAGCGATGGTATCAACCAAGAAGCCGTTGAGGAACTGCTGTGCCAGTGTCAGGAGCAAGTTTCAGAGGCGCTGGTTACCAACACATATAAGACAGTTAGATTTCAGGATCTACCACGCACAGGTACCCGACCAAGAACCAGTTCTGCAAAATGTCGCGAACTTTTGGGCCAGTTGAAAAATCTGACGTACATTGTAGAGGGCTGGGGTAATGGAGAGGTCCTAGAGCAAGTAAAGGTAAGGCTAGAGGAATGCCATGATCTTCTTCTGAAGGCAGCACCGAGAGAAAATGGTGTCGTTCTTGAAGTTCCTCCACAACAGTCAAGACAGAATACAGTTGGAAAGAAGAAGCGGGGAAAAAAGCAAAAGAAGGTCGTCGACTTCAAAAGTTTACCAGTTCGTGCTAGGAGAAACCCATATACTGGACGAGCCGGCAAGAAGGCGAATGAGATGAAAAGATCTTATAATGTTTCCAGTTTGCGTGAAATTGAAAGTACGCCAGCCAAACAGCCTAAACTGAGTAAGGGTGCAGTCAAAGGTGAAGTCTTGAAAGTTGGAGATAGTCAGCATGAACAGCAAAGTCCACCTCAGGACGTTACTCCGCAAAATAATGTCACAGCTGCAATCATGGATGAGGACACCCCCAAGAATACTGTCCGCAGCCCCATCTCAAACTCGACAACTGATAGTGAAGTTAAAGTTATTCGGACTGTGAATGGCTGCACCCCCAAGAATGGCAGCTTCCTCCTTGCAGAGCCAGACGTTAAACTAATTGCATCAGGAGAGTGGCTAACAGATCACATTATCGGAGCAGCTCACACGGTCATCCAAGGTATGGAAAACACCACATTGGGGCCAGTGTTCAACTTCTCGGTACAAAAGGGGGAATTTGTACAAATCCTATACACAGGAAGTCACCACTGGGTTTTGGCCTCCAACATTGGATGCTTAAACCACTCAGAGGTCAACCTTTACGACAGCCTGTTTAGAGGACGTATCCAGACTTTAGTCAAAAAGCAAATAGCATCTTTGCTTTATGAAGATGCGCACTCCTTCAAGATCACAGTCCCTAGAGTACAACGGCAGATCAACCACGATGACTGTGGGGTGTTCGCAATTGCCTTTCTGGTCTCACTACTCCATGGCCTAAATCCGTCTGATCAGACATTTGACAGTGGAGCGATGAGACCACATCTACTGAAGAGCCTCCAAAATGCCTTTTTTGACCCCTTTCCTCTCTCAAAAGTCCAGGAGAAGCGAGACAGAGAACCAGCCTTAGTCGAGGAGGTCCCTGTAATCTGCCAATGCAGGATGCCGTGGGATAATTCTGACCAAAAATCTCCATCTCTCTGGTGTGCCGAATGCAGTTCATGCAAAGAATGGTACCACAGGAAATGCGTGCCTGCTATTCCACACATGATTTTTAAAGGTTCAAGTGCGACTTGGTGTTGCCCAAAGTGCGAGCAAGATCTCAAGCAGAAGGAGAAGGAATCAGGAAGGCCGATGCCTTAATCAGAAACTCATTTCAACAAAAAATAGTCCTTACCGTTAAACAAGCCTGAAGTCAGTATCGAGGCAACCGAGGTTAACTTATTTTTAAAAAGAAAGAAATATACCCTCAAATGTCCCTAAAACACGTTCCACGCGACCTAGTTCGGCAATTAAAGAGTGATTTTCTTATTCCGTCCCTCTCTTTTCTGCACCTCGGTACGTAATTATTTTGGTTCGGCTAAAAGGGCTGAGGCTTGCGTTTAAATTTCTCTGCTCAGCGTATGATACTGACCCTGTTCATTTATTTTCCTCCGAAGTTTCGGCAATGCTGCCAGGGTACAAAATAATTCAATTGTTTTGTTTTTTATTTTTTACACTTCAGTGTAAAGCCATTCACTCTAATCCCCCCTTATTTTTTAGGCGAATAAGTCCCAGGATGGCTTAATAGAGCTTTTACGATAAATAGCAGTGGCGGATTTCAGGCTCTATAGTAAGGGATTGGGGGGGGGGGGGGGGGAAGACACTGTATAGTTGGTGGGGGCGGAATGTAAATGTTATAGACTGAAAAGCGTTTTCTTATTTTTGGGCTAGAAAAGGGGGGAGGGGTGCTGGCTGCGTCGACCCCTTCCCCCACCGGGGGGTTGGGGGAGGGGGGGGGGGGTTAACCATAACTTTAACCTTTTTGGTGATTTGCGCCTGAAGACGTCCTTACCACGTTCTTAAGGAGTAAGAGTATTTCAGTTAATCATAATTCTGAATAATAAGGAAAAAAATAAGAAAAATATTGCCAATTATTACACATGATTGCTATTATGAAATGGAAAAAGCTAGTATACGGTGTTTAGCTCGTTGTTAACATAGTAAGGGGCGTTCTGAACTACATCTCAGCCTCGGAACGTTCTTAGCATGTTCTTAAAATTCTGCCAATCTCGACCAGCCTCAATGTTCTTATAAAAAAAGGTTCTTATATAAAAAAAGAGGTATGTACATGATATTTTTTCTCCTTGTGGCGTTCTGCATGATTTTTTTGTGTGAATCTTTAAATACTGAATATTGTAAGAAATGAAATATTGTAAGAAATGAAACAGACGAAACGGCAAACTGATTCTTACGGCAGAAAAACAAAAAAAACGCACGTAAATAAAAGTGGCATATAATAGTGCCCAATATTACGCTTTGCAAAACAAAGCTTCTTCGTGGCCGTAACACTTAGTCTATATATCAAATGATTACAACTGTAAAAACGTTATAGTTCAAAACCAATGTTTGTAAACGAATATTGTGCAAATGTTAAGGTGTAATTCAGAGTATAATACAGAGTTTTTCGGTTGTCGGCTCCTCTTTTTATTTCTGGTACCTGACAGCCTCCTTTTGAAAGATTGCCACGCGACCTCACGAGGTAGAAGTTGTAATCGGCCATCCGTGAAAAGGAGGTTTTTACCTTCATTGCGATTTTATCGAACTCTATTTGTCAAAAAATAGCTTTTTCCTCTTTAAAAGATAATTACTAAATAAAAATTACATTTAGAACGCTTCTAATGCATTTTCTTTCCCAAATGTTAAGGCGTTATTCAGAATAGACCAGAATATAATACAGATTTTTCGGTTGTCGGCTCCCCTTATCATTCTATTTCCGGTACCTGTCAGCCTCCTTTTGAAAGATTGCCACGCGACGTCGCGAGGTAGAAGTTGTGATCGGCCATCCATGAAAAGGAGGTTTTTAGCTTCATTGCGATTTTATCAAATTCTATTTATAAAAAAATAGCTTTTTCCCCTTTAAAAGATAGTTACTGAATAAAAATTACATTTAGAACGCTTCTGTTGCATTTTATTTCCCGGTTTGTGTGTCTAAAATGATAATTTATTGTTTTGTCACGAAAGCGACCTCGGATGAGTTCGGATTTCCCGTGCGAACGAATTTTTCCGCATTCTGGCCGCGCGAAAATTGGGGCGAGAGCAAAAAAATCGGCGGACGGGGGTGGGAGTGGGGAGATGAGGGAACGCTTGCCTGCAAACCCCACGATTTTGAAAAACGCCCACCTATTTGTCACGGTTGATTTCATTTGCCGATTGACAGCTTGTCAACAAATAAGCCAATTACAGATTACCGGATGTTGAATTTTACTTCCTTCGAAAGATAAAACGTTTCGATTCGTAAACGGTTGAAATCTCTTCAGAGATTCATGGAATCAATAAACCTTCACGCCATTTCAAAACAATGCCGACTTAAATTAGAAGAAATATCCGTATATTTGCTTGCTTTGACTTATTGAATCCAACACCGGTTAACAGAGCCGGTGAAATAATTCCCGCTAATAAAAATATAACTACTCATCGCGCGACTGTACTGCTGTGTTTGTTTACGGTTATATTATTTCTAGATATAGTTCAAAATCAATCTTCGCTTTCCTCGCTATTTTCTGACTTTTCTATGGTACGAGCACTAATCATTCAGCTTCACTTCATCTTATATTTTGCTGTGACCAAAATAAAACGGTCCACAAATGCAAATAGATCTTCCCACACTTTGCACACTTTCAATTCAACGCCGATAAAAACAAACAGCCGCCGAAATAGATCACTTTCAACTTTAAAATTTGGGATGAAATCGTGGTGTCAATTGGAGTCAATTAGGTTTTTGAGAAAGTCTAAACCTTAATGACTGGATTTTGGTATTATTTGGCTTTTGACTCGCCTTTTTTGTATCGATCCAACGATCCAACCAATTTAAAATAGTCATTACCGATTACTACAAACAGACATGGATGACAACAGTCAAACTAAACCACGATAATTTTTTTTCAACGGGTCTACTCAAGTCTAAGAAAAACATTTCCTGGCCTATTACTAATAGAGGAATAAGGTACGTATTGCAATGGAGAAATAACACTGAATAATACTGGAATAGCCTGTACCTCCTTGCCTTTTACTTCGCACTCCGCACATCATAACAAACAACTGAAAAATTAAACTCTTGCCGAATCCTGTTGGCAATACGGCCATTAAATCGTTGCCGTTAAAAAGATCGCGCATTGCCCTTTCTTGTTCCGTTTTCAAAGTAAAAGCAAGCCCCGCTTCGCTCAGCTCCGACAAAACTTCGTTCAAACACGTTTCAAAATCTTTCATATGTTCTGATCTTTCATCCTTTGATCGCAAGTCACGCTCAAAATATTTTGCGTGAAAATTTGATAGCTACTTGTCAAACCTGTCACTCAAAGTGACCACACCGCACCAATCAGGAGCCCCGTTCGTGGACGAACGGCGTTTTTCAAAATCGTGGGGTTTGCGGGCAAGCGTTCCCTCATCTCCCCACTCCCACCCCCGTCCGCCGATTTTTTTGCTCTCGCCCCAATTTTCGCGCGGCCAGAATGCGGAAAAATTCGTTCGCACGGGAACGCTTGCTACGCAGGCTAGAAACGGTTCCGAGATGACCTCCCTTCGGTAGAATCTTGATTCCATAACTCAAAAGGAGGTCGCGGTGCCCAGCGGTTTTAGTGAAAACAAAGTTGGGTGGGGGTGCTCAGTCTCGCGGGCTCAAAAACCTCCTTTTGAGCTATGGAATCTGGACATTTCCCCTTCTGACGGATTGCAATCTCGTACCCAGAGTCCTCAGGCTTCTTGGTCAGCGGGGACGTCGCCAGGAGAGACTCTGGGATAATGGAATAAATTTAAATTTTTTCATTGGCTGTTTACAGTAACAATGAAAGTACGGAAGTCGAATGAACCGGAAGCCTTGGAAAAATTTCTACTTTTCTGATTGGTTCTGGTTTAACAGCGGAAGTACAGTAAACTGAAACGGAACAAGATTGGGCATTTTTTTCGTCATCTCTTCCATGGATCATTTTGGCCGCTGCTGTGGAAAATTGATTGAAAAAAAGGACAAATTCTATCCTAAGCTGTTTTGTGAAAAAGCCACTAGCGAATGATACCTGAAGCTGTTCGAAAGTACGGAAATATTAACGTACAGAAAGAAGACATTGGAGTTCTTTCGAGCTCAAAATGCCGCGGTCCTGTTATTTTGCATAATAGCGAGGATCGATCGAAAGAAAGTTGAAGAGTCATCCATCGCAGATCGAAGTCCCTCTCAAACCTAAGCTGTTTCTTCTTCTGTATTACCTGACTTGAAAGGGAGGTTTTTCGAAAGCACACACAGAACAAGAACTAGAGTCTCCCTACAGTTTCAGACGATTACCTGTAAACGCACTGGCAGAGGATCTCTCTGTACGTGGAGGTAATTAAAAATAAATTACACTTTCTAAAAGTATACTTATCGATGACAAGCCGCATCGGCCTGTCATGAATACTCCTTTATTTTCAAATAACTATTTAGAAAAATTATCTGAGAATGCTAAACCACTGGTTAATTATTATATGTCATTTCTATATAGCCATGTTCTATTGTTCAAAAGAGAAATGAAATTTGTGCCAGTTGTACTAAGGAAGCATCAGCCAACCCAAGAAACCGTGAAGAAATCCTGGAGAAAGTCCAAGGTGAATAAATTTGTTAAATTATACAACATATTTTCCTCTTTTAACCAAACTAAATTGTTTCCAATTAGGTGCAGGTGCTTGGAATTCATTGCCCAAATTCTCATAGATCCCTAAAATCAAATTAAAACAATATAAGTGTTTTTACACCTAACAATAAACATATCAAGTAAATGACTTGCATGTATACTTTAATTAATTGGTAGGGATAGAGCAAGGCTGGTTACCCAAGTTTAACATTAGCCGGTGAGGGTTGGTGTGATCCCGCTCAGGTGTTTGGCACCAGGGGAGAGAATTTAAGTTGCATTTAAGCTGTATATTTTATTTTCAGTGATAACAAATCTGAAAATATTAAACAATTGGTTAATTGTCATTACCATATCAGTCACCTCCTTCTGTGCAAGATGTAAGTGAAATCCACGACCTCAGAGAAGAATGCATAATTTGCACAAACCTGTCAAAAACTTGAGATCTACATCTACATCTACATTAGGGGTCCTGCAAAGGGGGATACCCATTACTGCAAAACATAAGGGTATAAAACTATAGGGAAATAACTAATTATATAGAATAAATAAATAAATACATATAAAATATAAAAAAATAAAAAAGTAAAACAAAAAATAATTAAAAATAACTGACAAAATTCTAGATTGTTCCTATAGAATTAATTTTGTGGATCTAGAGTCTTTGACAGGTTTGAAGTTCTCATGCAAATGCATTCTGCTCCAAGTCCTTTGCTAGGTTAAAGAGTCTGACCCACCCAGTTTGCATTGTGCACTTCTCTTATTGTTATGATACAGTTCTATTCCATATTTTGTCAAGCATATCACCTCTTGCACAAGTAAATTTCTCATCTACAATACAGTATGGACTTTTGGGGGCCCTGAAAATGGCGGATGAACCAACGTAGGTGCGCAATGCAAACTGGGTGGGTCAGATTCTTTAAGGCGGGGTACACATGAATTTGAATGAAATTTTAAGAGGTTTAAAGAAGGGATAGAAAGAACAAAATGATTTTTGGAACACCAACAGACAGTCGATACCCACGCAAGAGCACTGCCGGTTGCTAGTGGACTAACTTGGTGTCCGTCTATTAATTATTAACTACAAATTCTAATTTTAAAACTTTACTAAATCTTCAATGTTTCTTATTTCTCTTAATTTTACCAATCCTTTGATAAAAACTATTTCCTCCCAAACATACCCCAAAATCACCCATAAAACAAAACACCCCATAACATAGATTCATGAGATGAGCAGAGAGTTTTTGGATTGCTTGAAACGTGAATGAGATATTGCCATTAAAGCCATGTCAAGTGGTGGAAAAATGGCATTCATGTGGACCCCCGCCTTAATTACTTCTGTCCCAGGTACTGTACATGTACCTTTAAAAACTAGAGATTTACAATAATTATGCTCACTAAATTAATGTTTATAAGTCACAGTGTGGGCCAATGGTGACCTACAAGGGTGGAGCTTAACCCAGTTTCTAAAGCATAATCATGGTCAAACTACTTCTGCATGGATGGGCTGGGATGCTCTAGTTCATTCACAGGCTTTACCCTACAGCACTGCATGTGTCCAGTGGTACCCATTTTATAAAGAGTGTTTTTAATAAAAAATTCCTCTGTTGGTCAGATGATTTACGACTGAATTTTTTTCCACCAGCTAACAGAAAATACAAATAGACCATTGCAGAAGGAAGCAATCTGGAAGCTCTGGTGTGCCTTAGAGACAAATATGCCCACTGAGATTGCTAAAGCAGTTATGCTGTTTATCTAGTGTTAAGTCATGCATTAAATACAATGACTTCCTGGAAGAGATTGATGAAATGAGTGCTGTGACCTGTGTGCGAGGAAGCATGGAAAACGGCCTCTCTGTTTTGTATGTCCCCAGACAAAATACAAAATCATCCCACTTGTCAGAACTTTGCTTGGATTAGTGTACTTGAAGAGATTAAAGAAAGAGCTCCAGACTTGCTTGATTTTATTGCCACTGGTATTGGCCTAAAATTAATGAATGTATACCCAATGAAGGGAGATCAGTCTTGTTCAAAAAATCATTTCTTTCATCTATGCAATTGGACACACAGTCCACTAATAAGGTAAATTACTTCCAGACACCAATAATATTGAAAACAAGAATATTTTTTTGTTGACCAATTATTATTAGTCTTTGTCTTTGTCTTTTGTCTTGTTTAACAATAAACAGTTATGTATATACTGCTAAAATTTTTTTACATGCACAGAAGCCAATATAATATTGTATCCATTTTTAAATTAGTAGGAAATATATAATTTCAATAATAATAGCATTATACATAATTGAATATTTATGCAAATTCATTTTTGGATCCAGACCTTCAGCTAAGAGAGGGTGGTGCTCTTGAAGGCTCCACTGTCAATGTCAAATTCTGTGAAGATAATTCCAGCAAAGCACAGCAAGTTTACCAAACATAGGGAGGGCAGGGGCTGGCCTGGGTGCCCCCCCCCCCCCCCCCTAGATCCAACACTGCAATTTCATATTAGGCACTTTGCAGCTGTGGGTCACGACCTGACAACTGTTTTTTTTTTTTTGTAGAATTAAACAAGCAAAAGTATTTTGCAAGCCCCAGAATTAAATAGACTCCCTCCAAATTTAGGAACACCAGAAATTAAAAGTCAGGAAACTCAAACTTGGGCAGTTTTAATAACGAATTACATTAAGTAATATGCTCTTTTCATTTCATTTTTTTTAAAGCTGCAGGTCCCATTAGTAAAAATTAGGTTACAATGACCTCTCAGATGCAAAATTAACAATTCACATTTAGCATAATGTTTTATTGTGCAACTAAATACATTTTAATACATGTTAATAAATTTTTTTATTGTTTAGACATTTGATAGCAGTACATCTGATTGTGGATAGATACAGTTCTCTTGGTTTGGCACAATCTTGCCTTACACATTGCAACATGCTGGACGACCTAGTAGTTGACGGTCTAGTGGATCACGTGAGGAAGAAAGTCCAGAAAGGGCATGAGTTGTTGATACCTAGCTTTGACAATTTTGACTCTCGAAAATAATCTTGACCAACATTTTTGTCAAAGGTTATCCACTGCCAACACAGACATCAGACCACAGCAAAATCAAATCTCTTCACGACCAGCCAATGCTGCACTCCAAGTACCCACAGGAAACCCTTTAACACTGAAATAATTAATTAAAATAAAATTAAGAAATAAAAATAAATATTAAGGAAATATTAAAATAAACATATCTAGAATATGAATATGTGTTCAAATCTATACAACAACAGTCACTGTGGTTGCAGTTTAATTACTGGAAAGAGCAGTATATTCCTTTCAAAAGCTTACAACCTGAAAAAGTACAAGGTGGAATTTTATACCCCAAAAATCCTAAAAACTATACACTCCTGTCACTTTAAACCAGAGAACCCTTCTCAAAATAATCAACATTAAAAATTAATATTAAGCAAGCACTTTCAATAAATTAAGTGACAAAAGGATATTTAATTGGCATTCTCCTTTAGTTAATGGTTTTACAACTTCTACAGGTGCCTTATGATTGCGGTAAAAGAATGAAAATTTCTGCCACTTCCACAATCAATCAGAATTAGAAATCTGACAAACAAATTGTGATTTGCTACCATAAGTATCCACAAATTACTTAGGTTGCATGGCAAGTGTTAACAGGGAGGGGGGCACGAAAAAGGAGGGGGGAGAAGGGAAGGAACACCTGCTATAAGAACCGGGCTATTTGTATTATGCCCACCGATTTCCTGGTAATCAAATTATGTCAACTGTCTACATGTTCACCAATCAGAAACTAGCACGTGCTTTTACACATGGCTGACTTCACACAGAATTTACTATGGTAACCACCCAGTGCAAATTAGACAATCGGAATTTTACAGCCACCAGCATTCGCAGTCTAAATAAACAAAAGGGGGTCATTATTGCTGATGCCCCTTCCCTCTCTCCCCAGTTCTCCTCACCAGATGCCTGCTACACAGGCTACAAATTACTTGTTACTGGTGACATTTATTTACACTTTAAAGGGGAAGTGTCACAGGGATTTGGTGTCATGTTAAAAATAAAAAAATGCTTTTGTATTAACAGAAATTGAAAAATAATGGTCCAGTTTTGCAACAAAGGACCACAAAATGTCAAAACTGTCAATAAGTATATCTAGTCTTTAGACAGACTGGGTTTAAATGAATAGTGCAACTTGAAAAAGCTTAGCCTTTTTTTTTTTTCAAGTTCCAACATTTTCGTCTCTAAAAGAGACGATAATTTGTTCTGACTTTCAAGGATTGTTTTTTTTTTTGTCTTGGTGGTTTAGTATTACTTTGTAAACTAGAAATATGTGTCTCGCAGAACCTCGCGAAGCTCGGGGGAGGATGCACTGCAAAATCACAGTGATACTTCCCCTTTAAGTTCTGATTGGTTAATTGGATTGTCTACCTCAGATGCCAATGAACAGAGTGATCACTTTTTTTTGGTTTTATGACACTTGATTGAAAACCACTCTGACTACACGAGCAGCATTAGTGAGATCATGCAAAGCCTAGCATGTTTGAGTACAATAACAATATAACAATAAATTGATTCACTGCAAACTTTTCAAATGTCTTGTCATGCTTTTTCATGCCTAGGTTGTTCAAAAGGAGGATACTGTTATCCTTTTTTTTTTTTTTTTTTTTTTTGGGGGGGGGGGGGGGGGGAACTTGGGTCAACTTTTGCTTCCCCATTGTAGCTTATTCTGTGCCCAATATTATAGACCCTATTTTGTGATCCCACCTTATTCACTTCGTATTTATCAATTATGCATCCTTGGTCTTCCTTATTTTCAATTTCCAATGAGGCGGTCATTTGAAAAATATGACCCCATTCTTATCACTCTGTTTATAATAGTCAATCCAGTCATGAAATTTGCAACCTCATCACGAGCAGCACATACTCCTCTGATTCCTCCGCTGGAATCTTCCGCACAGACTGTTAGTGGACCATGAAGTAGGTCAGACCTTTTTCGTTTTATAGCTTACAGATCTGATCTCTCATGAGAGCGTTTAATGGAGACACAACTGGCAATTTCCCGTCATGAAGTCAAAAACTCCCGGCAGAACCTGGTATATCAAAGAGTCCCCGAAACCAGTCGGAAGGACGGCAAAAACATCTCTTCGTTTCAGGACAATTAATTATACGGCTTGACGTTGCTCTTTTTTTAACGATCGTAACTCAAATCATGCAACGACGAAGAAATTGCTTGCTTTAATAAACAGTGTTTACTAGAATGCTATTTTCTGCTATTTTACAAAGACGAACCACTGACGAACACTTACCGAAAGGGCCAGACACTCCGTCTTTCACTTTTTCTTTCAGAAATCCACTGAAATTTATTACTTTAGGGGCATGTTTGTTGAAACATTCCAGTACCTTGTGCTACATAAACATTTACTTCAGCTTTCTTGCCGGCTTTCTTGTTCCCTGCCGTTCCCTGCCATGTCTGCCTTTCTGGGAAATCTGACTTCCGTTTCTGAGCGTAGGCATGCGCACTAAAACCGGATTCCCAGATTTTCTGGGATAAAAATTCCATTATCCCAGAGTCTCTCCTGGCGACGTCCCCGCTGACCAAGAAGTCACACCGATTGCAAATATGGCGGCGGATACACGAAAGCGAGGCTTTTCGGTGACAACCGTTGCTAGGGGCCGATACAAACTGCTCGTTACCTTGTTCGAATGCACTGTTTTGTCTTTTTTGAAGCCGTTATTTTCAAGATCTCACCTATTTGGGAAACAGATTTGGTTAGATATCATTTTCCGATCACTCCCAAGGCGATATCAAGGTCAGTGAATTGAACATAGTTTTGTTTAAGCTCATATTGTTATTCAAATATGTCGTGCATGGATGCCATGGCCGGCTGGTCGCGATTACAAATTCCATAACTACAACGGTCTACAATCGCGATCGCTTGCAACCACTACATTTATATATTATGCACGTCGGAAAACTTAGGCCAATGATAATACTCATGTTTTTTATTTAGGCGATGCCTAGCTATGTTTATCTTACCTCGCGATGTCTTGGAAGGAACTTTCGTGCGACAAATATTTCCACGAACCCGTTGGCTTTATCAACTTTATCAGCTTTATCAAACCGATCACTGATAAGTTGGTATATTTCATTTTGCTAGACTAAGGTAAATGTTAAAAAAATTGTTTGGAGACCGTTCAGTTGAAATTGCCTTAATTTGGAGCGTTTGTCGTATTTAGGTGAGCAAGGTTGTGTAGCTTATAAAATATAATGCCTGAAACCTGTTGTGTGCCGATGTGCTGCAAGACAGGTTATCGTGTAGACGTGGATGGGAGAAAGGTCACTTTCCATAAACTTCCAAAGGATCCATCAATGCTAAAGGTTTGTGTTGCTATTTTGAGTTTTTGTAATTTACAACAAATATTGTTTAGAAGATAATTAATATACGACTACGTTTCAGGCATGGCTTATCAAAATACGAAGAGATGTCTCACCGGACTTCCAAATTAATAAGCGGACCAGAATATGTTCATTGCACTTTAAGGCATCAGATTTTATTACCTCTTTAACTGGTCGCCGGTCGGTTAAAGATGAAGCTATTCCGTCGAAGTTTGCGTGGTCTTCTGCATCTCCCAAGCGAAAGTCACCTCGAAAGAGACTATGGGGCTCTCCCACAAAACAACAAAATTCCCCCGCCAATGAAAACATGGAAACTGATATGCCACGAGAGTTGCAAAAACAAGAAGAATTAAAAGCTCGCATTGCTAGGCTTGAAGAGGAAGCAAACACTCTCCGACTTGAAAATAAAGACCTTTTAAAGACGATCGATGATCTTGCTAGTAGTGCTTTCGGAATAGTTCAATTCAAAGACTCGGACTCAGACATAAACTTTTACACGGGATTCCCCGATTATCAGACCCTACTGGTTTGCTATAATTTCTTGAGTCCAGGTGAAAATGGTGAGAACATTGTGTATGTTACAAGCAGCACTGATGACTGCTTAACTCCCACAAACAGGCGGGATACTGTGGGAAATAAACCTGGAAGACGACGAAAGCTTAGTACACTGGACGAATTTTTCATGGTTCTAATAAGAATGAGGCTTGGCTTATTTGAACGTGACTTATCTCATAGATTTGGAGTTCATGTATCAACTGTAAACAGAATTTGCACTTCCTGGATTAATTTTATGTATCTTAAATTTGGTTACCTTAGCATTTGGCCCAGTCGATCTGCAATAGACAAGGCCATGCCTCAGTCATTCAAAGATAAATATCCCTCCACAAGAGTCATCATCGATGGCACAGAAATAAAGTGTCAAACTCCCTCCTCTTTGGTTCTCCACAGCGAAACATTTTCCAGCTACAAGAGTCACACAACTTTCAAGGGACTAATTGGTATTGCCCCCAGTGGTCACATTACTTTTATTTCACAATTGTATGCGGGAAGTATTTCCGACAGGGAAATAACAATTAGGTCTGGACTTTTAAAACTGCCGTTTTCTGCTGGTGATGTCATAATGGCTGACAAAGGATTTACTATTTCCGATCTTCTTGAGCCAGTGGGTGTTGGACTCAATATTCCCCCATTTGTTGGATCCAGAAGTCAGCACAATCCATCAGAAGTTATCGAAACACAAGAAATAGCCTCTGAGCGAATTCATGTTGAAAGGGCTATAAACAAAATTAAGAATTTCCAAATCTTTAACCAAGTCATTCCACTGTCTTTAGCTGGAAGTCTTAATCAAATGTGGACAGTATGTGCTATGCTCACAAATCTTCAAAATCCAATTATATCTTAGTGACAGGCTCCAAGAACATTTTAATTATAAAATACTGACATTAAAGTGATAATTCAGGAACAATTACTCTAATTATTGTTACGTATCTTATTGGTATTGTATGCTACAGTACAAAAAGAAGTCCAGGAAAATAACTACCTACTACATTTGTATTTGTCTCTCTACTCAGTGATGCTTGTTGTCATTACTGCCTCCAAGCATGTCCAATACACCCAAACTGAGTCGATTCGTCTAAGGCAGTTGACGATTCGACTCTCACCGGAAACAGGTCGCGATTTAGCAGACCGACTAACCGGAAGTGTGGTTCCGCAGACCGGAAGTGTGGTTGTTTAAGACAACAACACAACATGAACCTTCCTCGTTCTTAAAACGTGTGCACGAGAAAGGAACATATCGCGACGAAAGCTATCAAGAGTGTGCTCGGTTTGACACGACGGTCTTTGGTGTGGTTGCTTAAGACAACAACACAGCATGAACCTTCCTCGTTCTTAAAGCGTGTGCACGAGAACGGAAATATATCAAGCGTGCGTTCGGTTCGACACGAACCATCTTCGAGAATGTTGAACTCACCGTTTGCGCTCACCGATCGGGCTCACCGGAAATGTGGTCAAATGAAACAATGACATGAATATTTCTCGTTCTTAAAGCGTGTGCACGAGAAAGGAGCATACCGCGCGTGTGCTCGGTTCGACACGAACCATCGATCGATCCGACTCACCGGAAATTGGTCACGCGTGACACGGCAAGCAGGGAGGGTAGAAAATGCGAACGAATCGTCTCGATTCGACTCGAATCGACTCGATTCGGGGTTCTTGTAGTCGATCCGTCTTCCCGGAAGTCGATTTGCGAGACACTTACATGTAGAAAGAAAACGAAAATTTTCACCGGCTGTTATGTATTTACTCGTTTATGGTGTATAGTGTGGTAAAAATCAATACACGTTGAAGAAGAGGCAACTCTCTTTTAGGGAGTAAGAGACAGTGGAACTAAAACTCGCTGGAATCGCTTCGAATAGACCCCCAAACCACTCAAGACACAAATAAACACACAAAGAAGTTCAGGTGAGCCATTTTCATTGAAATATCGTTCGTAATTTTACGCTCAAATTCGAAGCGAATTTTCCCATACAAATCCTTATAATGTCGCTATTACGAAACAGTTTTTATACCACGACGTTTAAACAGCACTTGAGCTTGGGGTACCTGTGACCAATGTGGCTTACATGACAAGTTTTTCAACATGACTGTTTGCATTTTGGCGACCTCATCTGAGAGATCGCTAACTCAACATTTCAAGGAGTTGGATGACGACAAACGACCCAGAAACGACAGCAAACGATTCAGAAGGAATTTCTGGTGCTAAGAAAAGTGATTTTGATCGCCAGATTAAAGCTAGAAGTGAAGAATCGAGGTAAGATGTTGGGTTATAATTCATTTGAATTGCTCTAGATTTAAGTCTTACTTACAATGAGTACATTGAACTATCAAAAAGTTCTGAAGGTTGGTTTTGCCAATTATGTATTATGGCAATACTACCATTTAATCATTTAAATGACTATGATTTCCACCTTGCCCTAGCTGAATTTTCTTTAGGACCTTCCAGGATTATAAATATAAAGGATTTTAGTGAACTTAATAATTATAAATCTATCAATATTAAATAAAATTACAGATGACTCCAACTACATTCTAAATGAAAATAGTGACCCTGATACTAGTTTCTATAATCATTCATTAACTAATGAACTGAACAGTCTTTTACAAAACTGAAGCATAAACACTGATAACTCATTTTCAGTATTACATGTGAATCCTAGAAGTTTAAGTAAAAATTTTGAAAGCTTGGAACAAATGATCAATTCTTTATCCATAATACCTGATTTTATTGGTACATGTATTAGTGAAACGTGGTTAAAAGAGGCAAATGATATGATTCAATTACAAAACTATAATTTTATTTGTGAAGGAAGGGAAAACAGGACTGGACGTGGAGTGGGGCTTTACATTAAAAATGAATCAAACTATAAATTAAGAAAAGATTTGGGATTTTATGATCAAGATGTAATGGAATCACTGTTTGTGGAAAAAATTACTGAAGACAATGTAAACACAATAATAGGTGTTATTTATAGGGCACCTAATTCAGACATTAACTGCTTTCTTGCAAAATTAACAGAAATAATTGAAAAGATTAATTTTGAAGGCAAAAGATGTTACTTACTTGGGGATTATAATATAAATTTAATTGATTCAAACGAGTCAGACATTGCAAGCAAGTTTATTGACATTGTTTATTCGTCATTTAATGTCAACGCACAATTGAAAGGCACCTATTTTGTGGGAGAAGGTAGAGAGATAGGCGTTGTCCAGGACCCAAGTGCTGCCGGTCAGCAAGTGGCATATAAACCATGGGATGGGTTTCATGGAGCACAGCTACTCTGAGCAGCATGTACCTATGCCAAGCTCCTAGAAGGCCGCTTAGCGAGGGGAAGTGGACGTCACCACTGTTTATCACCCAAGCTAAGGCAACCCAGGCATCGCTTCAGTGTGGGACTGAAGGGTTGTCGCCAGCAACGCTTCTCCCCCAAACCATTTATTAAAACTAAAACCACATAACGGATTACATATCTGCTATAATTTTTGTTTTTTTGAAACAAACAATAAATGTTATAAGCGGTTAGGTGAGAATGGCCTACCTAGAAGTACGAAAGCAGAGAGTGATAACAATAACTATATATACTGTGGTGGGTGGGTGGGGAAATAAACGTCATGGAGATATTAATATTATGTACCAATTTTGTGTTTTGTGTGTGGATAAATTTACTAACTATTCAAAGAAGCATTTACCTTTTAATATGAGTGACGTTTTCTCATTAAACGAGTAAACCAGAATGAAATTCTTGTGAGTTGTTTTAAGGTGGTTCGATACAGTTTTCTGGAGACCATACCAACATTTTTCAATTGGCTTTTAAGCGGCCTTCTCCAAGTCAGATCAACGTGAAATTTTCACCACTAACTGATTTTGAATTGAAGTTAGGCAAGATATATTTTCTGGTAAAATCGATATTACCATGACGACGATAAACAAGAAACTTAGAAATCAGTAAAAGTGAAATTTAGCGCGTTTAAGATTTCGCATTGAAAATCCCACATAGGCATCTTAAAATATGGTATATGGCATATATATTTTGCAAGAATAAAAAAATTCTGTATGTTTGAATTAAAATAAATCGCAATAACATTTCAAACCTTACTATTTGTGTACTGGTGTTAAATTGATCGAGAGAATAACACTGGTTTTGTGAAATTACTTAATGATAATGTCAAAAAGTAGCTTGATGTTATGTTTGTAAACTTTGAAAGTTTTGTTTACTTTCTCTTTTGCGATCTTGAGAACTACCTTTTTTCCTAGCATCGCATCATGTGCAATTTTTGGGTAATTTTCGATTTTAATGGCTTTTGCAAAAATCTGAGAAACGGCTCGATGGATTTTTTTAAAACATTCACTGTGCATGCTAACCGATGTGCGAAATATTATCTGAGAGTTTCATTGGCATTGATTCACTGGAACGCCTTTAAATTTAAAGATGAAGACGACGTACGAACCAGCCGAAAAAATGGCGTTACAAATTTACTTTTTTAAGTTATGCTTAATAATGATTTCAAATCAATGCGCGTTGCATTCCTCCGTGATTTATACTTTCGTTGTGATCTGCTGTGCATCTATTATTATCTGTATTTGAGCATAATTGTACCTTATTACTCTCCTTGCTACTTTCCAGATTCCCTTAAGTCTCTTTTTAGAGTTATTATGAGCAATAAATGCCCTTTTGCGTTTTGAAAACCTTTTTACAGCAGGCGTTTTGAACGCAAAAGAAAACAGATGCAAAGAAATTTGCATCAACGAGCGTACATTGCAATGTTTCAATCACGGAAGAATGTAGTGCGCATTGATTTGAATTCATTACTGAGAATAACTTAAAAAAGTAAATTTGTAACGCCATTTTTTCGGCTGGTTCGTACGTCGTCTTCATCTTTAAATTTAAAGGCGTTCCAGTGAATCAATGCCAATGAAACTTTCAGATAATATTTTGCACATCGGTAAGCATGCACAGCGAATGTTTTAAAAAAATCCATCGAGCCGTTTCTCAGATTTTTGCAAAAGCCATTAAAATCGAAAATTACCCAAAAATTGCACATGATGCGATGCTCGGAAAAAAGGTAGTTCTCAAGATCGCAAAAGTGAAAATAAACAAAACTTTCATGGTTTACAAACATAACATCAAGCTACTTTTTGACATTATCATTAAGTGATTTCACAAAACCAGTGTTAATCTCTCGATCAATTTATTACCAGTACACAAATAGTAAGGTTTGAAATATTATTGCGATTTATTTTAATTCAAACATACAGAATTTTTTTATTCTTGCAAAATATATATGCCATATACCATATTTTAAGATGCCTATGTGGGATTTTCAATGCGAAATCTTAAACGCGCTAAATTTCACTTTTACTGATTTCTAATTTTCTTGTTTATCGTCGTCATGGTAATATCGATTTTACCAGAAAATATATCTTACCAAACTTCAATTCAAAACTAGTTAGTGGTGAAAATTTCTCGTTGATCTGACTTGGAGAAGGCCGCTTAAAAGCCGATTGAAAAATGTTGGTATGGTCTCTAGAAAACTGTATCGAACCACCTTAACACCGTATATTGAGTAACCCCGCCATACGACCACCTCGTTAATACGACCACCCCGTTATTACGACCACTTTATTGTGGTCCGAACAAAAGCCCACTAATTTTCTTATCTGAAAACCCCATTATTACGACCAACGACCATCTTTTGGAGTCCTCAGTCGTTATTTCCTTTATAAAATTACCCCGTTAATACGACCAGTCGGCAAAATGCCTGGTGACGCTGCTGAATGAAAACAGACACCATATGACAAACAATAATGCATTAATATTTTATTGAATGTTTTTAGGCAAAGGCACAGGGAGCAGAGGAGCCAAATTTGACCTTTACCTTTTGTTTACGCGTTCGATTTTCAAGTCTGTTTTTTGCCCCAGCGGGACCCCAAGCGTAGTTATCGGAGCTTTCCGTTTGGTAACCGCAGACTGCTGACTGTGGGCGCCTCAAAATCGTTACGCATTAAGAAGGGAGACAAGGGAGGAAACAGATTTGAGCCTAATTTTTGATCCCCGATTACTCGCTTTTCATTCAATAAAAAGTTCTGATTTTCGGCATGTAGTTTTATATGGACAATCTCTGGACAGCTTTTCAACAATTTCGATGAAGAGATCCATTAAACACTTCTTTCGGTGATCGCTCTTTATGGCGTTCAAAGTTGACTTTCGTAGGATGTCCACATCCAACGAATCACGTGGTACAATGTTTCTTCCCTTGTCTCTTTTTCTTCTCGGCACTTCGTGCCTCGCTCGCTTACGCTTTCCGAACGACGCACGAACGATTACGCTTGGGGTCCCGCTGGGGCGAAAACTCGAAAACAACAGATCGCATAACGCAAGACACAGCGCGCGTATAAAGCTCAAAGATAGAACGCGTAAAGGTCAAATTTGGCTCCTCTGCTCCCTGTGGCAAAGGTGTTAGTGGTTAGCATGTTCATTGCAGTGTTCAGTAAAAAGGATGCATAAATAGATACTACAAAAGATCTGAAAGACGTCACTTTGCAGCATTTCAAGGCTCTCAAAGTTATTTTGTCTTCTTGTTTCTGCTGCCTTCCACTGTGGCTTTTCTCTTCAACTCCATTTCCTGTTCTTTTCTTACAGATCGGTTATTTGCAATGTCTAATATAATTTATTAAGCATATCAACGTTTCTTCGCGGTCCAGTAAACTTGTAAACGCATGGGGTTTCCATCCCGTGTCCTCCCCCACAATAAACGGCTTTCCCAACAACTTGAACTTGTGCTTTTGACCTTATACTCGCATTGTTGGTATGTTTTACTCAACACTGATGCTTCAGTTTACTCAATTTTTGGCGTCAATGTGGATTCAACATTTCACTCAATATTTTGGGTTATTATTACTCGACTTTTTTTGCAGACGAGAATGCGTTCGCGAACCAATTCAAAATAAGGCTCTAGGAATGAGCTAACCCGTGAGCCACCGCGCTCAATGAAAACGACTTTTCTTTAGTACGGTACAGTTGATTTTACGGGAGCAAAACGTACCGATACAACTCGAATCAATTCAATTCCATAACATAACATTTGCTACCATCCCCTGTGTAAATAGCCTTTTTGCTGCATTTAACCTTTTAAAGTCTATCGCAAATCGACTTCCGTTGAGTCGATTTATTGCCCTGCAACGTCACATAGTAGTGACATAAGTGCAAGCTTCCAAGTACGAGTCGAATAGTCAAAGTTTGCTACCCTCCCTAGCGTTCATAGCCTTCTTGCCTTATTTTTTGTGAGTCTCTCGCAAATCCACTTCCGGTGAGTCGATTCGACTTTACGCAAGACGAATCGCGCGATTCGAGTCGAATCGTCAACATTTGCTACCCTCCTCAGTGTTCATAGCCTTCTTGCCGTATTTTTTACTAAGTCTCTCGCGAATCGACTTCCGGTGAGTCGATTCGACTTTACGCAAGACGAATCGCGCGATTCGAGTCGAATCGAGTCGAATCGTCAACATTTGTACCCTCCTCAGTGTTCATAGCCTTCTTGCCGTATTTTTTACTAAGTCTCTCGCGAATCGACTTCTGGTGAGTCGATTCGACTTTACGCAAGACGAATCGCGCGATTCGAGTCGAATCGAGTCGAATCGTCAACATTTGCTACCCTCCTCAGTGTTCATAGCCTTCTTGCCGTATTTTTTACTAAGTCTCTCGCGAATCGACTTCCGGTGAGTCGATTCGACTTTACGCAAGACGAATCGCGCGATTCGAGTCGAATCGTCAACATTTGCTACCCTCCTTGGTGTTCATAGCCTTCTTGCCGTATTTTTTACTAAGTCTCTCGCGTATCGACTTCCGGTGAGTCGATTCGACTTTACGCAAGACGAATCGCGCGATTCGAGTCGAATCGAGTCGAATCGTCAACATTTGCTACCCTCCCTAGTGTTCATAGCCTTCTTGCCGTATTTTTTCTAAGTCTCTCGCAAATCGACTTCCGGTTGTCGATTCGTCAGCAAACCTAGACGAATCGACTCAGTTCGGGTGTATTGGACAACCCTGACTACTGTAGGTGTAACAGAAGTACAAGAACATGCTTCTGCTGGTTGAGCTTGTATTTGTTGCTCCAAAGCAGTGTTCTTTAAATATTTAGCATAATGCTTGAAAAAAAACTGCTCCAACTTTAGTAACATACTATTAAAAAAATTAATATCAAAATATATGCGTTCAATAACCATTCCCTTAAAAGTGTATGTCACAAAGTCACACCATTTTGCACCTGTGATGCCCATCTGCCCTTGAACTTGGGAGTAATATTTGTGACTTTTTTTAAGGGTTGGAAAGTCGTCTTTAAGTTCAAGGTGAAACTGACTGTCACCATTACAAGCTGTTTCTGGGGTCACTGCCCGATGTTTGTATGGACATTTAATTTCAATGATCCCAAATGGGTTCTCTTCACTGCTATCAATGACCTTGCCATCTGGAGAGCACCCAAGGAATGGGTAGGCAGGGTTTACAACAAATCCCGAGGGAAAGGTTTTAACAGGATGCCCACTGTGGTTTAAGTAATTGGAGTACTGTTTAAGAGCTGCGCTCTCGTGTTCAATCCCATGTTTTAAAGGCTCTGGCATGTTCCTTGAGGTAGCATGGGGTTTTTGTCCCACCAGCCCTTTGACAAAAGCATTACTTATTGCTTTCCGACTAAGAACATCTCCAAACTGCGATGCCGTTACTCTTGATCTCCTTTCTGTCCACCACTGATCACTGTTTCTCTGCAAATGAGTTGCTTTTTCGAGTTTTGCTGCTTCCGCTTCACTTAATTGCAGGGAATCAAAAAGTGATTGGTACTCTGGTGTGCACTGTGTAACGACAAAAAGGGGACAGACTGTTGATATTGGGAAGGGTGGATAAATGATTGGCACTGCACTGTCGGTGGGCCCCTTAGACAAATCAATATTACATGTTACTTTAAAGTTACCCTCAGTGGGTGCCAATTGATAGCTTAAATAACCACCCAAGGGGGCAGGGCCAGCTTTGGTAGGCACCATTGTTGTTCCTTCATCCATGTACAAACTAAGTCCAAACTTTGTGTTCACCTGTTGCAAGTTACTTTTAAAGTTTGTTATCTCTAAACTACTGGGGGGTTGTTTCATGGCCTGGTACAACGAACAAGAAATTCCAGGTGAGTTTTGGCTACAAGTTCCCGTATTCAGAGCCAATTCCAGCCTGGGCTTCTTAAAAACCATGTCCATTAATGGTTCAGAAGAAATCGTTTTCCCCCTTGGTTTATGCCATTGCTGTGGAAGTGCGGTACAAGCTAGTTCATCGGGGATCACTTTTGCCTTTGTCATATAATAGTGGGAAATTAAATACATAAACCCTATGGCATGATTGCAAAACCCCAGAGCTCCTGCGACACAGGTGCACGATGATCCTAACACGTCGTGTGGTTCTTTTATGGAAATTGCCAGTTTAATTTTGTGGGGGGGTTCACTTTTTCTTAGACTTCTATAGCAGAGGGCTCTGAAATAAAAAGTATTGCTTTCAGCATGCTGCTTGGCAAAAACGTTGTGAAGGTATCCTTCTAAAAAAAAGTTCACCCCACGATCAAAAGGCTTCATGACCATATAGTCGGGCGTCTGCTTAATGTTTTTGCCGGACTGAGTTCGCACATATCTAACGATGGAATTGAACGTAAAAGGGGGAAGGCCATCCAGACTTTTTGTCATGTTATTTTCGGATGGGCAGAAACGAAATGTTTGATTATTCTCTCTAAGGAGATCAGAATCGCTTTTTGAAAAAGACGGGGTGGCTTGCACTTGATTAAGTTGTGCTGTGCCCGTTGCAGCGACTGACTTCCTTTGAAGTACTTCCTTTGCTCTATAACAAAAATGGGAAACAAATGAAATGTTCAGTACACCAAACTGTAATTAGACGTAGAATAAATTGAATTGATTCAACTAAGCTCAAGGTTTTTTAGAAAGCTTATTTGAAAACAGTTAAATGAAAACTTACTTCTCCACTAACTGTGCCTTTAGTGCTAACCCCTTAAGGTTCACATTGTTTTCGCGAAGAAACTGCTTAAGTTCCACCACATGCATCCTTTCTACAGGCCTAGATGTTTCATCCATGATTTACTTCTAAATGAAATGTAGACAGAAAGACATTACATAGCGTTAACTTCTGACATTAATCTTTCTCCGTTATTGAAATTAAACAACTGTGTTTATAAGCTTGAACGTATCTAAGCTGGTATAATATAGATGGATCGGTTTGATACAGCTGATAAAGCCAACGGGTTCGTGGAAATATTTGTCGCACGAAAGTTCCTTCCAAGACATCGCGAGGTAAGATAAACATAGCTAGGCATCTCCTAAATAAAAAACATGAGTATTATCATTGGCCTAAGTTTTCCGACGTGCATAATTGCCAACGAGGCGGCCGACGCAAGAGGGTCGGCCGTCGAGTTGGCAAATCATAGAGCCGTGCGTGAGTACAGGCGAAAAATCTCATCTCAGCGTAAGGGACCTTTTTTTTGACCATATTTGGGTGTAAGTAAACCATGACGTCACGTGACGTCACGTTCTTGCAGTGTCGCTTCCATGTTTGGTGTTGTTTGAACGTTTCAGCTTGTGAGGTTTTCTCGAGATTTGAGGCTCTTTTAGAGGTGAGTAATCTTACTTTTCCTTTTTAAAAGGGCTTTTGGTTGCCCTATGTATCTGTAAATTGAGTTGTAAGCAGCCGCTGATCAAGAAATAGGGTTATACCAACAAATTTCGGACAGAACCAGCGTGTTCGCTTGTCAGTTTCGAACCAGTGCGTTCTTTCGTCGATTGACACGTTTACAAAGATTTTAGATCAAAGAATTGAGCAGATTACTAGAATACATCTTATAGCACAAAGAATCACCTTGAACGCCAGCGTTGCGTAATTAAAACCACTGACAACTTGGATAAAGCGCGGGTAGACAAATATAAGCTTAAGCTTATTGCTTGAACACTAACTGCGTTCAATACATCTGGTTAATCGCCGTTACAAGCCGACAACTAAATGCAGGGTTCTTTGGCTTAGCAGACATTGCTTTTCAGGGTTCATTCAATGTTAAATACAGTGCTGTTTTGCACTTGCGCTTTTGAAGCGGAAAGAAACCGAAACTATAAATTCAATCCTCAATTGTTTACCTTTCATGAATTTTTATTTCGCCAGGTTGAAGAGGGATAGAACAGCCAACAAAAACTCACCACCATTATAAGATGTAAACTGCACGTGTCTTGTGATCCATTTCTCGCTGTCAAACAATCGCGTTGCTGAAAAAGACTCGAGAAGAATTGAAGATTTTCCACCGAATGCTGTACTATTTCTGAGAAACCAGTCATCATAAGTTTCGCTTGCGCTAGTGAATGTGTCTCGGGCGAAAATAACCTTAAAGCGATCACTTTTTCATTTAATTTTCTTTTCTGTGTTACAGTTATAAAGGAATAAAACTTGAATATTTTCGTTGTGTCTGATTGCGAGACGTTTTATGAAATGGTCACGTTGTGTTAATGAAAGGTTTCAAATTACTTTTGACATTATGCAAATTGCGAAAATTTCTTACCACAACTGAAAAAGTATATTTGATTGAAACGGCTAAATTTGTTTTTCTCCTCCAGAATTATCAATTCTGTCGTTACCTTTGATTAAATTGACAAGTTATATTCACTTTTTTATTATGATAATGGCGGGAATATGTCAAAACTTTCAATTCCAAAAGTTGTTTTGACCCCGGGTCTGGAGCAGGCAAAATAAACAAAAGATTCACGGCTTCAAGTGTCGGAAACACAAACCAGTTACAAAGATAAATTTAGCTAGATACAAGATAACTCAAACTAATAACAACCCCCAGGAAATTCAGATATAGGCCTTTTTTTAAATTAAGAGCGGTAAGTATATTAAACTGAATAGGCTTGGATTTGTATAAATACATACGGGTAGCCCAGTTTACGCTCATAAAGCGTCCAGTTCTTTATGGAAGCAGTTGCTCGATATTCGAACCTTCGTTTTCTTGTTTTACAGTTCTCAACTAGAGAAATTCATGTGCACACTTATTCAAACAATACTAGAAGAACCAGTTAACCTACGGAAACACTTCAATATCACAAGATATAACTTCCAACATGAGTAATACTCCCTCAACATTCCACATTTAAAAAACATGATACAAATTGTGGCCTCTTGTTCAAAGCCTCTTGTCACAGTTTTTTAACACTCTTCCCTTTCCTACTTTTATTTGATGTATAGATTTCACCCGTGTGTCAAACTTTCACACATTCCAAAGACATTAAACGATTTTGCCTCGTTGGCACTTGCCGGAAGGCACAACTAGTATATAAATGTAGTGGTTGCAAGCGATCGCGATTGTAGACCGTTGTAGTTATGGAATTTGTAATCGCAACCAGCCGGCCATGGCATCCATGCACGACATATTTGAATAACAATATGAGCTTAAACAAAACTATGTTCAATTCACTGACCTTGATATCGCCTTGGGAGTGATCGGAAAATGATATCTAACCAAATCCGTTTCCCAAATAGGTGAGATCTTGAAAATAACGGCTTCAAAAAAGACAAAACAGTGCGTTCGAACAAGGTAACGAGCAGTTTGTATCGGCCCCTAGCAACGGTTGTCACCGAAAAGCCTCGCTTTCGTGTATCTACGGCCAGGACACATCACATACCTTCATAATCCGTGTCCAGCTTACAACTGTATATAAAAAGATGTCGCCGTTTATGTTTTCAGATGAGGTTGATGACTCAAAGTTCAACAAGGTATGGTTAATTTCGTATTTGTCTCTTGTATAAACTGTACGGCCGGCAAAGCAAAAGAAATGCTTTGGTCGAGGCCATCTTAAGCCAGAGGGTCGATTTGCACGAGGCCATCTTGGAAATTAACGCGATCCTTTTTGCTGTTTATGGGTTCTGTTTTGCTGTTTTCCTCCTACTTTCAAACTGATAGAAAATATCCTTGACGCTTTTAGTCAAAAAGATTCCAGTAGACTTTTTAATCTCGAATTTTGTTATTGATGCGATTAATTAGTAAATATTGAAGTTCGTGTCGTACAATATTTAGGGGTAGTTTAATAATCGCGCTCGTAATTTCAAATCGTCCTCGCGCTATCTACGCGCTCGGCCGATTTGAAATTATTCGCCCGATTACTCCCAGAATTGTACTCCACTCAGTCCAATTAATACTATTACTTATAACAGTAATTTCACTCCAAGCGTAAAGGAAGAAACATCAAAACTGGAGAACTAACTAGCACACTCTTAAACCAAATTTGTTAAAACAAATCGACAGGTAAGAACTTTTTTGTTGTTAAATTAAATTTCTTATTTCAAGAATTTACTTCTTATTTTAAGAAAACTTTCTTCCTTAAAATCAATTTCTTAAGAATTAAAGTAAGAATTAAATTCTTAAAATAAGAAATTTAATTTAACAACCAAAAAGTTCTTACCTGTCGATTTGTTTTAACAAATGTGGTTCTTAAAATAACAATTCGAGTTTAAGAGTGGCACAGATGTAAATTATGCAGTTATAGAGGTTTCAACTGTTTAAATCAACCTTGTGTTCCAAAGTGTACACGACAGTCACCCCGAGGTAAATTTTTGCAGCAATCAAATTAATGGCAATCCAGCTTTATCAGCTTAATAACACTTGCATAGTAGTGAGAAGTCATTATCAAACCTAAATGTGTCCTAAATTTGGTTTAAAAATATTATTTTCCATTAATTTTGTATCCACTTGTCAGATAGTTTTGGTATATTTTTGTTCCACATGCACTCCAGTGATATTGAGAAGTGACTGAATTTTCTACAAATTCTATTGTATTGTAGATCGAGCTCCAAGGAGTTGTGGAAGCCATTTTAATACTCACAAGTGTTCATGTTGGCAAGGGTTCACAGTTGTTAACAAGTGTTGTTCAAGGTGAGTTCTTAAGGTTACAGTGTACCTTCAGATCGAAAATTTATTGAAAATTTTTTTTTGACGTTAAAATAAAGTTTACAGAATGAACTTTCATCCCCCAAAAAAAGTATCGAAAAATAGTGAAAATTGACGGAGAAATGACGGTATAACTTTTGTGGGCGGAGTTTGTTTATTAAGCGATATGTTTTTTTAAGCGTCGTTTTCTCAAAGTTAGTTTTTCGCTTGTTGGGGACACTTTAAAGAGCTACAACTCAAAGGAAATTTGATGGATTTCCCTTAAATTTGGACAGAAGCTAGGCTAACATATAAATCAACAAAAACGTGTCGGCGAATTTCTTAATTCCGAAAACTTTTTCGTCAATAGGCATTTCCGTGCGATCATTCCAATTTTTTTTCTCCCCTTTTCGAAAATATTCTGTAACTTTTCACTGCAATTGAATATGGGAAATCGCCGACACGTTTTTTTAGCGCTTCGTGTCCGGAAACCCGAGAACAAATCAAATTAGCAAAATATAATAATCGCTTTGAGTTATAGCGTTTTAAAGCTGATTCGGACGTTCGAATTTAGACGTCGTAAAAAATTCAACAATTCATTTTATTAGCAAATGGTTTCCATATTTAGATAGCCAGCTCTATAAGCTTTAATTTGATATCTGGGTTTAAGTATATTAAGTGTAATCTTAAGACGCTAGAGCTGTTATACTGGAAACACCCCCGAAGGTACACTGTAACCTTAATTATCTCCTAAAAGACCAATCAAGACAAAATGATGTTTATATATGGCTCCGTCAATTCCAAGCCCACTCATCCCCCCCCCCCCCCCCCCCAGGCATTTGTCAGGCATTTTATAACTTTTCCTTCCAAATTAAGGGTGGGGCATTTGCAAAAACAGGTCAGCCCGGAGATGGGGCATTGCCAAAACAATGTTATGTTAAAATTTAAAAGCTGAGTTGAAAAACATTGATTGCATCCCTCATTTTTCAAGTGAACCGTAGCAACAGACTGAAAGGCAGTCATATTCCATTTCGGGCTTACATTTTAAAAATAAGTTTCACACAATTGTCAAAACGCAGGCCGGCTAGCAAGGGCCTTACCTTTAAAGTGCGACAGAAGATAATATCACGGCAAATTTTTATGATGTTGACGTCTTATTTGCCAACATTCATGGCCATGGTGTCTTTCCATTAGGATATGTCAAAAATTTGGTTCATGGCAAGGCTTTTTCTTGCTTTGCCTTAGATCAAGAACAGACGTCGGAAATAATTTAATGTGATCTCGAATAAGGCTTGAAGATTGCCTGCGAAATAATATATGTGTAGCAAAAATTCATCCGACTTCTGAACAATGGCATATACTTAAAAGCATTTTCTGCTGAGCGCAATTTAAGTGCAGGCATCAAGTAATATAATTAAAATTGGGGTTAATTGTGTAGCAAGTTCAACAATTAGCTTTGCTGAGGCAAATCTTCAAGTGACCTGACAATTCTCCAACAGTTAATTTACAGATCCTAAAACAACTTCCACTCTAAAAACCAGTCAATGTGGATAATAATATTGTTTTCAAAGTCTGCAGATGACCGCCGCTTCACATTTGTTGCGAGCCAACAAACACTTTTTGATTTGTTTTGATTTGCAATGCTCAGCTAGAGTGAAATTAACACTTTGCCACCCCTCCCTTGAATCATTTAATATTTGTAATATCCCAGATTCTAGGAGACATGTTACCAGACCAGATCAGGGTCTCTTGTTCTCGATCCGGGGGGCGGGGGGGTGGAGGGGGGGGGGGGGGGGGAGAAGAGGGCTCCTTGAAATGAGGAACTTTATTTTATCACTTATTCTATGTTCTATGCACAACCTCTAAAGAGACAACAGGGAAAAATAATTATGTTAATTCTATGCTCACTTTAATATAATTGGAATCATCTTTTCAGAACTTAAAACATAAGAACATCTGGAGCTTAGGCTTAACTCACAAGTCGGAGGCAACTCACAAGTTGACAAGTATCAGATTCAAGGTGAGTTTTTTATCTCCTGAAGACCAATTTAGGCAATATATGATGTGTACCACATGTTACTATCACAGTAACATTTTAATTATATAGCACTGAGAAATTTTACAGGGCTGAATTCTGACAAATATGGTAGCTAACATGAAGTAATATATCAAACATGAGAAAGAATGTTTCATGAAGACATCCAAACACTGAGAAGTGGGTTGAAAACGAGGTGCAGCATGTTTGGATACCTGATGAAACACTCTTTCGAGTGTTTGATATCTAAGCATCTCAAATTGATCATCAAATGCAGAGAATAGGAAGGAATAAAATTGCCAAAATCTATGCAAATTAAGACCGGGTATCCAAACCTCCTTTGTGGTAGTGATTTCTTTTGTGTTCTTGTCTTGAATAATTAATGAGCTTGAGGAGATATTGATCATATCTTCACTTTTCGCAGTGAAGATGATATCTTCACGTGTTGAGATATTATTTTTCCATGGTGGGAGATTAATTCTTGTATTTCACTGAAGTTTGTATAACAAGTGTTCTTTATACATAGAGATGAGGTAAGTTCAGTTTGTCCTAATTTTAAGGACTGATTTAGACAGTTTGATGCTTATGACATGTTACAGTCATGACCTACATAGCTCTTAGCTTACTGCTCACATAAACATGTGGCAGAACTCCAAGATTGTATACCCTCTACTGTGAGTCATAAAATATACATAACTTGTTCACAATACTTTTCACTTGTTTATTCAGATGGAGAGTATAACCACAAGCACAGCCGCCACAGTGACTGCGATAAAATGTGCAGTGTCAGAAGAAGCTGTAACTATACAAATCGTTACAAACAACAAGCTCTTAGGCGCGATCTTGGTGACAGGAACGATTACACTTGTGGCCTATTATCTACATCAAAAATATAAATAATAGCCTTTAATTCTAGTACCATACTAGCAGGCTTTTAAAACACATCTATAAACTACTAAAAATAGACCTGCGTAAAAAAAAGAGACCATTTTTTTTTTATAAAATAAGGAAACTGAAATGTAATGCAATATACAATACTTTATTTTCACATTTCCATGACATTTTTGTTACAAGAAAATATATATCTAGCTAAACTAATTAAAACAATAGGACGAATAACTAAATATAAATAACATTTGAGGAAATGCCTAGCGTCTAAATTAACCATACAGTTTTCTAGTTAGACACTAGTCTTGTATAGTATCAATTCACATATAGACATCTATTACAAACACATAAACACACACACTGCACACAAATAGCAAAAATAGCAAAATATAGCGAAAATTAGAAGACGACTGGGGTTGGACAGTATATCTGTTTCGACAATAAATACCGTTTAACTTTTTTTTTTAAATCAAAATGACTAAGATCTTTGAATTCTTTTGGTAATTTTTCCCAAGAGTCAACTGCTAAAGCTGATTATGTTTTTTTTTCTGATATTAGTCCTGAAGCGTGCTTCATAGAAGCTACCTCTTGCAGCATATCTAGTGTTATATGTATGGACATCACTGGCATAGCGAAGGTGGTTGTCGAAGATATTGGGAAGTTGCTTTTTATGCCACTGGTGTGAGAACTTGAGTAATTGTAATGTAAAAATAGTTTCTACTGTAAGTAAGTCTAATAAGTTCAGGGGCGGATCCAGGGGGGGGGGGGTAAAATGGGTGAATTTTCACCCCCCTTTTCTGAGACCCTTTCTTTCTTTTTTTTAAAGTATCTCTCAAATAAATAATATTTTATTAATATTTTATTAAAATTTCGCCCCCCATTTCAAAATCCTGGATCCGCCCCTGAAGTTAAGTAGCAGAAGAGCACTGTCTGTATAACATTTGAGAAGAGAAGCAAAAAACATTTGGCGAACGATATGATTTTGTTTGACTTGAATTTTCCTCAGGTGTGTGCTATTAATGTGAGAGCAAGCATGAGATAGCCACTTGAAAATTAGAAAAACCTTTATCATTAATTTTTCATGTACAATAATGTGGAAAGTAGATAATAAACGCTCTCTTAGTGTTTGCCATATTCATTAGTCAGACTTCGGCCCAACCTTGTACCCAGGGACTCCTTCCCCTTCAAGGTGTACCTTCGTCTCCAGGACCTTCCCCGATTTTAAGGTTACAGTGTACCTTCAGATCGAAAATTTATAGAAAATTTTTTTGGGCGTTAAAATAAAGTTTACAGAATGAACTTTCATCCCAAAAAAAGTGTCGAAAAATAGTGAAAATTGTCGGAGAAATGACGGTATAACTTTTGTGGGCGGAGTTTGTTTATTAAGCGATATGTTTTTTTTAAGCGCCGTTTTCTCAAAGTTAATGTTTCGCTTGTTGGGGACACTTTAAAGAGCTACTTGTTCGATTTTCCTTAAATGTGGACAGAAGCTAGGCTAACATATAATCAACAAAAACGTGTCGGCGAATTTCTTAATTCCGAAAACTTTTTCGTCAAGAGGCATTTCCGTGCGATCATTCCAATTTTTTTTCTCCCTTTTTCGAAAATATTCTGTAACTTTTCACTGCAATTGAATCGATGGAAAATCGCCGACAAGGTTTTTTAGCGCTTCGTGTCCGGAAACCCGAGAACAAATCAAATTAGCAAAATATAATAATCGCTTTGAGTTATAGCGTTTTAAAGCTGATTCGGACGTTCGAATTTAGACGTCGTAAAAAATTCGACAATTCATTTTATTACCAAATGGTTTCCATATTTAGATAGCCAGCTCTATAAGCTTTAATTTGATATCTGGGTTTAGGTATATTAAGTGTAATCTTAACACCCCCGAAGGTACACTGTAACCTTAAAAGGACCCTTGAAAGCAGAATTATCCGCACTGGTTAAATGCTCTAGACAACACTGCCATTAAATATGGTGAATTAGCGGTTGGCGTCTTTTTAGATCTCTCGAAAGCTTTCGACACAGTTAATCATTCTATCTTATTTGATAAACTTGAACACTACGGCATACGTGGTTTGGCCCTGAAATGGATAAAGAGCTATTTCTCAAAAAGACTTCAATTTGTAGAATACAATGGTCATAATTCTTCACGTATTAATATTTCGTGTGGTGTTCCACAAGGTTCTATTTTAGGACCTTTATTTTTTCTGCTTTACATCAACGATATAAACAACGCATCTACAATATTACAATTAATCTTATTTGCTGATGATACCAACGTTTTTTTGTCTCACAAAGATGCAGATTGCTTGGCTAACATACTGAATACTGAGTTAAATAAGTTGTCAATTTGGTTGAGTGCTAACAGACTCTCATTAAATCTTAAAAAAACTAAATTTATGGTATTTAAACCAAGTCAGAAACGTTCAAGTGTTAAAATTCAGCTTTTTATAAATGGCGATAAACTTGATCAAGTAAAAGAAACTGTTTTCTTGGGAGTAATCGTAGATGGAAATTTAAATTGGAAATCTGAAATCTCACATGTGGCCAACAAAGTTTCAAAGTCTGTTGGAATAATTCGTAAATCTAGTTTCTACCTGTGGACAAAATCTTTACGAACCTTATATTTTTCACTAGTTTATCCATACTTTTTCTATTGCAACTTAGTTTGGGCTTCGACTTATAGAACTAACCTTTCTCGTCTTGTAATTTTACAGAAACGAGTGGTGAGAACAATAGCTAAAACCCAATTCTATGCACATACTGATCCAATCTTTAAAAACCTTGGCATTTTAAAATTTCATGACATACACCTATTACAACTTGGCTTATTCATGTATTCCTATCAAAACCGTACTCTTCCTTTAAAATTTTATTGTAAATTTACCTTACAGAGACAAATTCATTCATATAATACGAGGAATTCCCACGCTTTTCGTCTACCTTTCTGTCGGACTAATATCAAACAATTTTCCGTTTTTTACCAAGGACCCAAATTTTACAACTCCTTATCTAATGAGATCGTGAACTCGTCCTCCCCTGCCTCCTTTAAAAAAGCAATTAAGACGTTTATTTGTAATAAATATTAGTAATCTTATATAAATGTGTCAAAAAGTATCCGTCGTCATGTTCTTATTTTGTTAATGTCATCTTACAAAACTGAAGCTGAGGAGGCCTAATTAACATAAGCTTCATAGTTTCTTTTAGGCCTCCTCGCCATTGTTATCTCTATTCTTTTTATGTTAATGTGTTATTGTAATATGGCCAATAAAAAATAAAAATAAAAAATAAAAATAAATATAATTTCCTCCAAGAATCGTGGTTGTGACACATGATGAAATGGCATTTTTGGAGGCTCTACTGAGCAATTTGTTCATGTTTCAAGTGACAAAATGATCCAAGATGTAACCACTTCAATTTACGGTACATACCCGTACATAGGAGAGACAAAACCATGCTTAAAAGACAGATTTAATGAACAGTGCCACAGATAATTCTAGCCTGCGAAGCATGCGAGAGTTTATTTATAGGGCGAAACTTCGACGACGTGCGCGTGAGGGGAACGCTTGGAGGGGAGACACCACCTCTCGCACAGTATATAAAAACCGCTTTTTAATTTACTAAAATCCACAACATTCTTATAGCCGCTACATCGCTAGACTATGTTGATTTTCAGTTTGCCAACCATCACCCACTTTAAGTTTTTATAACGTGTTAGACGGGAGTGTTGTCCAATGTATGGATGTATAAAATGAAGAACTTCAGCAAAATAATTGTGAGCAAGTGACCTATGCATGTATACCATGCTCATACTGTGAGTGGAAAGAAATAGGTGACACTTACCAAGGGTAAATAAAGGTCATTCATTTATTTATTTATTTATTTATTTATTTATTTATTTATTATTTCCTTTGCCACTTTGGAGCCATAGAAACCAAGTCAAAATGTTTTCTCATTTCTCTTCTTTTAGGTTACAACTCAAGGCATAGAAAATTTACCATAATTGTCAACAAACTTTTGTACGGTGATGCTCCGCCCCGAGGTCCAAACCCTTACCCTTTTATAAACCGTTTTTGACAGAAAAGGTAACCCTTTCATATACCTTTCATTGAAAATGGTACCCCTTTCATATATTTACAACCCTTTACAAAACCCTTGAAATAAACACATGGAACGATAAACATGAAAAAACATCAAGCGTTACCACCATTGATGTTCACCAAACAATAATATTTGTTATTAAGTTCACGTTGTGACGGGATTCAAGATACTCCTTTCATCAGGCATGTAAACAATGAGTGCTTTTCTTTGGGGCTTTCAAAACGCCTTTCTGGTGACTTTTAATGAACGAGGGCCTAACATAGGGTTGGCGGGATGCGGGATAAGCCTTTTTTCGATGCCGGGATGCGGGATGAAAGAAAATTTGAAGGCGGGATGCGGGATGGTTAGGGGTGGGCGGGAAGCGGGAAGTTCGTCATTTTCATGGCGGGACGCGGGAATTCTTGATTTTTCCGGGCGGTAAACGGGATGGATGACGACGGTGCACTCGCCGGATATTTCACGATTCCGTGAAGGAAGACAAGTCTGGATGTTTACATAGGTGATTTTTTAAACCGGCGTTTTTCTATCCTGTCTTTCCTTTAAAATCATTTCAGAAGTCCTGATATTTATCAGTCCGAATAAGCACCTGTCACGGTGTCGCAATTTTGTCTCAAGAAACCCATTAAAATGCTAAAACAGGAAATAGAAAGGGGCGACAGGCCGCACAAACAATTCCGTTGTGAAACTTATTTGACACCTTTTATATATTTCCTCTAAGGAGTGTATCTTTAAAGGATTTGCCTCAGTTTTTAAAAGATATCATGGGTGGTTCTCCGGGAATCATTATAGTAACAAAATTCGTTATTTAATTAAGTCATTGGGTTAGTGGCTACCTCGAGGTCCGTTTTATATATTCCGACCCCAAGGTAGCCGTGAAGTCATTGGTTAGTGGCTACCTTGAGGTCCATGTCATATGTTCCGACCCCAAGGTAGCCGTTAAGTCATTGGTTAGTGGCTACCTCGAGATCCATTCTATATGTTCCGACTCCAAGGTAGCCGTTAAGTCATTGGGTTAGTGGCTACCTCGAAGTCGGTAATATATATTCCTACCTGGAGGTAGCTGTTAGGTCATTCGGTTAGTGGTACCTCGAGGTTGGTAATAATGTAAAATACTCTGACCAACTGTTTGGCTTCATGAAGAGCTCGTATATAGTGACTAACGTAAGTACGAAAAAAGCCGTTATCTAAGTGCCGCATACAGAGAACAGCCTGATCCTCTTAACTGTAGATATTTATATTCAAATCATATTGTTATAGAGCGTATGCACTCACGTGGCAAGCAGCTATGCAAATTTATTGGAACAAAAGAAAGTGTTAACATAAGAAAAGCGTTCAAATCCCACAGGATTGTTTTGGTACACCAACATGGCCGCCGTTCTATTGTTTTGGTACACCAATATGGCCGCCGTGACGTCATGTGCATACGCTCTATAGCATTTCGGATTGGTGAAAATCCAGCACTCTGTAAATGGACTGCTCAATAAAAACAAGTCCGTTTAACATTGGGTTTTTGCGCTGAATATGCAAGAAGTTAGGATGATAATGGGTGTTCGTGAAGTCAGCGCTGTAAACCAATGCCCCGGTCCTTTGATCTCCCGTTATAACAGTCACCTTGGAGATCACTATTTGATTTGTGATCGGAAACAGTTCCCTAATAGCGAAAGTCACCTTCAGTAATTCTCCCAAACACACACATTTTGCATATTCCACTTTCAAGTATTATATAAAATTGCCATGAAATTGCAAATTCTCCCTAGTAACATTTTCCAGACAGCCCTAATTGAAGCAGTGGTGATTGAGCAATGCACATTGCAAAATCGCAGATTTCGCAACGAAAGAATGCCGGCGCGGCTTCAAAACGTGCTCTATCGACTCAAAATGCTACAGAATTAAGTTCGAAAAGTTGTAATGGTATGAAATGTGGGCATAGAGCAGTTTTCAATTGAGTGTCGTAAAACCAAACTGAACCAAAGTAATTACTCTGACCAATCACAGCAGTCGTAAACAATCCAATGAACCAATCAGAGCTCGAAGCAATTACATGTCGGCGGCGACAAGCGCGGGAAAACGCGTGCGAGCAAGTCACGATTGGATTTGGTTTTACTTCTGATTGGTCGAGAAAGTGGCGCGTGATTTTTTAGCCAATCACAAAGCGTAGCAATGCAAAACCAAAGCAATTGTGTAATTACTTTCGACACTCAATTGAAAACTGCTCTATATGAAAATACCAACTCTTTTTGAGATAACAACACTGCAATTCCGCCTCGTGGATTCCACTGAAACTCCTATTTTTTATATAGAGATTGTGAATTTCAAAACTTGCAAAAGTTGCCTTGTAGAAAAAAAATGAGTTTAGTTTTACCTTATATTTTCTGTTTTTCCACAAAAATACGTATTCCACATTTTCCCCACTCATTTGCCACGCTCCTCATTTTTCATACTCCGCGTTTTCTACACTCCGCACTCTGCATACTCCATACAACCTTCTCTATCAGATTTCGTGGGTAACCCCTATGTAGTAGGCGTGTTTTCAAATTTGTTTTTGAAATTTGAAATTTTGAAGTTTGGAGTGATGAAGGGCCTTCGTCATGGTCCACGAGCTGTTCTCCGATAAAGAAAACTTTTATTTGGCTCCTCAACACTTACTCAAAAGCGGATAAATTTACCAAACTAAACTGACTGCTGCAGTTTACCGCAAACAAACACTGAGGTCGTAATGCATTAGCCCGCGGAAATCGCGTCTCGTCCGGAAAAAACTGCGACTTGTCTTGCAAAAAATGTATTTTGGAAGCGGGATCGGGATGACATGTTCGAAGCAAGCGGGATGGCGGGATGAAAGAAAAAACAGTGGGGGGAAGCGGGATTGGGAAACCCTATTTTAGACCCTCATGAACGTTAACGCAAACAAAAAATATCAAAATGCAGAAGTGCAGTAAACGGTCTGTACTGCTTTCACTAAAAATACTGAACTAGTGGTTTTTCTAGACTAAGGAACACCATATATTCAGTAAACAAACATGTTATTTGAGTTCAACTATTTTTCTAATCTGTCTCGATCTCCTCAGCTTTGTATCATTACTGCACACTGGCTCCACAACCCTTGTGATGTAGCCGTCAAAAGCCAATTTGTTCTCCTCTTGTGAAATCACTACCCTTTCATATACTTCCAGCCTAAACAAGGTACCCCTTTCGGGTGGATCAGCATCCCTGTATAGCCCATGATGGTGAGTACCCCCCCCCCCGGGTAGAAACGTGGCTTTCAATTAATCAAAGCATATATTTCTAAGGTTATCTTCATAAAGGTTCATATAGAAAAAAGAAAATATAGTATTTTACGAGCTTGAATAATTATAAAGGATTTACTAGTGGCACTTCAGTAGGTTTGGAGGCTGAAGCATAGAAGGTGCAACAAAAAAATGGTACAACATTTCCAACTAATTATTTAAATGAACATTTCAATTTATTTTCGTGTCTACTTACTTGCACAACATAGAGATTTTGCTAAAAGAGGCCCAGTTAGAAGGGGGGGGGGGGGGGGGCTGATCCCCCTAGAATATGTTGTCATAACATGAGGTTCGCATGTTGCTGTCAGAGTTTCATGCACTACCACGCCTCAAGTTCATCGTCATTTCGTTTAGCTGATATCACCATGTGTTTCCACGGAATGTCGCTTGTCGAAATTTACCCGTAACAGGGCCTTCTAAAACTGTAAGCTGTAACAATGAGTGTAACAAGGAAGACTAACAATACTTCAATTCATTTATCAACAGGCAACCAGTAAAAGATCAAATTTGTTAAAGGGCACGAGACACTTTCTACAGACTAAATTCTAACTTCAAACATTAAAATCAACGAGCCTTTAAATATTTCGGTCTTTTACGACGTGAAATTGATGAAAAATTAGCGGAGATCAATTTCAAGCCCGCTCGTCCCCCCCCCCGGGTATTTGTCAAGCATTTTGTAACTTTTCCTTCCCAAGGGTGGGGAATTTGCTAAAACAGGTCAGCCCTATAGAAATGGGAATATCTGAATAAATTGTTGTTATAAATTGTTGTTGTTGTATTGTAATTAGAGTACTTCATCGTAAAATGTATGCATCGTAAAATCGTAAAATCATCGTAAATCGTAAATCATCGTAAAATGTATGCATCTATACTTTGTAACCCATTCCTGGTTGACAACAAGAGACATAGAATGCACGACCACTGCAAGAAATGTTTGAGAATGGCCGGATTGATAACGCCTTCTGTAAATGTTTTTTTAGTACTTTGTAAGTACATTGAAATATTCATTTTTATGCGAGGATGATTACCCATGATCCCCCAACAAGTGTGAAGTCCTAATTTGACACACTATTACGTTGAGTTTTGGTTTCATTATTTTCCTATTCTATTTATAGATGTCCGCGTATTTTATTTATGAAAAAAATCACTGCATTATTTACTGAGAAAGCATGTAGGGTACCCACCCCCGACAACTCCCCCTGCATCTCAAGGCTTGGTTACATTGCAAGCACGACGACAACTCTTGAACTTTTGTAGCTTTCAGTCACGAAAGTTTTGACTCGGCAAAATGGCTGGTCTCGCACGTCCAGTGTACATCGTAGCGGCTAAAAGAACAGCATTCGGTGCCTTTGGAGGGAAACTAAAAGGAATGACGGCTACTGTGCTCGGACAACACGCAGCAGCAGCAGCAATGGCCGCCGGCAAAGTTGATCCGGCGATAGTAGACTCTTCTATATTTGGTAACGTCATTCAGGTTTGTCAGCTTACATTTTGTCAATATTCAAAATATTTGTAGTATGGTAAGATATTCTTCGATTATTGTGTGATGGTAAGGGGTTTTAAACGCAAATTTGAACTTTTTCAGTCGATCGAGATAAGTTTCCCTAAACGCTAGTAAACGTGACACAGTGACAATGCATTGGACTTTGAACTTTGAATTGTTTTCTGTTACATCAATATTACGACACGAAGTAAACCAAAACAATTGCTGTAGTTTTTGTTTAGCTTTGCCATATTTTTAAGCCTTAAACACTCAAGAAAAATATTTTTATTTATTATTATTTGTTTTGTTGGCATGCAAAAAAGGGCATTAAATATTGGATCAACATCCAGGGGATTCCCTCAATGTAAAAAATCTCTCACGACTACATGCCATCAAAATAAGCTTATATCTTTTATTTTGGAGTTATAATTTTGAATGGGTATTATTAATGATAAATTTAAATTTGAATCCAGAGAAGCTGCTTGTTTTACAAATGAACAAAGAAAATCGAACATCAAGTCAATTGGAGGAGGGGAATGGTACAAGCTGAAAGACCTTCCTGTGCAGAGGTTTCAATAAGAGCCGGCAACCGGCGAAATTCGCCGCCTGTGTTAAGCAAATTCACCTAAATTTGCTGCCTACTTTCTCCGAAATTAATAACATTATAGTAAAAATTGGACTTCCATTAACCGCCTACTTTGCAGTTTTGGCCATCTGCTTAATAACGTATTGAAACCCCTGCCTGTGTCTCCTCAACCATGCATTTTGATTTTCAACTCTCTTCATTTCTCTACAGATGAGTACTTGCCTGATAGACTTAACTGGGCTAACGAAAATACTTAACAGAATTTTTATTCCTTACCATTACGTTGCATGCAGCACAATTGTAAAAGGGATAACCCTAATTTCGATTTTAACATCTCTCTGCAGAGTGCAAGTGATGCAGCTTACATTGCACGCCATGCTGCTCTGAAAGCCAATGTTCCAGTTACAACTCCTGCATTAACAGTGAACAGATTATGTGGCTCAGGATTCCAGGCAGTGGTCACAGCAGCACAGGAGATTCAGCTGGGAGAGAGTGACATTGTTTTGTGTGGAGGCTCAGAGAACATGAGTCAGGCACCTTATGCCTTGAGAGATGCTAGATTTGGAACAAAACTGGGACTTGACTTAAAGGTGAGGATTGATTTCCTGATCCACTGTGCAGGTACAGTAAATATTGATACCTCCCACAACCCCCTCATATGGAGGGTTAATGGAAATTGTGAGGGGTACATGTAGGAGTAGTTTTCTGGTATTATCTCAAATGGACGTGTTAAGTCTGTCCATCTTGTAGATCAGGTGTTTCTTGTTGCGGGGAAGATGTCAATGAAGTGTGGCAAGGTCCACCTTGGAGAAGTTTACTTTTAGAGGAGTGACTATAAAAATTTTTAAAGATAAGCTTGCCCTTATGTTAAGGGGTGGCAATTGATCCTTAAAAAATATGGGTCTCACAAAATTTTCAGTTCTTGCAGTCATGTTATTTGAGGCATCTCTTTGTTTTGGAGTTCAGAGTTTGCAGTCTCAGTCTCTGTCTGGCATTTTAAAAAGTAAAAAAGTCTCAATGCTGCTCTTTTTCATTTCACAAAGTCTCAAATTTCCATTTGATATCCCTACTTGAATCGACTGGAAACATTTACATAAGATTGGAGAAAATAAAGCTAGAAACAATTCCAACCAAGATAAAGTTAAACATTTTTGTCAGTGAACTTCAAATTAATAAATAAGTGCAATAAATATTTATAGTAGGTAATACTTAGTTCTATTTGTTTATTAAATTTGTTCTGTAGTTGGAAGACACACTGTGGCAAGGCCTAACAGATTTCTATGCTAAAGTGCCAATGGGTATCACTGCTGAAAATCTTGCTGAGAAATATAACATAACAAGACAAGAATGTGATGAATTTGCTCTGCTGTCACAAAAGAGATGGGGTGAAGGTATTAAACATTTTAAGCAGTGTGGTGTTTGTTATAAAGCAGGCAGCTGTGGCAGATCTAAGAGAGGATCGAGGGGGCCTTGACCCCCCCCCCCCCCCCCCCAGTTACTTTGGCGCATTATCAAGCCAATTTGTAAGATTCTTCCAGGACTATCAAATTTAACCCCACCCCTGTTTGTTTTGCTTGCTTAGTGTGTTTATGCCTCATTTGAGGCTGGATATGCTGCTGGGCTGTGCTTTACATGTCAAAGATTCATCTCCAACTGACGTTTACTGAAATACCATGGGATTATTGATTAATTTATTTGTTGTCTTTAATTGTAGCTCATGAGGATGGAAGATTTGTTGAAGAGATTGTTCCAGTGTCTGTGAAAGGCAAGAAAGGTCCTGAGGAATTCAAGGTGGATGAACATCCCAAACCAAACAGTACCATTGAGAATTTGGCAAAGTTGCCGCCAGTTTTTAAGAAAGATGGAACAGTCACTGCTGCTAATGCTTCTGTAAGATATTACCAGTTGATTATTTATATAGTAATAAAGGAGAATTAAAGGAGATTTGAAGTAGAAATCCACAGAGGGACCCTTACTCTTCACTGTCATACATGTAGGATCAAATTGGAACAGCGGACACTGTGGAATGAGAACTTAAAACACCTTTTGATGTGTGCTTGTTATGAATGTGATTTGTGGTTTCATTTAATATTCTATTGAATATTTCTATTTGATATTCTATTGTTTACTATTAATTTTTAAAATATTTGTAAAGTGCTGTATCATTGGGAAATAGCGCTTTATAAATGTGTTATTAAATATTATTAGCAGGAGTGATAACCAACAGCAAACTCGATCTACATATTGAAGGACATCGTACTTCAATGTTATTAAAAACATGTGGAAATATCTAGAAAAGAATGTTGTGAAGTCAATGTGCTATTCACGCAAGTGAACAGATCATGAATGTGTTGATGTTGACAGGGAATCTGTGATGGAGCTGCAGCACTGATTGTTGTTAGTGAGAAAGCCCTTAAAGAACATAATTTCACCCCTCTTGCAAGAATTGCCTCATATGCTATTGCCGGTGTAGAGCCGTCAATCATGGGAATTGGTCCTGTTCCTGCTGTGAAGTCGGCACTTAATAAAGCTGGCAAGAGACTTCAAGATATGCAACTTATTGAGGTATTCAGTCTTACTGATGTCTACTGATTAACATCATACATTAATAATAACAATAAAATTGGTGTTTTTAGCTTGTAAAAAAGGATTCTCAAATGTATTATCGATAAAAGTTCCAATCTAACTTAATGTTAACTAAGGTTACCAAGGTTACTAATGTCACTTAGGTTACCAAGGTTACTAATGTTTAATGAGGTTACCAAGGTTACTAATGTTTACTGAGGTTAAAACTACCACAAAACTCTAATAACTATTAAACGTTCTTTCTCCATTAGTTCAATAGTGCTTTACAAAATAAAAATAAAAAATAAAAGAATTCAAACTTCTACATGTATCACATCACATAATTATCAGTGCCAATTTTGAATTTCATTACTCATGCGCATAGCGGCATGAGTCAAGGTTTCGGTAAGGTTTCTTTTCGTCCCGCTTTTTGTAGTCACAAATTGCCTTGTTTTTTTTAAAAGTTTCCCGTATCCCGCGGGACGACTTTCACTGGTCTGATTGGTTGACACACAACCTCTTGATTTCGGCGTGCTCGTAATCACGTTTTTGTTTTCAAATAGCGCAGTCAAGCCACTAGCATTTGGACTTCACCGGAAAAGAAATTACATTTTTCGATGGGAATTTATGTTGATATCAATTTGTGATTGAATTTTTCTTTGTGTTGTCGCTAGTTTTGAAGAAATGCTTATAAAACATGTTTAAATTCAGTTGTAAATTCAGTCGTAATAAATGATATCTGATATTATGTAAACAAAACAAGACTTACATGTCACGCAAAATTCGTTGAGAGTGAAGGGGTGCGTGACCCAGTTAAAATAAACCATGAAACGTTCTTATGCAAGCGCATGAGTACAGGCTACGAACTAGCCTCTTGTTCTATTTTTATTTAGCCCAGTAAAGCATATATGCCACATATAGCAGATTTAATGTCATTATTTTTAAAGGCCCACTGTCACCCAAGATGCAAATTTAACGCAGTCGAAAATTCCCGAAAGAGAGTCATTTGAAAACAAAAACAAACGACCGCAAAGCCGAATGGATGATGGTGGGCCTTTAATGTCTGAATTAATCATGAATTAGCTTAACAGGCTTCATCAGAACTTGTAACCTAGTCTAAAGGCATTCATTTTTTTCCCTCAGGTAAATGAAGCATTTGCTCCACAGTTTCTTGCCGTTCAGAAGGAGCTTGAGCTGGACATGGATAAGACCAATGTTAATGGAGGAGCTATTGCTCTGGGTCATCCAGTAGGAACATCAGGAGCAAGAATTACTGGACACTTGGTACATGAACTGCGACGGAGACAAGCTAAATACGCTATTGGCTCAGCATGTATAGGTGGTGGCCAAGGAATAGCTATTGTTCTTGAAAATGTACAGTAGGTGTCCCAGTGCAAAGACATTCATAGACATATTTTCAGAAAAACAAAAATTTCTCTTTTTTCTCTGTGATAAGCTTGTGAGTATTGATACATTTGGTAAGTTCAACAGCAAAGCAAATTAGTTAGATTTAAATCCTTTTATTTATATAGCTTTGATTTTCAAGAAAAACAACAATATATTGGATTTCAAGTTCCGCGAAGAGCAGTTATATTTTGTGCATGCCTAATTAGTTCAAACTGCTACAGGTGGCCTTCAAAAAGGTTGTAAGAAATACCAGATCTATAGCTGGAGTTCTTTTTTATGTGCAGTAACTTCAGTTGAGACAATAGGGAGCTTTAGATTTGAGTACGAGTAGGAGATTGAGTACGAGTACGACTTTTGAATTTAAAGCCAGTCACATCCCCAGAGCTGTCGGTCCTTTCTGATGCTGGGCATAAGATAAGGAGACTCTAGGTATAAAATTTGTGTGGTGAATGGTTATTTAGAGCACGCGAAATAGGTTTTAAAAGTCATACTCATACTCAATCTTGTACTTGTAGTCCGATCTAAAGTCCGCTAATGTACCACACTGTGTGAGTTCTGGAATTTTTAAATTGTTAAACTGACCGGTGAAGAAAAATAAATATGATAAGTTCAAAGCAAACAGGTTGAAAATTAATTTTTATTCCTGGTTTGTAAATAATATACTGCGTGGTTTAATAAAAAATAACCCAAGAACTAGCATCTCTATCAGTAGCTCTGTCCTAGACTTGTTCTAAGGCAATTATTTTGTTATACATTACAGCCATGCTCCGTCACGCGTGACCAGTATTTTTAAAAATTGAATGGAGTTTTCAAGATTACGTGTCGGTTTTGAAAATTCATTCCGAGATTCGGAATTCCTGTGAGAACTTTACCGCATTTTTGGAAACAAAGGGCAACAAAATATCATTTTGTTTGAAATGTTACATATCCGAACAATATTAGGTTTTTTTATGCGTGCAGCGAAGTTATTTTCCGTTAATTCGTGACTTTCAAAGTGTTTTCCACAGAGATCTGCAAGGTTTTATTCAAATCTCGGACGTTACAAAGAAATATTCAAATGTTCATTTCATTCTCAAAATTACTGGTCACGCATGATGGAGCATGGCTGTAAGGGAGGATGCAAGCAGGTTCTACAATCAAATTGGCAACTGGTTCTGTGGAATACGCGACTTGTCTCACCTGGCTGAAGCAAACCAATTCCAAATTTTGACATCACAGGTGGATTCTGTGCTGTGCTCTAGCAGTGCCTGGGTGTCATAGGCAACTAACTTTTGTCTTTGAGTGACAAGAAAAGCTTAACTGCTGGGCACCCTAAACTTTTATAGTTGGACTACCTTTGGGCTCCCTATGATAACAAAGTCTTGGGATATTTCTACCATGCACACTTTTCCCCACTGCTACAGACAAAACAAGAGACTTGTGACATGTCTATCCTAGTTTGTCAAATGTGACTTTTTGTCTGTCTTTACAAATATAACCCTATATACAATGTACATACATTTCATATATGCACTTGGCAGTCAGACAATATTACACTTCTAAGCCATGATTTTTTTACAAGGCATTCTGTCCTTTACAAAGTTTGATCTGTACAGTTGTCTTGCAATATTGAGTGCTTTCTAAGGAATCTTGTTGCTTTGTATGTGACCTTTTACCTCTCCCCACTATCTTGTGTCTGAAAATCAAAAGGAATTATTAAAGTCATGAGTGTTTTTAAATATTGATATGATTAAATTATGGTGTTAAACATCAATGTTATAAAATAAACAGTTCCACTCCAGAATAAACACATTAACTAAAAACAAACGGACCCCAGTTGTTCAAAAGATATAGGATTATCCACCAAATGAATCACTTTCCATCAGATAAGCATTAACAAAATTGAAGGGCTGGAGGCATAAACAGTACATGCCAAATTCTGAAATGTTTCACTCTCAAAATGTAGGTTCTTTTTTGCATACAATAGGTGACTGTATAGTAAAAAAAAACTATATCAAAGTTAATCTCCTGTTTTCATAATTAGCAGAAATTTTGACTGGGTGGAGTGATAGACCCCATGCCACACTACTCCCCCTCCCCCTCCAATGTGCAATACCGTAAGGTTCTGAAAGTCAAAACTTTATGGCTGCCAATATAAATCCCGAAAGTAGTAAGCTCCCTGAAAGAAGCTACCCCCAAAAGTAAAAATGTCAACACTTTGTAGCTGCTAATAAATTCAGAAAATATTGAGCCACCCACCCCCCCCAAAAAACAAAACAAAAAAATAATAACAAGAGGCTCCTAGCATCCTTTACTCATGTGCATGCGTAAGTTAGTTTTATGATATAATTTTAAACATGATAAGAAGATGTCCGACATGGCGAAGAGTACTCCTTTCATTCAGTCATCGTTCCTGCAAACCACGTTGTTTACTATTATTTGTTTTGGAAATGAAGGCTGTACCTCAACGAAGCCAGTGATTCTTCTACGTGTTATATATGCCAAACGTGAACATTACTAGTGTAAGGAGGGTTGTAGAAGACGCTGTCGTGACACTTAAGTAACGCTCTTTTACCGGAAGTGAGAGTAGCCGGAAGTCACTAAACAGGAAGTGTAGTGGCAAAGCTATGAACCGGAAGTGTACAATTTAAAATATGCGTGTATAAATTTGCATGCAAAATCGTGACACAAAAAATAAAAATAATAATAACAAGAAAAACGGAGCCGAAACCTTACCTCATGCCGCTTTGCGCATGAGTAATAAGGCATGGGACTCTGCTTTTTTTACAACACAATCTAGACATGCAGAGTCCACCCATGTGGCGGTAACATGAAACTGAACCTGATAAATTTTCTCTTCTTTTTCAACAATTGTTGCAAATTCCTGTCTTTTATTCATTTGGGTTCATTTGCAAAGAGCTTGCACTAACCTCGTTCCCAGGGTCTCTCTCCTTCCCACTCCCTTCTCTCTCTCGCTTCAGGGTTTAATGAACGGTTTTTGTTCCCTGAAAGTAACGATCCCCGAAAGTAACGACCCCCCGAAAGTAGCAAAGCCAAAAGGCTGCCAATTCTGAAGGTAACAAGGGTGGTTACTTTCGGAACTTTGCAGTAGGCCATTTATATTCACCTGAAGAGTTCCAGCTTCTCTTCTAAGCTCTTGTACTACAGATGCCAAAGCTTCAGGATTCACACCTGCTTCACATAGCTTGACACACACAGCTAAAGATTCTGGGTCAAGGCCAGTATTAAGCAACTTGGAAATCTCTACCAAAGCTAAAATAAAAAATATCAACCTCATTTAGCGCTGCAATACAAATAATGCACGTAAAAGTAAGTTTTTTTGAAATGGCCCATGCCATCCCATGAACTAATCCTACCAGGGCTTTTTGAAATTCCAAAACACTACACACATTCCAAGAAACTTGCCACAGATTGAAAATAAGGCACCATCTAACGGCATTATTGTTCGAAGACTTATATTCAAACACGAAAACAATATAAGACTTATTTTTTATAAGCTGTGTTTTTAGAGACTAGAGGCAGTAAAGACTAAAAGCGGCGAAAGCCAACTGGGCAAATATTTCAGTTTTAATAATGAACCGCTATTGGAGACACATCATTCAGCAAAAACTCGTTTTAAAAACCCAGGGAAGTTTTAGTAAGATAAATGAAGATCTATAAGTCAAGATAAACGTAAATACCTTCCATCGCTTCCCGCGCTGATGTAACTTTTGAATTCGCTCCTCTACTCTCCGCCATCTTGGTATTCTGTAAGCAGTTTATCTGGGCAGCGGAGTTACATTTTGATGAACCTTGGGAGAAAATTAGAAACAATCAGGCAATAATCTGATTTTAGAAGACTTCAAATTATCGATATTGATCTAAAAAACTTGATGTTACTCCATGCGAGCGAATATACTTGAAAGTGAAAAATGTTCCTTAATTCTTTGTTAGATTTGAAATAAAAACACGCCATTGTTTTGCGTTCGAGTCACTGATGATCAGTGTGGAATTCTCTCCACTTGCAATGTTCTTTTCAGTCGGCTGTGTGCGCCAGATTCAAAAAATTTATTTCGCAGATCAGTTTCATCTATTGGAATTTCGGTGTTTCCAGCTTAGATTTTTTGTGTTTATGCGTACAACTGTTTGTCTTTAGCGAGTTCAAAATGGTCGACAGTATGTCCACATTGTCGTCTCTAGAAATTACTCGAAATCCGTTCGATAGCAGCCGGGAAGAACGCGTAAACTGTCCGGGATTTAGTCCTTCCATGTTCTGTAAGCAAGAAACGCCCGCGAGTCAAAAGGTGAGCAAAATGTTGGAATTCCACACATGATATGTGAATTACAATCGTACATCATATTCATGCAGCATATAAGTAAAGCTTATTGTTTTCGCTCTTATTCAATTATCACAGAAATCGAGATCTTTCAGATGGTCAATAGAGCAGATTTCCCGTTTGGTGAGTTCAAACTTCTATTATTTTTCTGATCGCCTTTTATTATTTTATTTGTTTTATAATTTTTATTGTAGCTCAGTTGATAGTAGACACAGTTTAAAACAGATAATTTTTTTCAGAAGGTCACAGAAAGGACAGAAAGCATGCGAGCATGATCGAACTGCGCAGCGTTTGGTTTCTCTGCTCGCGCTTATTTGGTCGCGCGCAATTGCGAAGTCGCCCTTCTTTTTTTGGGCCTGGTTCACAAAATTTTATAGAGCGCAAATGATGCCAGTGTAATCTTTTCCCGATTTCGTCCTTTTGACCTTCGATCTATTAATGATCCAACAGCCGTAAATAATCTTAGTAATTCGGTTTACTCGTTTTTTTAGAATCCAGCAGATATTGATGAATTTCCACATCAAGAGTATAGCAGTACATTTGAAAGGTTTGCTGTAATATTTAATTATATCCCAGTTCAATAGCACAATTAGAAGACAGAGGTAACCATATGATCCGTGTGATCTGTGTATGCAACTAACGGGTCTAATAATCCAGACACACTAGTTCACCCTCTGGGGTACATCATGGGTTATGAGTTCAAAGATGCAACAGAAAAAAAATCGAGAAATGAATTTTAGTCTCAAACATACTTTTCCCTATACATATGACCACCCCCTTTTTTATCACTTTCTGATAGCACTATCAGGGCTGTTACTAATTTTGTAAACAGACAGAGAAGGGAAGAAAGTGGCCAGGAAAAATTGGTTCTGGTGTTGGCAATGTTTTGTTTTTCTATCAAAGTGGCTGAGGCTCAGACATACTGGCCAAGGAAAATCCCTCATCCCCTGGCCATAATCGACAGCCCTGATTTTAGTTCTTTGATGAGTAAGTCCTGATGATCAATATCAAATTTTTCAAATGGCAGATTTACATATATTTTATTTTATAGTAATAGTGGCATATGTGTGGTGTGTACGCTTTGTTTCCTAGTAATTTGTTTGGCTTTCGTTTAGGGAAGAGGATGAAATTGAGGCTCAAAAGGCCGTAGATGAGGTAGGTTAAATGGATGGATAACTTGAGGTTAAGTTAAAGTTGAGTGTTTTTTAAGCTTTTGCCTTTAACCCAGTTCAATAACATGAAACAACTACATGTAAGGGTATGAATACTCCCCTTGCAGCATTACCCCCCCCCCCCCCCCCCCAGTATTTTATTTGCTGGTACCTGTTTTATTGATTACCAGTATATACCTGGGGAGAGAGAGAGATTTCTTTATTTTAATAGTAATGTACAAAGAAGACAGGTTTTTAACATGTCTTTGGAAGACAATAATAATAATAATAATAATAATAATAATAATAATAATAATAATAATAATAATTAAATAATAATTAAATAATGACTAATAACTTCTTTTTGCACAGAATTAATTTTATGAAGTTTTCTCACAAACTTTTCATTGTGTGTTTCAGTACTTCTCTCAAAGTTCCATTGTCCCATCTCCATGGACACCAAACCATGCAGCTAAACATGTTAAATTTTCTCCATTGCCGCCATCTACTGCCTGTAAGTATTGATCCAATGGAATGAACAATTATTGAGGCATCTGAACCCCAGTTTGAAATGTCAGCCTTCCCTAGTCCCACGAGGGATAGGACATAGAGACAGCTGTCATTTCCAGTGACTGGTCCAGACTCCATCAGACGGGGTTGGGGGGGGGGGGGGGGGGGGTGACAATGTCAGAGACTGAAATTGTTTTGCCCTTCAAGACTTATTTTTAAGTGAGATATGGGATGGGGTGGCTTCCCCTAGATTCATCACTTATTTCACTCTCTTTGAACCCTCAAGGAATTAAAGGATGCCAGTCATAAATTATGAACTCCAGCAGAATTATACAATAGAAGCCGGTTTTTTTTTTTCAAGGTATCAGTGATATCAGGAATCTACTTCACTCTCGGACTAATTAGCTGGGCTCAAAACAACCTTTGATCAGTTTTATAAACTTTGCATTTTTTCATGTGCTGCCTTGTTTACCCAACAGAAGTAGGGCTCTCATGTGTTGCAGCTTTTGTTTCACCTTTTCTTGACTGGTGTAACAAAAGCTGGAATGGTGTCTGACTTTGCAGGCTAGAGCTCTTGCAATTTTCTACTTGCAGGGCTGTCACTAAGATTTCCAGTTGCTGGGTATATGCAATTAGTAGGTGGGGAATTCAACAGCAGGGAAGTTCTTTTGGTTTTATTTTTCTTTTGTTTCCTATGAAAGTAGCCGGGGTTCATGCTCATAGAAGCCGGGGAAAATCCCTGGCCCCCAGCCCTTAATGACAGCCCTGTACTTGTTTTCTTGAACTCGTATTAATATTCCATATCATCAATGCAAACAATGTGTCATGCAGTTTTGTTTCTTGTTATACTGGCAGATATTGAAGCCATAAATTCTGCAGAGTCCTCATATTCATCTCCCAACTCATCAAGATGCAAAGTTAAAGTAGATGGTAAGAAATGTTCTAAAACCTACTCCTCATTTTATCTCATATTTCATCCACTCACTAAAGAAGATGATTGATACTTAAAATTAATATCAAACCAAATGGTTTTTCTTTGCCCTTTTCAGCAGGTATCCAGACAAAACTTTCTTTGCCACCAGACTTTGATCTAAAAAATCATCTTGGTGAGTACATTGGTGTTGAAAAATAACTGCATTACTTTCTATGGTATCTGTATGGATATGTGTACCAGAGGAGAAAGTACATCTACAAATGACCTTTTGTTCCGCACTACATTTGGACACATTAGTGTACTATGCAGAGAAGAAGCCCTGTCAAAGAGTATACATGTATATTGTCTTTAAAAGCAATTTTTATGTCACATATTGAATTGTTTTTGGAGATGTCTTACTTGTCATCTGACAATTATATTGCTATGAAAGAGACTATCCTTTTTCAACGTGTCTTATGTGAAATAGGATTAAGAGAGATTACTTACAATGACTTACATAAGATCATCTTTAACTTTTAAGATCCAGCTTATTATAACCAAGATGGTCTTAATGGCAGCAAAGACATGTCACTGTCTTCACTTCGAAGAAAGCTTTTTTCTCAAGCAGGAAATGTAAATGAAGCAGACAAAGACCGACTGGAACCACCAACTAACATCAAGTAAGGACCAGCTAACTTCTGATACTCACATGCCCTACACAGGCGTGGCTGGGAACCAAGGAAAATAAAGCACAGTCAACTGACATTCTGCTTTACGCACAACCGCTGATTATAGATATACCTCGAGCTCATAATAATGGACAGTTTCCTCCGTCCTGATAGAATGAAAGCCCATATGTCTTCTCTAAAATCACTTTGCTTAATACGAATACCTAGGACTGTCATCAGAAGTCGGCAACTGTCTATTATGATCAGCAACTGTGGTGAGGTTGACCGGAAACTCAAGGTTTAAAAATGACTAATGAAAAAGACAACAGCAATCAGAGACTATCTGAGTTTATGACCACCTGTTTCCCTTGTGTAGCAAACTATAACAAAGCTGTTGACAGCTCTGGTTACTATAAAAATACAGACACTTTTTATGGACCCGATGCTGTCAATATATACAGAGTTGTCTTAACTGACTATACCTATACCTATTATAGTACCTGACAGAATTTTTTTTTGCAATATTTTCATCCTCTATTTTTCAGATCCATTTTAAAGAGTCCCAAGAGTCCTGTTTTGGTAAGCTTGAAACCATAGGCCTGGTTCACATGTGCCGAATCTAATGCAAATGAGCAAAATCTATTGTTCTTGCTCATTTGCATTAGATTCGGCACATGTGAAGTTCGACATTTGAACCGGGCCTAAGTTCACCATGTTATCTAAACAGGTGCAATGTAAGGAATTTTATCACCAGTGAGTGGGATCACTTGCTATTGGCAACAATCCTGTTCTTGCGAAAATTTGATTTTATCAACTTAGTTGATATAAGGAAAATTGGCAAACACAAAAAGATTCATAGACCCTTCATCAGAGTGCATATGGCAATGTGTGCCATAGCCAGAAGGAAGTTTTTCTTTTGCTTCTTGTTTCACCTGCCAAGAAAAGAACTTTTCTGGGGTAGGTATTGGCAAGGGCCAATAAAGAACCTGTTGCTCTCACAGGCGACATGTGTTGGCCACAACCAATCTCATCCCCAATACCTTCTTCACTTTTAAAATGGTCGGGCAAGAGTAGGAACCTATGGACAAGGCAGCCAAAATATTCCAAGTATCACGGAGTATTAATTTTTGTCATGTGACACAATAAAATGGAATTTTCGGAAGTTCTTTTTCAGCAATCGACAGCCATGAATATTTAAGGAAATATGAAACTGTTGTTTAAAGAAAACAAAGACATTTCATTACGTTTCAAGCAGCAAATTGCTCCAGGATTTTTGAAGTATTTTGCCAGTCTTGTCCATAGATCTCTACGCCCATCCCACCATTTTGAAAGTGTAGAAGACCCTAAGGACGAGGTTTGGCCTCAACACTTTTGGCAACTGTTTGGTATGTTGTACTGTGCAGTGTTTTAATCCTTTTTTAGTTTTGTAACACAGGGAAAAAAGTGGGGTTTTTACTGATGCGCGTAGCGGCATGAGTTATAAAATGGGCTCCGTCTTTCTTATTTTTATTTTTATTATTATTATTATTATTTTTTTTTTGTACACTTCCGGTTCATAGACTTCCTGTTTAGTGACTTCTGGCTACTCCCACTTCCGGTAAAACAGCATTACTGAAGTGTTCTGACAGCATCTCCTACAACCCTACTTATGTTACTAATGTTCACGTTAGGTATATATAAGACTTAAAAGAATCACTGGCTTCATTGTTGTACAGCCTTAATTTACAAAAACATTCAACAGTAATCAACGTGGTTTGCAGGAACGATGACTGAATGAAAGGAGTAACTCTTCTCCATGTCGGACATCTTCTTATCATGTTTAAAATATATCATAAACTTTTGTATGCATGCGCATGAGTATAGGCTGCTTGCAGCCTCTTGTTTAACAAAACAGACACCAAGTCAAACTGAAACGGCCTTTGTTCATAACTATAGATGACCTCAAGCCCAGTGTCTGAACAGTCCACACCTAGACATATCAGACACAGATACTCAACTGCCAGTACCATGTCAAGTCCAAATATGTCCCCAATCAAACCATTACTGTCTGTCCCTGAGACACCCACTTCAGTTAGACGGCCTGGTGTATCCAGACAGAGTTTTAGCCCTATGGAGTGTTCAATGAATGTACTGGAATCATCTGGGATTGAAGTTATCGGGGATCCCCTACCAGATTTATCCCCAATAAAAGGACCTGCAGAACCAAGCAACAATCACTTTCAAGAAATGGACATCGACAATGGTATGCTATGTATTTCAGTTTCAAGGATCGCGCCCGAAAGGGGGGGGGGGGGGGGGAGGGAGGGAGGTACTCCCTATAATGGGCTATACGGGGATGCTTTGCCCAAAAGGGGTACCTTTTTAAGGCTGGAGGTATATATGAAAAGGTAGGGATTTTACAAGTTCAAGTATATGAAAGGGTAGGGATTTCACGAAGAATAGGAAAGGGTAGCGAAATCACGAGTTGAAGCATAAAAAAGGTAGCAAAAACTGCCATTTAAGTATTATAAAAAGGGCCTTTCAAAATATATCAAACAGATGCACTTAAAGGCTATATGAAGGGGGTACCATTTTCAATGAAAGGTATATGAAAGGGGTACCTTTTCTGTCAAAAACGGTATATGAATGGGTAGGGGTAGGGACTTCAACTTCAACTTTATTAAGTCAGTAAAGCCAATAGGCTTCAAACTAACTGTAAAACTATACAATATATATAATAAAATACGATTAAAATACGATTGGACCTCAGGGCGGAACATCCCCGTAAAAAACTTTGTTGATTACCCCACGCCGGGGATCGCGTTCTCTGTGGACAGCGTTAAAAAACCGCGGGAACCAATTTTGTACGTTGTGTAATCATAAGGTGGTGTCTTCTAGAATGATGGAAGTCTGGGAACGACAACAATGCAACGCATGAGTGCTCTTTTGAGATGGCGTCCTTGACAATTTTCGCAAACTTTTCAAGTGTTGATATACCTTGTCAAGTCTTCCTTGGTCAAAATTGGTTTCTCATTAGTCTCTTTGACTGAATTTAACGAAGAAGTTTAAATAACTTGCACCATTTTTTTGCATTGAACGAGTAAAATCACGAGATAAGTTTTTTTTCGAATGCAGAAGAATGACGGAAAATATCGAACACTTCTCGCCACATTCCACAGGTTTGAAGAATGTTTATTAAGTTATAACTTTGTGATGCGATGTTTTTGTTACAACTTTAAGTTTATAAGTTTCGTTTTCAGAATAATTACAGCGTATATATTTACTTTATAGAAATATTTATTCTGTTTTTACGATTTGATTTTATCAACTCCGTGTTCAACGTAAGCTTACATGTACACTAACTTCAGACATGCAAGTGAGCAGTTATTGCTTTTTTAAATGAAATCGAATCCACAAGTATAAAATAATCATTCTACTTGCAAAGTAGACTGGATCGCATTCTAATTTTCTTGACTTAACTCTTGAAAATGTAGATTTTATAATCTTTTGCCTTTTTGCACTGGCATAGGAAAATTGGGTTGTACAGTCATGTATTTAGTTATATCACCTCAGTGTATTTGCAAGGCCTTCAACCACAAGATAAAAAGAAGAAAAAACGCCAACTTGTTATTAATAGAACCCTTCCTGTTTAGCAATCATCATAAATAGCTGTTGGATTACCCTTACCATTTTATTTTGGACCTGATTGATTTTGAATTGACACAAGAAATGTTTTTACACAGTGATTAATGTTTATTTGTCAGATGCAGAAGATGAAGAGAAGGCAGAAAATTCCCTTGATGATGGTGGTCCCCTGGACGTATCAGCACTGTCTGTGAATGATAATAACGATGACGAGAAGGAAGAAGAAAATGATGATGACGAGATGCCGCCAGTGATCACAATGGAAGACTTAGCTGATGACTTAGACTCCTCAAAGGAAAACAAGGCTGATCACGGTGCAGATTCTCATGAGATGGAGTTAGTAGAGGTAACTCCAAGGGAAAATTCAGCCTCAGAGAAACCTGATAGGGGTTTTGAAAATGACAGAAAAGATGGCAAATCTGTTGAACATCCCAAGTTACCAAAAGAGAGCAGCATGCAGATTGAAGATATTGGCTCAAACTTTACTGAAGAACCCAGCAAGGGTAATCACCGGAATGGACACTTGAAATCAAGGAAAGACAATTTTGGTGGATATTATGCACCATCCACTACCAGCCAGAGAAATTGGCAAACAAGGCATGATAGTCCAACAGAGAGCTACAGTAAATATAGTCATCTCAATGAACTTGATGAGGATGTAATCTTGATGCGTGCAAAAGCTGCGTTAAGAAGAGCCAATAAGTTTTCACCACCTAAAGGCTACTCCTTTGATCCACACAGTTTATCACTGTCAGATTTAAGTTTAAATGCACACTCTGCATGGGAGCCAGTTCGTATGTCAACACCTTTAGTTCCGCAAACTGAGACATCTACAGACTATAGAGGATATTCTAATCATGACAGTCGCTATGGTTACAAATCAATCAGTAGGTCTCATCGGCATGACTTTGCTGATGTTATGTATTGTGAGGAGTCTGGGCTTGGCAGGAGTGGTGGAGAAATGACATCACATAATCATCGTGGTGTTTCAGGGAGGAGATTGTCGCCTGCTGTGGAAGACAGTATCCGACGAAGGAAACTGCATGGAAACCCTGAAGGTACAATGTTAAATATAACATTAATAGGTGAAATCACACTTCACTCTTACTGTGTTCCATGGGGCTTATTAAAGGAACCTCCATTGTTATAACAAATTGACATTAAATTGTTGGAAATAATGTCTAAATTTATTTAAAAAAAAAAACAAGTGCAAATATAATATTTTAGTGTATAAATAAATGGATATGAATATTGCCTATTTTCGCTTTTAAATTTCCCGCACGTGTTACGGTTGCCTGATTGTTGCATTGAAAAGAACATCGACTCTTAACAATAGCAAAAACCGTAACATGCCATAAATATTCAAAATGGCGGCGAGCGGGAAATTTAAAAGCAAAAATAGGCAAAATTGATATCCATTTTTTTGTGCACTGGAAAAGTGTTCCATTTGTTATTAAAATAATCGAAATTTCGACTTTATTTCCAACAATTATGACAATGGAGGTGCACTTTAAGGAAAACATGCGCTGAATTGAGGGATAATGAGTTCTTAATGTGTTATACCCACTGTCTCTGGCTATAAGCAAAGACACAGATTTTGTCATAACAACTCTATAGTGAAATTCCTACTGGCACATAACATCTTGATTTTATTTTGAATTGCAGGCAATTATGCATTTTCTACTCCTTGGAGGAAGCCAAATTCCCCTTTGTATGACAGGGAATGGCAGCTATCTCGAACCCATCCCATGAGTTACGTGGAATGGAAAGCTATCTACTGGAGGCCTCCAAAGAACCCTGCACCATGGAGAGATAACCAAAGGTATCATACAGGACCATACTCTTATGAACCAGACCTCAAGAGGTACAAATGAAATTTTATGATGATATATACTGTCAGTGATGTAATGTGAGTGTGTTTGTAGGGGTGCAGGGTTCTCCCCAGGATTTTTGGGAACACCAGGGGGTATTCTGACTTGCATCAAATGGTCGCGCGAGTATGGCCTTTTGCAGAAGTCTGAAATATCTTCAAGCATAGTGGTATCTTTTTTAAGCCTGGGGGCTTTCAATTTTTCGAAAATCAAGCCAGGGGGCCTGCCTGGCATGATAGGGGTGAGGAGAACACTGGGGTGGAATGACGTGGATGGGGGGGGAGATATTAGGGGAGATATTAGGGGAGAAAAGGAAATGAGGAAAAGGGTGGGAAGTGGAAGAAATAAAGCACTAAGTGTTCCCATTTGAGCTGTGTAACCTGTAACACCTCAAGGATGTCACTAGTAAGTGTAATAGCTGTGCTTTAATACAAAGTTTAGTATAAACATGATTTGGCCTTGTGGTACCTTGTTATGCCTGTGTACAGAAATGGGACAGTTGTTGAAAAAGTTATTGAGAACCCAGCTAAAGGTACAGGAAGATGAAGGCGCAGATCACTTATGAGTTATCGCAGTTCACTCTGAGTAGACTTTTTTCTGGGTAGCCACACTTACCTCCAGTTTGTTAATTACAGGGTTTGTACGCGTCTTGAAAACCCTTGAAAACCCTTGAATTTCTGGAGTCTGATTCAAGGCCTTGAAAGTTCTTGAAATTGGTTTTTGGTCCTCGAAAGTCCTTGATTTTTTACCGAAGAACATCTAAAATATCAAGACAGTTAGTGCAAATGCAGATGGAATGAAAGTCTCCAAATGCTTATGAAATACGTAAAACACTAGTTCCTTCCCAGTGCTCTCTCGTTACTCTTGCGTGCATGTACATTGAGCCACAAGTGCACCGTGCATGCCCATGCTCTGCTCATGTTTCAAGTCCTTGAAATTTTTAAGTAGGGTCCTGGAAAGTCCTTGAAAAGTCCTTGAATTTTTGGTCTGAAAAAGTGTATGAACCCTGTAATTACTACACTGCCTCACCTTTATCTCATGGTGATCATAGATAAGCCTAACGTACATTTTTATGTAGATTCTGACATACCATTTGGGTGTTAAAGTTTTGATATTTTTCCCACAGGTTGTCCTGGCCTCCAAGGCCTCTCTCCTCAAAGGTAATCTATGGTTCACGGCCATTGTCCCCCCCTGTGAGCTTCCCACCAGCAAAGGTTCCCAGAGCAGTTTCAGGGGGGTATGTGTCAAAGATTGCCTTACCCTCCTATCAAAACAGCAGTGACAGTGGGTTTTCAGATTGGCAACAGAGTACTAGTCGATGGGAAAATGCAACGAGAAGTCATCACAGTTCACTTGGATATTCTGGGGACTTCCGATTCTATTAGGAACCAGAAGCTATTGCTTCAGAGGGATTTCTTTAATTCTTTTGCCATATGTGACAAGATAATTAAATTTTGTTAAACAAAATGTTCTCTATTTTGTACTTAGAGAGTATGCCTTAACAAGAACCAGATCATTCATTGAGCATATCAGAGCAGTTGCTGTACATAATTATAGTGATGCGCCAGTGGGAGGAAGCACATGGGACAAATAGTATAATGTGAGAGTTTATTGCAGATAAGCCAAAAAAACTGTTGACCTGACCTCCTTACTGGTCTCAAACATTGCTTATGATAGAAGCAAGGAAAATTCAGCCATATAAAATGGAGACCAACATTTAATTTCTCTTTGCACTATCAATACAAATTTAACCACAATCTGTTATAACATTGGAGGCTCCCTTTAAGTATCGGTATAAAGGAGAACTTACTGGCATTTAGAATAGTGGCATGACTGCTGACCATCAATCAATGTTGTTCCCAGAGTCAATGTTACCTTGCCCAGCAGAACGGGTATTCTACTGTACAAGGGTAATGCAGACTCTGGAACAAGAGTGACCATCAGTGGCAAGTTAAGGCATTATACTACACATTTCAAATGATTTTTCATTGAAAAATCACCATTAACTTTGTCACTTCCACCAACTTTGCTCCATGGTGAAACTTTTTTAGATAAAGAGTTTTATTATCTCTGGCATTATAGTTGAAATGCAGAAGAACTGTAAATATGTAATTAAAGAAGAATTATTAGGTTGTTCCCGACTCTTATGCTGTGTTCACATTAGCACCAAAACATGTTTAGAGTAAACATGTTTCAATAAAACATGTTTCCTGTAAACATGTTTGCGATTTCATTGTTCAGATTTGTTGTTAATTTTAAAACTTAACAAGTTTCACCTCTGCTGTTTTACAAAAAACGAGCATGTTATAATGAAGTGAACACAAAATCTTTTTAATAATATTTCACATGAACCGAAAATAAAATATAGCTCAAGCTTGCTGTTGCATGATTTGTGGTTTAATTTCACTTGTCATGCCCTTCAGGAATGAAAGGTATTGAAGTGTTCAACAAGGAGATGACATTTGTACTGACATGTTTCATCTGGCTTAGGTTGAAACTACCTAAGTAGTTTCAATCATGCTCAGAATAAACATGTTTCAATCATGATCTGCTCAATGTGCCGCCTGATATGAACAAATTTCACAGTGAAACATGGTTCATTCTTATCAGACTAAACATGTTTTGTCCTGGTGTGAACACAGCATTAGATTGTTGTGAAATTATCAGGTGAAATACCTTAAGTGCACAAATGGAAGAGAAAATACTAAACAAGAAAAAAAACGAATGTCTTGGGCCCAACATACTTTCTTTAATTCGTTGCCCACAATATCAGAGCCAGGAACAGTCTAGAGTATTGTCTACACATTCACAAATATTAACTTATTGATTTGGCCCATTTTAGGGTTTGATTTTGGATCAACATTTTGATTAAAGTTCACCTGTATATAATTATATAACAAAAATGTAATTATTTCATGATAATGGTTTATACACTGTACATTTGTATCATTTATGTTTATATTACCTTGTCATTTCACTACTCTTTCAGTACTGACATCTAATCTCAACTTGAAACATTGTAAATACTGTACTAGTTAGCCAAATGGCTTACATTTATCATCTCATGCTGTACAATTCTGTCGACTTTGTGATTATTCAAATTGATTTTCAAATTTTGAAACATTCTATTTAAACCAGATTGGGGTGGGGCTTTATCTACGTTTTTATAGTTGTATAAAGTTTATAATAAAGTTATTTAAAAGTAACATACTTGTTTTCACTTATCATTAATATGGTATATGCCAGCTTATTTGTTTGACTTATCATAGAATTCTGAAAGGAAAGACCCTGTTCAGAAATAGCAGCCTAAAGGGGCTGCAGTTTACAAATAGCAGCTGTTACTGTAGGATGGCGAAAACAAATTTACAACGTATTGCAACAAGTTTATCAAAGAAGGGAAATGGGACTCACCACAAAGTTTGTTTTGTTTAAAGTAAAAATATGCAAGGAAATAAGGTAAACTACTTTCCAAAGTACTGTATTACCATAGTCAATACTTCGGTATATTTCTAAGCAGTTGCTGCATTGGGGTTACTTTTGAGTAAAATACAGTTTCTCTTCCAAAGTTCTCCTGAGATCGGTAAGTCCATTACTTTTAAGTGACTTCTGCTTTCAAGAGGGTCGTTACTATTCATCCCAGACGTCCTTTCAAATTGCCTTGAAAATCAGCCTACTTCACGCTCCGTTGGTTTCACTCCGCGGCTTGAAAAAAGTTCACCACGCGATCAACATTCTGTTGACCGCAAATCGACAACATGATCGGTTTTATGTCACTTAGCGTTAAACTTACGATGACTGAATTTTAACTCGCAGTCGTCAAATGTGCTCAGATAATACCTTTCCTAGAAAAACAGTTCTTCCTTTTCAATTACAAGTTACAGAAAGTTAAGTTCAAGAAATATATTACCGTATTTGAAGGCATAATAGTTTAAATTCATTCTTCGCAAGTTAAACGTTACCGATCTTGTGGTCGACTTACGGTAACAAAAATTTGATCACGTGATGAACTTTTTTCAAACCACGGAGTGAAACCAACGGTGCGTGAAGCGGGCTAATTTTTAAGGCATTTGAAAGGAAGTCTGGGATCAATAGTACTTTTGGTCATTGCAAGCAAGGTCTTACAATTAACAGTACTTTCAGTGGCTGTAACCTTTTTTATGGTATTTCTCAAGAACATCGTTTTGAGTTTTTTAGCACCTTTCCAGTGATGTGAATCAGGCTTTTGCACTATGACATAAACAAATCCCCCCTGATCAATGGTCTTCCAGTGGATCCATAACTCAAGCTCTTATTGAGGCCCTTACAAATGTGATTTTATCCCCCAGACTATAAAGTGGCTATAACTGTGTGTAAATCTCTTGGAATGTCCACCCATGCCCCAAGCGTTGCTACAGGATGGCTGTTGATGGGGTCATTACAGTCTCACAGCTACCTATACCTAAAATATTTGCACTGCAGCATTAGAAAAAACTTCAATGTATCCCAAGGTTTGCATGGGTCGTAGGCTCAATTGCCAGTCACCTTTTGGGAAAACCAAACCCAAGTGAGCAACAGAAATAGCGATATTTCTCTGTTTATAAACATTACGCCAAATTTGTTTTGTTATTCAAATTTGCCAACTATTAAACAAAAGAACTATTTGTTTCAACAGCCAATAGTTCTCTGGTTGGCACATTAATAACAATAGGTGATGTAACGAGAAATATCGCTATAGAAGTCACAGCATTGTAGAAATACATTTCCCAGGCCAGGATAGTCATGGTTAAGAGTGGGTCATTAAAAGTCATGAAAAATGACATTCATTGTACAGAACAAATTATGCACTCATATTTTTTTGTGTGAATGAAAAAGCCAGGAGAGAACTCTGAATCAAAAACCACTTGTAATGTTTCAGTTTGAACCCTCATATTTTAATTTTCAAAACTTAATATTGTTGAAATGACTAGCCTGGTAATACCACCTCATTTGTACGGCCTGTTGCTCACATTAATGAAATTCACCTGTATTAAAAACTATAGTAATGCTTGCAAATTTCTACACCAGTTTCAGTTCCCTCGATCTGTTATCCTGGACAGTAGGCTGCCACAGACTATTTACCAGGTGGTAAAGTCCTTTAGCTTTTCACATGTCTCAGATTTGCACAGTGTTTATCATCATCAACTGGTGCAGAGCCCATGCTTGGAGAATAAAAGTTGAAATATGTATCTACATCTACTGATTGCTATACACCGTTTAACAAAAACGAACGATTAACAAAATTAGCACAAATACAGTGCATGTTTAAAGACACAGAATATAACATACAATTATCCCAGATGAAACGTGAGACATCTTATGAAACATCGAAGTTGACGTGAATTTTTCGGAAAAATCCAGTTCAAATTAATTGCATTGAGTTCACCTGACGAGAACATTAACGCTAACGTTTCATCTTGGATAAATACCATATAAACACGAACAATAAATAAAGAAAACGCATTCTAACAAGACATAAAAACTACACAAGACATTGATATAAAACACAGCAAGACAACAAAAGACATCCATGTTGTTCGTGTCGTCATCTCAAACAGAAGCGTTTGATCTGATAAGGAAAATTGACCATTTCACCTGCCTTCAGTAGGAAAACTACAACGAACATACGCACATTGATACACAAAAACGAATCAGGATTAACTTAGTTGCTCGTCACTGACCATGAAGGCCTCAGACTTAAACTAAATGAGTAAAAGAAGTTTCAAACTCCATTCATCATGATCGATTGATGTTCACATGTATTTTAGTGCAAGGCGTTGAAATGACCGCGAAAAGCCTGGATTGAGCTGAAAACCGCTGACTACTACTGAGCCCTTTTCCTTCCTTTTCCTTCCTTGGCTTACGTTCCCTAAAATTCACTGGTCCTCGCCTTTGGAATTCCTTGCCTACAAATATAACCAATTCAAATTCCTTAAGAATGTTTCGTAAAACCCTGAAGAACTCCATGCTTAATTGTTATTCTATTTAATTATCTACCTTAGCGCATGAAGAAATACTTTTTATAAAAAAAAATCTATTCTTAATTGTCTGTAACTGTATTCTATTGTAGGGGTCATCCACTAGATTAGCCTTTGCTATTTGGATGATCCCAACTCACTCTCTATTTTTTGTTACATTTTTCTTTTATTCCTTAGCTGTACTTGTGTTTAGTTGCCTATGTAAATTTTACCTATATGTCATGTAAAACTGAGCTGAGTTGAATAAATCATCTTGTCTTCCTTTTCTCCCATGGCCCAATAGAGTCTCTGCGCAGTCTGCGGTTGGTTTCTTTTTACCAATCAGCCTATAACCAGGTTTTATTTCGAAATAAAACTAAATTTCAAATAGTAGTGTATTATCGCTTGTTTCACGATGTAGTCGCTTGAGATCGATATGTAAATCGCGACCACTCGACTGCTTTTAAAATACTGCTGGTCTTCAAGCAGGATATGGCACGATAAGTAGCCAATCGGAGCGCGATAAATACTCAAACTTTCCAATTTACTAAAACAATATATATTGAATGATAATAATAGTTTCTATGTAGCACCCAACTTACTTACTTACCTTCGAACGCACTTATAATCTCCGATTACTACTAGTAATAATAAATATAATAATAATAATAAATAAATAGAAATAATAAATAGAACTTAAACTTGTTAAGCACACTTTACAAGTGTACTTTACAAGTCCCCCTCAAGAGCTTATGCACTTGAGCTTCAATCCGGCAATATTTTCCGATATACACTGTCCACGCGCACCAATATGCTTGGTGATCAGTTTTACTCACGGCTGCTGCTTGCGTAAAATACACACACATTGACTCAAGCATTCAAGCATTCTTTTGCGTTTTTGAAAACCGCAAATAGAAAACCGATTTATCATATATTATGTGTTTTAAACAAATACATACTCTTAATTGGCCAGGTAAATCTCCGAACCGACCTCCGCGATCTTGACGTTCAGCATGAACTTGACTAAAATTTATTCTTATTCTATCATGTGATAATTCTGAAAGCCTATAATTTTCCTTTATGGAGTATTTATTTGCTCAGCGACTTCCAATCAAACTTGATAGGTTCATGGAATCAACAAAGAAAACGAACTGTTTTAAGGAAGATAATTATTTGTGCGCCAAGATTTCCAAATTAAATCGATATAAATGGAGTGGCCCTTACTGATTAACAACAACTTCCGATCACATTCAAACATAATGCGAATTAGCTGTGACAACAAAATTAAAACAGGAGCATCCAACGAATATCTGTTCGAAAGGGCTTAGTCATATTACAAAATCGTAATTAATAGACTAAAAACTATAGTTTTCTTTAGTAAAATATCGCTTCAAAAAAAAAAAAAATTCGTAACATCGGAAAATTCAACGCCTTTTGTTTTCGGGATAAAAATGTCGTTTTGGGTACGAAATAAGGTCAACTAGTATTTTTGCAAAGAGAAAACTGCTACTTAATTCCGGGACTAAGATTCCTTTCTCTCGATTTTCTGCGAGTGAAATATTCACTGCTAAAATAACTGATCGAGAAGATCAAACTTTACAACGCGCCCGATTCCAAGCGTTTCACAATGCGTCTAAACACTCTTCGTTTATATGTGCTTCTGACAAAATCGCTAAGTTTCAATTCTGATAAGCATATTTTTTATTCATGATAATACATGAAAGTGTTTCGATTTCCACCTGCCTCAGTGTTACGAAAAAGAAAAATAGATTCGCCCTGAATAAAGGTACGCCCGTTTGAGCAGTGTTCAATCACAGCGGACTCGGCAATTTTTCATTTTTATTTTTATTAGTTAAGGCGCGAATGACCTCTTAAAAAATGGCGACTTATTTAATTAGTATTTGCAATCAAAGACTTTCTTTTTCATAGCAATTTTATTGAGTTGATTTATATCCTGAGCATAACAATACGACTGTCTCTTTCTGTCAAAAAAAACACAAATTATTTCTTTTGAGACTTGTAGACACTTATCAAATTGGCCTCGAATTCAATTAAGCTGGTTTCTTTAGACGTATGTTTGTCTTTCATTGTGTTTTATTCACAACTTCTTCTTTATTTGGGAAGCCCATAAACAGCTGGTATTTAACCCCATAAATGGAGGCAAACTTGACCTACAGAGCATGCTCAGTCTTGGGTTTAACCGTTCGTTCGATCGACCGAGGGAAAATGGCGGTAACAATATTTTGACATGAAAGCAAGACCTGCGAGATTGCCGGATCTTTTGCGTAGCAAGAACTGGCGAGAATGGAATATGAAAAAATGGAGGATGAAAGGTAAGACTTTGACATTTTTCTTCATGAAGAATATATTTCAATCGCTGTTGAATTCGCTAAGAATTATCTCAAAAAATTACGAATATTATTAACACCGACCGGAATTTTGAAAACTACCCGGTATATTTTTAATGGACGTTCGTCGCTGCTTACATTGAAAAATATTTTACACTCTGCTCGTCGCTCTGGATCAAAGTCGCTTATCTTAGCTTCGGGTGAAGGCTTAATTATATTTTTCAGTATTTTTCGTTTTCTAACGAGCAAAATACTCGTGTTTACCATTACATCTCAAATCACCTGTTTATGGATTTGTTTGGAATGAAATGGTTTGCCCTGAGTGACGTCACATTCAGTTCAGCTAAAGAGAAGCCGGCAATAGAGATCCCTGATCTCTTAACACAGAACTTGTATGCCGGCCAATTTTCTTGCATGCAATTGTTGTAAACGATAATTTGCTAATTTCATGGCACCTTGATTTCTGCCGATACATGTCGCTCTTTATCTCAGCTTTCGAACTGCATGCACGTCAGTCAGTCTCCCCTGAGAATTATCGCATTTAATTTCTAGATGAACATAATTCTGCTTTTGCGGAGTTGTAGTTCTTTGACAAAATGGATTTGTTGAATTTGTTATTATGCTTGAGAATATTTAATTTCCAAAGTCTCTTCTGATATTAAAATAATAAGCCTGCTCTCGAGTAAAACGCCTATACTTGAGTCAGCTATTATCGTTTAAAAACCTAATGTTACGAAATTATTCCAGTTCTTGTAGCTAAAAATTGGGCTTGAGCTAAGAAAGAGCACAAATTTACATTGCTGGAAATATTATACAGTCACTTAGTAATGATCACAAACTTATTCATCGCACGGAGTTACTCATTCAGGAAACAGTAATTTGCATTTCAAGTCTAGGCTGACATGAAAAAATGACAGATACTGTTCAGTGAATTTTTTTTATCAGTTTCCAATTTAAGTATCATTTTCTTTTTTGGAGAACATTTGATTGTATCAGTTAGAATGCAGGAGTTTTCTTAGTTGTTCTAAAAGATATAACGTGCTAGCGGGATTTCACTAATCAAACACAATATTCATCCCTATTGTCGTTTCAAACAATAAGCTCCATTGAAAATTGTGTATTGATCGACAAGTTGCGCATAAAGCGAGTTGCTTAATTACGGCCTGGTCGCACTACAGTCAAAAACAAAAATCCGCCCGTGCAAAAATCGAGGAAAACGAAAGAACGAACCGCTCCGGTGGGACACGCTTTTTGTGGAATGTTTTTGTTTTTATGTTATTTTGCACGGGTTAATTTTTGTTTTTGACTGTGGTGAGCCAAGTTTTACAATGAAAGAAACTAGTGTAAACATTGCAGAATATTTTGGCGGGAGATGCGTTTTATTTCTCAGTGGGGAAATAACTTAGGAAGTGGTTGTAAGAAATACATGGAAACCAAAATGTTCGTCGCGAGTCGCGGAACGCATTCATGCGTTCACGATGACTTTTAATCGTTGCTCAGTCGATCAGAACGCAAACAGCTTTCGTCATTTCGTCGATGCTCGGCTGTCTAAATCTAAATCTAAACCTAAATCTAAAAGAATACAGCGCAGTCTTTTCATTTGATATCTGTGCAAAGGGGCAGGGTCAGCAATCAAATTTTTTAATAATAATAGTGCCGTTACACGCACAGATGATATCATAAATACTGTCTCGATTCGATCTGTAAAAAGCAGGGGGAGAAGCAGGGGTATTAAATAAATTTATCTGTTCACTTTCTTTTTAAATTCAAAATTCAGTGGTGTTTTTAGTATCACCAAAATAGCTGTAAAATGGCGTGTTCCGACTATCGCCTTTTAATTTTATAAATTAAAGAAGAGGGACTGCTCTTTAGCTGCATGTACATATCAGGCGTCAAGCGTGAGACTTACATTCTGCGTAATGAGTACCCTACATTGACAGGTTATCTTAATTGAGCTTAAACTTCATTCAACGGGACTGCTTTCCTAGTAGCATTCACCTGTAAGGTGTCTGTACGTAACACGTGACCATGCTATCGACAACTTCCGCCTTGCCATCACCTCAGCCGTATCTCGGACGCACCGTTATTACATTATTACGTTATTACACTTCTCGAGTGTTCTTAATAATTCCCGCGTGCTTATATAACTCAACAATGCACGAGGATTATTTTTTTATTTCTTTTATAAAAGAAAATCGACCACAAAGGGACAAGAATTCGCGCGTGCTTTATAGAGTTTCAGTAAAATAATGTTCAAGGAAAAGCGTGCGCTGTGATTGGTTACACCGAGTTCATTATAACTCGATAAAGCACGCGCGTGACGTATGGTTCATTATAACCGTTTTTATTCTATAAAATTAAGAAATAAAAAAATTTGTTCCTCGTGCATTGTTGAGTTGTATAAGCACTTCGGCTCGTGCTTTTCTGCACTTCTCTCGTGTTCTCAAAAATTTCCGCTTGCTTGCATAACTCAACAATGTTCTCAGTGCGTTTTATATTTCTTTAATAATAATATACATGAAAAAATTACTCGATTCTGATTGGCTAAGAGCAGTGCAGTTCAAGTGTAACACCAGTGCAAAACGTGTAACACCGGTGCAAAAAGTGTAACACCAGTGCACATTACAAATCGAAAAAAAAATTATTTTTTCTTTTTTTTTTGCCAAAAAAAAAGAAGAAAAAAAATTTCCCCAAAAAAATTTTTTGCAAAAAAAAAAAAAAAATTTCCAAACAAAAATGGTGCAAATTTTTTCATGTATAATTATTAATAAGTAATCATACGGTTTTCTCCTTCAGTTTGGGATTAATTTGCACTTGTGAGTTTTTCAAAAAGCTCAAATTGCACTCGCGGAAGTTGAGCTTTTTGAAAAACTCACTCGTGCAAATTAATCCCAAATTGAACTCGAAACCGTATGATTACCTATACTAATGAATTCGGTTTGACCAATAGCGCGCGCATTTCTTTAGCATTTTATAATAAGGGATAGTAAATGCTACCGTGTGCATTGTTGAGTTATACAAGCACGGAGGAATTAAAAAAGAATAATAATAAATACGAGAGAAGTGCTTAAAGAAGCACGAGACACATTTCGAGTGTTTTTTTTTTTTAATTTTCGAGTGCTTATACGACTCAACAATGCACGAGGAACAAATTAAATATTTCCTTTACAAAATGTCCTGATTTACGCGCTCTCGTACTGGTGACGTAAGCTGTGTGCACTTACGGTAGTTTTGTGAAGGCGCCTTTATGCCTGTCAAACAGGCTGTAACTGGCAAATTATAAACTGAGATTGTAAAAGTGCCAGATATTTGCTGGAAAAAAAAATACGTTTCGGGCGTCGCCCTTCATCAGTGTTGAAAAAAAAAAAATGTTTGTTTACTACAGCTGACTAGTGACACACAGTTTTCTAACTTTAATTTTGATCGCGTTTTTACGTTTGTAAATAAAGTACGTGCAGATCCAGACGCGCATATACAGCACGCGTGCGAGTTAGGCGCGTGCACAGCGTGATTTATAAAACATGAATACTATTAGTCAAAACATCGATGATGATCAAGTTCCTCCCTTGGCCATGCGTGTGACTCGCTACATACATCTAGTTAGAAAACCTATAATACATTATTGGGAATCTAAGGGCGCGTTCGATTGACCGTATTTCGGAATAAAATAACCGAAATGGTCTCTGTAAAATTGTACGACCAGGCGTATTTGCAATATAAACCTGCCAAAACAACCTTATAATAAATACGATAATAGTTTTCCACTGACTCCAAAATCTCTCCGTGATCATTTTTTTGTCGCCATTCTGTGTTTTCTTATTCCGGAATATAAACGTCAATCAAATGCGCCCTTAATTTCTCACGAATAATAACGTGACTATCTCAACTTTCTTATTCTTTATAATCTGATCAGTACACGTATTCTAATTGAGTAATCCATTTACCTTCTTCGCTTTTTAATTCTCTTACCTAAACGGCGACACTGAATTTTCAAGTAAAAAAACACGAGCATAGAGAAATTAAACTTATAGTTAAAGACATGGTATTTAATCAGAAGACAGGATGAATTAAAGCCTTGAAGGAGTTCTATATCACTGATCACGTAGCAAGCACTTAATTTTGCGCAGTTCTATTTAATAACCGATGATTTCACCGATGATTTCACGACTGAGTCATGCGGTCCATAGTCACGAGTAAACCTCGCTGGTATTGCAAATTAAGTGAAGTTATCGATTAGAGTACCAAGTACAAAGAAGAAATTGAAATGTAAATCTCAACTGATTCAGCTGATTATTATTGTCGATTATTGGTCTTTGTGGTTTATATAAAACGTCAGAGGAACTTATTCTTCCGAGAGATCACGGACATTCTATCCTTGAATCATGCTTCTTCTTCTTAAACAATTTTTATGACCACAACGGCATACACGCGACAATATCATGATTTTTGTATCAAAAAGAGAGTCGAGGTTTTTCTCTTCATTTTTCGGACTACTATCATTTCAAGCTCACAAGGATCGTCGACAAATACTAATAAAAAGTCACCGTTTCTTTTCACAAACAATGATTTGATTTTGTCTTCCGTTAACCGGCGCAGATTGTTAATAATTTATATCTTTAATTAGCCTCAGCGCTAACTTATTAGATCCTAAGCTATTGCAATAGTATCTTAAGATATCTATAAGTGTTTATTCGAGAAGTTATTTTTCGTTAATCATATTACCATAATCAATTTCTTTCACTTTTGTTTGATTCGAATGTTTTTTTCAATTGTTTCATCTTGGGTAAAGAAAAGAGAGTATTGCTATAACATTTTCCGTAGAAACGGCATGCATAGTATGGACTTATCTTTAAAATTATATAATGACATAAAAGACATATAACTTATCTTTGAAATAATATTTTCAATACGTGCAATAAATGACCTTGATGAGCCGGTGGTCACGTGGGGTGGTTCAAGAATGACCTTCGTGACGTCATGGCTCGCCGGATCTGAGTGGTCTGGAATGGAGTTGTGTGGTGTGGAGTACATGTAGTAACAAATTTACTCGTTTCTCCTCCACTATGGCGCCACATTCTGGTGTCAATGGCGAACGCAAAGGAGAGGAGAAGGACCATACTTTGACGTAAGCATTTGATATTGAAACCTTGCTTTCCGATGGTTTTTTCTCGTTAGTCCAAAGAACACAAACACTGTTTTGGCGCCCGCGTGCATTTCAAGTGTTCTCATAATTCGGAGCGATTTCAGTGCTCAACCTCAGCTATTTTAGTGGTTTCAACACGTTTCTGTTGACTACCAGTTCTGTGTTCTTCGAACAATTAAGAGAAATCATCGCCGGCAAGTTCTGTAGCGGTTTGCGGTCGTAGAATACGAAAACGTTTTTTGTTATTTCCAGCTGGAAGTTACAGTAACGTACATTCAAACTGAACTTGTTGCAGTGATCGATCATATTGAAGATATGATATAATAATGTTCATCTCATGAGAGGATTCGCTGTTCATAGTAAACACTTGAAACACTTGACAGAGACATAGTCCATCTTGTCTTGCCTGCTTGTAATAATTTTGTGATTCATATAATAAGCTTATTATTCAACGGCTCGTGTAATTTCAAGGCGTGACTTTCGATTTCATTTCAAATGTCCACGGTGATTTCTAAATTTTGCGTTTACTTCGATTTAAATAAGCATGATAAACTTGATAATTTTAAAGTGGTATGCCCGTTTTTCTTTTAACCATCAATGTTAAGATATATAAATAAAGAGTATAATTTATTATTCCCCAAGGTAGCAAAATTTTAAAATATTCACACTAGTGTTGTTTGTATGTCTCTTTTAAACAGTATACAGTCCAGAGAATTACAATCACCTTGTTATTGCTGAGTCTGAAAACATTGGCGCTTTTTATCTTTTGTCTCAACTGAAATAAAACATTGACGTAGTTTGAACAATTTACAGGATTCCTAAAATAGCATGGGTCATCAAGAAATTGTCTGTGTTGTCATTTCCTTTCAAAAGAGTTCCTACGCATCAGCCAAAAATGTACCATATTTATACTAGGTTTTGATTCATTAGCTTTGAAAAAAGGTAAACATTTTGTTGATGAGTGATTTCAAGTACATGTAGGTGGTGTATTTATTTGGAGTGTAAGGCGTCTGACAAAGACTAAATTTCTATAAAAAGAACACTTGATATTTCAAGGTCATGACCAGAGGCATATAAAGTTACCATTAACATAATGATTCATGGCAGGACTTGTTTGCATTATGGGCATCATGATGCCATGTTGCAAAGAAAAATCATTAATAATGCAAGGACGGATGTTGAAGGTCGCTTTAATTTTGTCAGGTTCCAAATTTTAAGCTCTAGCCCTTTTTGTTGTATTTTTAGCCAGGGAAAAACTCTGTTCTGACAATTAAATCTTGTCCTGAGCACGAGCCATACAAGCCTTTTTTTATTTTACAAAACATAGTTTTTGAGTATATTTATTAAAATTTTAACAAATAACTGCCTATTTCCAGTGGTATATCCAGGGGAAGGTGCAGACACCCCCAGGCTCCCCTTTTCTCTCTCACTCCCAGAGCCAATATGGGGATGTTGAATATGTGCCCCATTCAAGAGCAAGATTATTTAAAGCATTGCCCTCGACTAAGCGCCACTGTTGGAAAGTGGCAATCAATTGAAACATCTTGATCTCTAAAATAACAACTATTAACTCATAATACAATGAACTTGTTGGACTTGGACCATGAAGAGAATAGAGAGGTTGACATTCTAGATTAAGTTTTATTTTGGTAATTGTACCAAAAGCCAGTGACAGAAACATGGTTATATTTGCAGTTATTGCCTTTACTGTTAATTTATATGTATTATCTTTGTTATAGTACCAAATGATAGTTTCTAAAAACACTGGAAATAAAAGAGCGCCGCTCTTGAATAAGTGCTGCATCTGAAATTGCAAAGAATTTAAAGAGCTCTTTCGAGTAAATATGGTAACTTGAGTGTATGACTGCCTATTTCCCTTGTTTAGTCGGCAACCTTAATGACAATCATGTACTTACATTAATTTTTTTAAAAATGTAATGGCATAGTGTTCTTTCATGTGTTCTTTCACCCAGGCCAGTATTGATTTCTTGTTTTTATACCTGTCCAGGAACTTTCCATTTCGTATTAAGATCTTATGAATGCGAGGCAATTAATCAAAGTAGAGAGCTAACTGAGCAATTTTCACCAGTGCATTCATTATTTTTATAGCCATTGCACCAAATGTATTAATTTGGCTAAATTTGTTTTTGTAGTTTTGTTTGGGCTAATTTCATATCTTGGGATAGTTCTCATAAAACATGTTTGTATTGTGGTTTATATTAATTAAATTAATTGTAATGCTGCCATGTATGGAAACTGAAAAATCCTCTTGGTCACACATGGAAAATACACAGCTCCATTTTATTTCATTAAGTCAAGTATGCTTGCACTTCCTCTAACCTTACAATGACATCCAGCAGATACTTCTTAATTCTATTTCTTTTTGTTGGAGGATTAAACATTTTGCATTTTATCTAGTAGCTCAATAACATGCTCACTTACAGTATATCATGAACAAATTAACTGAACAAATAAAGAAAAAAGGCCTCTCTCAGTTAAAGTTCACAATGTACATGTAAGTTGACATACCAAATGAATGTATTTCAGTACCAATTTCTTTGACTAGCTATATTTCAGGTTTCTGCATGTATTTATTTTGTTATCATTTGCTTATTATACAGACACCAGGGGGCTTCGCTGTATGAGGTTCTGGGAGTTGAAAAAACTGCCACCCCAGAGGAAATTAAGAAGGCATATAGGAAGGTGAGTAATGAGGATTTTCAATGTTAAATTATCTCATCAATATACTGTAAAAAACTGGCGGATAAGCTCAAAATTAAGGTGTGGCTTATCTGCAAGAATCTGGAATCTTTATTGAGTCCTTGCTTCATTACTGCCTTGTTGCCATTGTAGCCTGTAATGAATTGTGCTAATACGTAGTCTCCTGGGCCCAGGTTGTTCGAAAGCCAGTCAACACTAACCCTGGATTAATGTCACTGTTCCTGGCATTTGCATAACGCAATAAATGTCACACAACGTGACAAAAGCATATAATAAAAACAACAACATATTTGGTTTGGCGTAATGGGGGGACACAGCCCTGTGGCACGTTATTTGCGACTTCGGGTTAAACGCACAAAAAATAAAGCCTCACTTATCTCCCACTGCACTTGGGAATAGGACAAGAGTATTGGCAGAGCCTTCCTTATCTTCCCAGCACCGCACGGGCTGGATTGGACAAGATTAAGGCAAGGTAAAATATGGCACGAAAAAACTATGCCAAGAGCTTGGGGGAAGTCGCTACGCAGACTTTAACGCACCACAAGGAGTGACCCCAGTTTATTGAAGGAGGCATAAACAACCCTTCTCCAAAGGGAGGGAGGGTGGGAAATTAAACAAAATGTTACAAAGGTACACAATGTACACGTTCGTGCAAGACTGCTAGCATAATAGCCAAAGTTATTGTATTTGCTGCTTTTATAGCCAGACAGTGTCTCGGAGCCTGACCAATAGGTACACTTGTACCATACGCTAACTAGACGCAACGTGCTAAATTACTAACAATGAATAAAGCTTCAGAATAAAGACACCAATGCGAGCAAGGCTTAGATGTATTTCTAGGCTATGTTACACCTTATCAGTTCAACCTTTGGACCTAAAGGCGACTGTACTAAATATATGAATAGGAGGCATTCATTTATGAATAGATGCGTTGAAATACACTGTTCACAGAGCAAGGCTTGCTCATGCTAAAACCCCTGGGGCGTCACGTTCCATTAACTGCATTTTACCATCGCGTGCGGTAAAAGCCATATTAAAACTTAACCAAGGATTTAATTTCTTGTTAGAAGTGTTTTCAAAAGCTAATCATATCAAGTTACATACAAAGACAAGTCAGATCTACGAAACTGAGGGGAAAAAATACTTTGGAAAAGTCTTGACTGATTAATTATAAACTAGAATCAAAATTGATGCTAACCCTGGGTTAGCTTAATCACGCTTTGAACAACCCAGCCCTGGCAAAATATGTTGGGGCTTTAAACTTCATTATTTTGAACAAAAGAATAAACCAGAAATGCACAAATCCAAGGTTGATAACAAAATAGGTTACACCACAAAAAAATTGTTTACAAGTTAAAGTAATAGTAATAATTGACACTATTAGTATATAATATCGGGACACGAATTTTTTCTTTCTTTAATATAGTACGTCGAACGTGTACAGCAGACGTGATGTCGCATGATTATTCTATATGACATTATTTTACTACAACTATTAATGAGAATCCTTCAGTTTTTTTTTTCTCATGTACATTAGAGTTATTGTTATTTAAACCTCACTGGGAATACAAAATTTAAATAACAAAGGGACCGTTCATTATTTATGGGAGGGGGGGGGATGGGTGAGAAATTAACAAAATTTCCATTTTTTTTCATGTCCCCCCCTTAGTGAATCTGGAATTTTTCAGGTCCCCCCTGTTCTGTTGGGGAAGAATTTCAATACCCCCCCCCCCCACTATTAATCTGAGTTCTATAAAATAAAAATGGTACTGTATGTATCCATACCATAATTTTGTGGGGGCGCGATGATGTAGTGGCTAGCTTGTTGGTTTTCAGATCTAAAGTAGGTGAAAATTTATGGGTGACTGTATTGCTGTCTTGATATTAAAAACTGTGCTTCTAATATCATATTTAGTTTTAAGCATATAGGTGTAAATCTGGGATATGATGGGCCTGGAGTATGGGAATGCGGATGTGATGTGAATGGGGATATGGAGGAGACATAAACCTGTATAAATCATAATCTAGTATAAACCAGACAATTAGCAATAAAACCATAATATGCTGTAACAGGAAATGAAAATTTAGAATAATTTTCAGTAAATTTATCAATGAATAGTTATTACAACTTATGCATTTTGACTCTTGTGTGGTTTTCTTTATCGAAGCAATTCAACCACTTGGTTCACTGTGCATTTGAAGAACTAGCTGAGTTAAGACTTTAATAGTTGTTTATTACTATATCACAACCAAGACTCAGCTAGGCATATAATTAAAGATTTATTGCAATATACAAAACCACTGCTACTGAGCAACCCAGAACTACAGGATACTACTAACAGTTCTTTAACTTAATGTCCACATAGCAGATAAGAAAAATTCCTTTGGCTAGGGTTACAAGTACTAATTAATACTTTTAACGTCAATCACTAAAACCCTCAGTTTTGATACTGTTACAATCCAGTAGTATGTTTAATGGTGGGTTAAAACTTTAAGTAATGTTGTGTACAATCATGGCAGTACAAAATAAAGAAATTAAAATTGTTAATCGTGCTTCATGACTACACCAAAATACTGTGCAAGGCTGTGCTCTTAGAAGAATCGTAGAGAGCCCAAAGGCTCCCAGCCATGAAATCTGGGGTGCCCCCGCTCTTATTAGTACACTGTAGTTATGTTTTCGCTCTTTTAGTTAGGACATCATCTGTTTAAAGTTTCAAGACCCCCCTCCATAACAAAAAAATTTCCCAAGGACCCCCCTTTTTCAGTGGCTAAATTTTCAGGTCCCCCCATTTTCTCACCCATCCCCCCTCCCCTCCCATAAATAATGAACGGTCCCAAAGGAAAAATCAAATGAACTCTGGTAGTTGCGTAAAAAGACCCCATTGTCAAAACTAAATTGAGGCAACAGTGGCCATTGGTCTTGGTTTTGTTTCAAAATTCTCTCTTCAGCAAGGGACAAGGGCAAATCAACCATTGCAAAGCTGGATTTGCATGTATGAGTCCCACCCTGATGGTGGGGGGATGTTGTATACAAATCCTTGTATTTTTGCCATCCATGAGTGCTGTTGTGAGCTTGGGTGGCCTGTGGTTTAGGAAAATCAAGATTGATTCTAGCAAAGTGCTGTGGGGGGCAAAAAGTGTAAAGTGGAATGGGAGAAGAATTTATTACAATTTAATATTTGTATTTATTTTATATAAATTATTTTTGTCAGCATCTGTTATAATATTGATACTGTAAGTGTGTTGAGGTGTTTAAATGTGCAATAAGAATTTTGTCATAAAATGAAAATGTACTTTTTTTATTATTATTGTTATTATTTTTAATTGAACTTTACATAGCTTACTTATATTGATTCACTAATTACATCATTATACTAACAGTATTTACATCACTTGCTATACTAAGTACATTATTTACAAACAATACTTACATCTGACTACTCACATTACTCATTTACACAGTTAATAACAATGGTCAGAAAAAAGGGGTTTAAAAACATTGTGCCAGTCATAACAGGGCATTTTCACCAAATTCTACTTAAGGATATTGCCACAGGAGGAGGGGAAGGGGGGGGGGGGGGGCATAGAGACCTCTTATCATAGTGTCTAGAAGTTCCCATTTTTTGGGAAGAGTGTCACCTGCTTTGACCTCGATTTCATAAATTGTTTTAAGGTATCGCAGGAAGCATTCGATTGTAGGTGCTGTTTCTTTGCATTTACAAATCCAGATGTAGTGTCTTGCTAGCAAATAGGAGAAATTTAATTGTAGATGGTTTTTTGAAGCATCCGGCATCAGTCCCAAAGCAACAGATGTACTCATTATATAATTTTCTGAAATAATTTGGGACAGGGTTAACCGCATGATTAAAAAAATCCAAAAAGAAACAACTTTAGGACAAGACCAAAAAAAGTGTTCAAGTTTATCTGGTTCTTTTTCACAAAAGGAACATTTTGTAGCGTTTTTTATTCCAATTTTATGTAGAAATTCATTAGTTAGTATTCGTCTATGTAAAAACTTGAATTGGAATTCAATAAGTTTTGTACTTTTGTACCTGCAGAATGTACATGTTCATTATTATTGTTTGTGCAATGACCTTCAGGCTTCCAGTTATTGATTATTTTTTTTATTTTTCTTTGTTCCAGATGGCATTAAAACACCACCCTGATAAGAATCCTAATAACCCTGAAGCCACAGAAAAAGTAAGTTAAACCAGAGATAGAAGTAAGGAAAATCTGGCCCGGCTCATTAGAGAAAGACTCTCCTTTGATCCACATCTCTCTACAAGGTTGTGCTCTAAGCCCAAAGGGAATTCAACTGTAAAATTTAGGGTGCCCAGCAGTTGAACTATGCACAAAAACTCAGATTTTCTGGTATCCCGAAGACAAAAGTTAGTTGCCTATGGCACCCGGGCACTGCTAAAGCACAGCCCTGCTCTAGGAATCATGTATTCAGAGGATTGTCATTTGTCAAAGTTTGGATGACATGTTATTTTTGGCTTGCAAACTTGATTAGTAATTCCCATTCATCAGGTGTTATTTTAATCCCTGCAAACTACTCCACCAGAACAATTCTCTGGGTATTTCTTGGTTAGTTATACTGTGTTGTGGTGTGGGTATTGTCCATTGTCTTTTGAATCTTTTGTTTTTTGTGTACGTATTTGGTGATCCCATATTTTATCCGGGGGGGGGGGGGGGGGTGCTCCCTTATATCAGCTATATAGGTATGAGCGGCCCCAAAGGAAATGGCTTTCAAGCCATTTTGGTCTGAAATAGGGTATAGAGTTTAACCATTTTGGTCTGAAATAGGGTATGGTTTGCACACTCTGGTCTGGAATTGGGTATGGCTTTTGGAAGAAGCTACTCTTTTCATCCCTTGAGAAATGCGGTTTGATTAACATCAGGAATTAGAAGCCACTCTCAAATGTTTATGCCATTGGAAGCACTTCCTGGTCTGAAATAGGGTATTGAATTTTGGGTCATGTCTGAAATAGGGTAGGGAAAATCACACATTTTGGTCTGAAATAGGGTAATGGTTTTAAGAAGCGTGCCGCACACCCCCCACCCAAATTTTCAGGGAGTACCCCCCAGGTATTTTATACAATTCAATTTATCAGAAAATTGCGGAATAAATGTTATCTGCAGACATTGGTTTAGGGAACACATGCCTAATATCGTATAGCATAAAATTATTTCATGATTCACAAAAATTGAGGTTAAATTCTACTGGAATTTACTTTTTTACAATTCCAATTGGTCATAAATCGGCAAGTATCAGTTTATTTACGAAACTCAACAACTGATATTCATGAAAAACAAAACTGTAATGTAACGTTAATATTTTTTAGTTTTACCAATTCAACCATTTGTATTTGCACTTGTAAAATGACAGTAGCCCTGAAAAAAAAATCTATGATTTTATCCTTTTCTTTATACCAAAGGTAATACGTTTTTGTATATTTATCTCGAATGTATGCTTTTCGATCTAACAATATTATGACTTTTTTGTCTTTCAGTTCAAAGAAGTTAACCATGCACACAGTATATTATCGGATCCTGGAAAAAGAGAAATTTATGATAAATATGGTTCAATGGGCCTCTATATAGCAGAACAATTTGGAGAAGAGGTAATTATTATTTCTTAAAAACGTTTTTTTAATCTGTGGCATATTAATGTTATTGGAGATTCAAATAAACGCTCGTGCAACTTCACTTTCTTCTCTGGAAAACTATGTTAATCTGATTACCCAGATAATGCAAGCAATTATGGCTCATCTGTCTGCACTTTGCAATGATGTTCCACTGTTCAGCCTTTCTCTCCCTTGCTAAAGCAGGGGGGGGGGTAAGGTGGAGGGGGGGGAGGGATGGGGTACATAGTAATTTGTTTCATAATGATTCAATTTGTTGGATGCTATTTGACACAAATTTTGCAAAGACTGCACAATGTGGCGGTGCCTTCCTAACATGAACACTAAGGTATGATAAGCCAGCATTGCCAGTTTGGCTTGATATGTGTTGTACAACTAACTTCAGACTTAAAACAGTTGCTTTACTCCTGATTGTTGCTTTTTAACTTTGAAATGCTCATATGAACATATTTCACTTGTAATATGTGCACTATAAATTGAATTATTATTATGAATTATTATTATTATAAGTTTCCATCAACAATCGTTTTCAAGTGACTGCAAAAACGCTTTGTGTATACTTGAAAATTATCATCTTTTTATTAAATTTAGACTATTATAATCAAAGAAACCCGCAAATTATTTATTGAACACCAAAAATTCTTATTTGCAATTTCTTTTCTCCGAAGTCTCCTGATGTAACCAATCACAATTTTTGTAAAAGACAGAAGGAGAAAAAATAAACAGTTTTTCAAGGCTGAGTATAATTAGCCACATAACAACCGAGGTGTTTATTACAAAACAGAATGATATATTTTCACACCGAGTGTGTGTCAGATTCTCCAGTGGTTGAGAATTGTTTTCTGTTGAGCTGTTAATTGCTTTAAAATCGCTTTAACAATGTCTTCATCCAAGAGAAAAGACAGCACTCCAGCTGGACTCGACCGATCTCTTTTTCTGCGGTGGAACAAACTTCAAATTAATGCTATGGACGATCCTAGATTTCAAGTCGTTTCAACAGTTCACAAAGCGCCCAGAGTTACAAGCCAAGCGCGGCTGGTTTTGGGTGCAAAAAGTAAAGTCTTGGATGCTCGAAAAGCATTAGAAATGATATCAAAAACAAGCGAAATCCAAGAAAAAGGAGTCGATAATGCCGCAACGACATTATCATGTGTCATGGATGCCCAGAGGGGAAAATCAAACCCGTTTGAGTACTTTAAGCAGCACCGCTTTGACAAAGAGATTGATTTAAACGGATGGGTTCTTGGTCCTATAATCTCCCGTGAAATTGCATCCGAATTGTTTTCTTCTTCGACTATTGTACGTTTACTTCTTGCTAACAATCGTCTCGGCAACGAAGGTGGAAAAGCCATAGCTGAAGGCCTTGAGAGGAATTTGTGTGTGAAAGAGCTGGACTTGTCTGGAAACATGCTTGGACAAAGTGCAATTTCTGCTATTGGAGAAATGCTGAACAAGAACGAAACTTTAGAAAAACTGAATCTCTCGAGAAATGATTTAACAGACCAAGACGTTGAATTTTTGCTCCATTCTCTTTGTCGAAAAACTGTTTTAAAAGACCTAGACTTGTCTCGTAACATTTTGTGCGACCAGTTCGCAGAACAAATGTCGCTTGTTTTAGAGAATAATTTTGTTCTAGAAAAACTCTCCATTAGTTCAAATCAGTTAGAATCCACGGGTTTACAAGCCATATCGCCAGGTTTACGAAATACCGGAACACTATGTAGTTTGAATATTTCGTGGAATTATTTATATGACGTAGGAGCTGAAATTCTTGGCGAAGTAATCGCTGAAAACCGGAGTCTTATCGAAATTTCAGCCTGTGGGAATCTATTTTCCGCGCAAGCTGCAAGCAGTCTTGCAACGGGTGTTACCAATAATTCAAAACTGAAAGTTCTTCGTATAGGTCATAATTTGATAAGAAATTCAGGAGCTTATGAATTTTTAAACGTTTTATTTGAAAGCAGCTCGCCTTCGACCCTTCTGGAAATTTTAGATATTAATGGAACTATTATTGACAAAAAGCTTAAAACATTTATTGAGACAGAGATTTCCGAGAAGTTTCCCTCTTTGAAGGTTGTCAATTTTTCGTTTGTCCATGAAATAAATAATGAACTTGAATATGTTGTAGAAAATGCACAGGTTGAAAAGTAAAGAAAGACATTTTATTTCTGCCGAACTCAAAATTTGCAACGAACATGTTTTCAATTATTTATAAAGTAAGATAAGGCTATAAGGCTAAGAATTCACGATGTTTATAATTTAGTTATCGCTCGTTTATATGCTGTTTAAACCAATTAGGTCCCATCTATATTGCTGTAAAATTTAAATAATACGTACAATAAATCTAAATTGTTAGTTGTTTTATTGAGATTAAATTGCTTGATCAATGTAATGTCTATCGGTATATTCAGTTGTTCGTTTAATAAAATTAATTAAATAAATTAAATAAAGGATTGATTGATTGAATAACAAGTGTACTCTAGACATAAACGTTTACTCGTCCTAAATCACAAAACTACTTTAGTTAGTTTTTGTCACATTTATCATGTTGCTAACCAACTAAGCAGCTTCTTCTCTTGAAAGGTTTAGAAACTTTTAGCTCGCTGAACGGTTGGGAGAGGAACTGATTGTAGCAACTTTTAGCTAATTACCAGGGCTTCCATTGATGGCAGTAGCTTGTGCCACTGAAGGACCGCGTCTATGTTTCTCATACGCCACGGCTTCGTGAGCGATGTTTTTGGGGCTTTTCTTTGGCCGACTATTTGTTATTTTTATGGCCTGTTAATTTCGGTAGTCACTCTATTTCTTCGGCAATTTTATTGACAAGGTGAAATCGTAATTTAAAGCTTTACAAGTACGCCTTAGCGTGCCGAATTGTTTTGCGCGCACAGAAAAAGTGACATTGAAAAGATGCTGCGTTGCCAGCGCGCGGGAAAAATCGCACGTCTAGCCACTGAAAAATAAAACATCACGCTAAAAAATTTATCAAGAGTCCAGTGACTATTTCGCGACAGTAGTACTAATTTATCGCTTCGTCTGTGTTCTATTCAAAAGTGGCTCCTCGTGCGATTTTGACTTCCGACTTCAAGTAACACAAACCCTTATTAATTTATCGTGTGCTTTTCTTTTTCCTTTATAGAATGTCAAATTGTACTTTAGGCTTAACAGCGGTTGGTGTAAGGTAGGTGTATGTTTTTAGTTGTGGATGAAATGAAAACATATCGTAACAAGTAAAATTAATTTGAAAGTTAAATGTAGGTTTACCAGTTTTCTTAGGCCTAAGCTAAGCCTTATTCTAACCACAAAACCAACAAAGTTGTTCTCGATCCCAATATAGAATGAACTCAACTGTGAAAAGTTACCCTGCGAGCAGGCTCTGTTTTTTGGGTTTCGCGCCAGTGTTGAGTGCGAGCGTCGAGACTCGCGCGAAACCCAATTAAGAGGCCTGGAAACCAATCAAATCACTAATCACGTGCGCATGCTCTCATTTGTAACAGGCGCTGTTTATGTTCTGCGGTATCATCACGTGTTGTTACTTCTGTTGCTGTTGTTTCTTCTGTTGTAATTTCTGTTGTGGAAAATGTAAACCAGTCCCTGACGAGCAGTGGGAAGAGTTCGAATTTGACGACGTCAAGGATGACGACGAACCGATAACGACACAGCCGGGAAGCAACGGAAATGATACGAGTTCCACCGAACAGCCTCCGAAGTCACCCGGCGTTGACAGCGCAACCAGCAACAGCACGGCGACTTCCGCTATCCCCATGCCCTCGTCGTGAATGACGGTGCATAGTTCTTAGGGGAGTGGGGAGGGAATTGCTTGCGTCTGGCGGCCATGTTGACTTCAGCACTTTTGTGGGTTTCAAACCGGGGGTGTGTGAAAAAATATTTATTGTTTTGTGATGAATGGAAAGTTACCGGGTGACCAACTACTAATCAAGAATCAATTCCTTCAGTCTGTCTGTGGGCTGCACCTACAGATTAAAATTTGTGACAAAATGTACATTTTGATATCGATGGTTAACATTTATTTGACGCTGGTTTGTAAAGTGCTCCTCGTACGAAGATATTCTTTAGCTTGTAACACAAAAGGAAGATTTCGTGATGTGGCCAAAGATTAGAGCAGTTTTCAATTGAGTGTCGTTAAACCAAAACTAAAGTAATCCCTCTGGCCAATCATAACAGATGTAGACAATCCAATGAACCAATCACAACAGACACAGACAATCCAATGAACCAATCAGAACAGACACAGACAATCCAATGAACCAATCACAACAGACGCAGACAATCCAATGAACCAATCACAACAGACGCAGACAATCCAATGAACCAATCACAACAGACGCAGACAATGCAATGAACCAGTCACAACTTGAAACAAACACAGGTAGCCGGCGCCAAGCGCGGGAAAACGCGCGCGAGTAAGTAGCGATTGGTTTTAGTTTTTCTTCTGATTGGTTGAGAAAGTGGCGCGAGATTTTTTAGCCAATCGCGAAGCGTAGCAATGCAAAATCAAAGCAATTGCGTAATAACTTTCGACACAATTGAAAAACCGCTCTATCATGGTATGGTAGGTCCTTTTGCGATCATCGTTAAGTGTTAGGGAGCAATTTTTTTTGCCAATAATTATATTTAAATTGAGAACTTCTGTGAATTTCCTGTCAGAATATAAAGCTCCATCGGCAAAACGGGACAGTGATCGTAATATTTTTCAATATGGCTGCCAACACGCAAAGCCTGCATGAATTAATCAACGTTTAAAGCGTTTTTTTTTTTTTTGAAATGGAGAGAAATTATATGAACCCAATCTCGGCCCCAGGGCCTTCTCAGTTTTCAAAATGGCGGGACGGGCGAAGAAACCGCTGTACAAGGCTCGCAAAATAATGCAAAGATGCTGGAATATTTTGGCGCATAAAACGTGGTGAAAGGTCTTCGTTTCATTTGAACAACTATTTCAGATTGCCAGAAAACCAAAACGGCTGCCAATCGCAGGAAATAACCTCCGAAAACGCCATTTGATTGTGTCACGTGACAAAATACTCCAGTATCCTTGGAGTATTTTTCAGCCTTGCCCAGGGATTTCTTCGCCCCAGTGTCCCTCCATTTTGAAAGCGGACAATGCCTTGGTGACGAGGTTGATGTGAACCATATAATGACCAGTAATCGTTTTGCTGGCATTTTTTTTATATATACCAAAACGTTATTTTCTCCCATTGGTGAAAAAGTATTTATGGTAAAGTTTCTTTTTTAACGGCGGCGTCACGTGACTTTTCATAATCTACAGTGATGTGGTATTTAGATTGAAATGCTTAGAGCGTTCCAGTGTTGTATGACATGTTAGAATTTCTGCAAGTAATGAGCCAGTTATTTCTAAGATTCGCTTCTTGTTGGTGTCATTTCCCCCCAATAAATGAAGTGAACGATAAAGGCTCAACATAAGTTTAGGCTTTCAGAGATAATGGGCACCTACGATTTGTTGGAGCTGACTGGCCGGGCTGGTCAATTCTTAAATAGCATAAGCCTTTTGGAAGACCTGTTCCTTCAAGTCAAAATGGTGCATACTGTTAACGAATTGATCGATCTGGTAGACTAGTCCTGAAATATAACGTTCGACATGCTAGATACGAATTAACCGGTCCGATCGGCCAGTTCTGACAACAGGAAAACACCTGGCCCCGGTTGTTCAAAAGGTGGATAGCGCTATCCACCGGATAAATCTCTAAACAGTAGATGGGCATAAGCAAAACCAATTGTGTTATCCACTGGATTGTGATTTATCCGGTGAATAGCGCTATCCACCTTTTGAACAACCGGGGCCTAATGTTTAGGGGTATGTCGTCCACTTTTTATTTGGGCTCCCAGTGTCCATTCGCACTACACTGGTTTAAATGACAGAAAAAGGCAGAAAGGCAGAAAGGTTATAAAGAACAGTACAACGGGACAAATTTTTATCAGTTTGGTGTGTAGGTTATAATGAACTTGTTAAAGAAAGTGTGTTCTATAATGCTGCCGGTTAGATTTCATCATTGAACAATATTTAATTTTCTCTTGTGTGTGAGAATTGAAACTTAAAATTTTAAATGAAGAGATAATCTGCTAAGATGGCGTGACGTCACCGCTAAAGGAAGTATGTTGATACTTAGGTATTGATATCAAGTCAATATGTTATTGACCGTAATATAAAATTGATATTTTTGTTTATTCATAAAAATTCTAAAGGTTCCTTTGTAGCTGTAACAGGTTAGAAATACATGCTGCTCTAGCGTTGTTGATGAAATCCTGTATTCTTCTACAAGACTGAAGTCGACATAAATACTGTTTTGCTGAGGAGAAAACAGGTTTTCATCAGGAAGCGGAGCTTAAGAATGCTTTACGTTACTACAACTTATATATCTTGCTTCAAGAAGGAGGTAATTTAATATACGTCCCTATGGACGATTTGTTGCAAAAACCTTTTTCTATCTTTTTCTCTTGTACCTTAAATGCTAACAAGAAAATTTTGCTTTGCCCTTAAACTCTCTTAAGCGCAGTTCAAGTTATTGAGTCTGTGGATGGAATATCTTAGTGTTCATTCACATGAAAAATTTTAGTACTCTCTGAAGAAGTACTCTTTGTTTTTGTATGAATTTTAAAATGCAAGTCTTTTCCCTTTTTGATTTTCTTGGAAGTAATTAAGGTCCAAAAGGGGGGCATTGTCAAGTTCCGGTATATTTGCTGATATTCTATCACAAGTTGTGCAAGGAGACACATTTGTATAAATACTGTAGAGCAGATGCCTCTTTAAAACATACTTTATTGAAACTGCTACCTCTTATTCATTGTTGGTTTAATTCACGATATACATGTTTTGAGGTAATTCCTAGTACTATGGATATCAAGAACTTCAAATCGTCACATACATTTAGTTTGGCAATTTGACCACGATCTACGGCGAACTTTCCTAACTAATGAACGGTGTGGGTCTGTCTCTTTGTTGAACTCATTGTGACGCTTGGAATCGATTTGCGTTGACTTTTTTTCTCTATTTTTTCCCTCATGTACGTTAATTTATACGTAATGTTCTGCACAAGATTAATTATTTCATAGGCAAACTATGTATTGATATTCTACAATAACAGAATTTGCTTTAGGTTGTATAATAAGTTATTACAATTATTGTAATGGAGAGTTTTCGCAAATAAATATGCGACGATTCAGATTCAAAGATTGAGTTTAAACTGTTACAGGACGGTGGGGGCGGGGGTGAGGGGAATGGAAGTTCCCTGCCCGGTACGATTAATAGTGTTTTCACATGACGTCATAAAAATTAAAATCTAAAGTATACATCCTACAAAGCTGTTTCTAACATGGTATGTGGATACCAGTGTTATAATCTTTCACAAAAAGTTTCAGGTTTTAACGATGTTTCGTTTTCGATTTATAAAGGTTGTAAATGTGTCACGCAATTCGTCACGCTATTTCAGATAAGCCGTAAAAATAAACAAAATGAAACTAGTTGAAAGTTATTAATGAATTATAGATGCTTATAAGCCGATTTCATGCCTGTTATAGTGAATACAATATTTTGTGATGAGATTTTTGGTGTTATTAAGACTTTGAAGTCTTTAATTTTATTTGCCGCCATGTTGGTGTTCCAAAGTGGAACACCAAGATGGCCGCTCCATACATTTCTTACTAAAAATATCTAATACTCATTCGCCTGTAACTCTTGAATGAAATGCTCTTGCGCTTCAAAATTTGGCCCAGATGTGTAGTTTTAAACTCTCTACAATTCCATAAACATTTTAGAATCGAAAACTGCTTCTGAATTTTGATATGACGTCAGTTGTGTTGACAGGAAACGTTTTCAAACCATTCGGTTTATCAGTTAAATAAAAACATGCAATATTCTCCGTAGAACTTGGTCAAGCCCAAATCATACCGTCCAGAAGGACGTCGGACACCTTATTGAGACGTATATAATGGAGTAACGGGTTAGCTTTTAGTTGAGGTTAGGGGTAGCTAGGTGGTACAGTGTTACGGTAGGCTATGTAAGCCTAAGCCTAGCTGAGGTCACAGGTTCAATCCTGAGTGGAGATTTTAGATTTTCTTTTTTACACTTAAAAATTTATTGAAAATAAAATTCTAAGTGTCGACATAACGTTATTTAAGTCTCAATAAGGTGTCCGACGTCCTTCTAGATGATTTAGGCACCAGTACAGTGGAACCTCCATTATGGGGACACCATCAGGACCAGGAGAAGTGTCCCCTTTATAGAGGTGATAAGAACAAAGATTATATGAGCGTTTTGTCCGCTGGGACCAGGAGAAGTTTTTCCTAAATTGAGGTGTCCCTCTAATAGCGGTGATAATAACAAAGGTTATATAAGCGTTTTGCCCACTGTCCCTCTATAAATAGATGTCATAATTACAAAGATTATATGAGCGTTTTGCCCGCTGGGGCCAGGAGAAGTGTCCCCATGGTGTCCCAAAGTAGAGGTCCCACTGCATTTCGGAATTGCAAAAGGAAGATTGTAATAATGTCACTAAACTGAAAAGGGAAAATTCGGGATACAAGGACTCAGGTCTATAATATAAATGAAAAAAAGTTGAAGAATTCATGACTTCCAAGGAAACAAAATTGTGAAGAATGTCGGCTTGCGCCTGATGTGATTAACCTGAGTTTTTATACGTTTTCATTCGTTCTTTCATTCGTCTGATCTGGTGTTTGTGTTGATTTTGACTGATCCCAAACGCGCTTTGCAATAAAGCCTATTTATTTATCCATGCTTTGTTTACGGATGTTGTTGTATCTGGAAAGGTACATGTGTCGCTGTTGATGTTTTTCAGTCCGGCGGCTGTTGACATAAACCGATGTGTTTGTGTGACAAGAATTAAAATTCACGGTTTACGGAACTTTGTTTATTTTTAAAACATCTTGCTGTCCTAGCTTCTCTCAGTATCTCGCTGTGTTTAGTTATATTTTCAGTTTTCTTTAGGCAAACTTCCATTAAAAATATACCAGACAAAAAATGTTAGTATTTAGTTTTAACACCTAAACTACATAAACATATTTTGTTAAGACTCTTATTCAAAGGCGCGAAGGTAAACAAAATGTCTCGAGGAACATTTAAGAAGAACAACCAGCAAGAACTGACACTCACACACTACTTGTAGCTTACACTGTTAAGAAGGAACAGTGAGAACGAAACAGAAGCCGACTTTCACTCGTCTATCGTCAGTAAAATCTCCATAGTAATTGGCATCAAATAGGCTTCGTTCAAACTGTTTTGAAAATGTCCGCATGTGATTTGTCATACTCCTTGCGATGGAACCAACTTCAAGTGAAAACCATGCACGATCCAAGACTTCGAGGCATTCCTACAGTTAACAGATCACCTAAGATAACAAACCATGTCCGATTGTCCTTTGGCGCAAGGAGCAGAGTGGTATATGCCGAGAAAACATTTCACGAAACAGCTAAAGAGGAAGAAGACGACGTTATTGCTGAAATATTGAACCCGTTTGAGTATTTCACGATGCATCGCTGCGATGAAGAACTTGATTTACGCGGATGGGTTCTGGACTTTGTAACTGCGTCTAAAATTTCATCCGAGTTGGTTTCGTGTACGAATATTGTTCGTTTACTCCTCGCTAACAACCACCTAGGGGACAAAGGTGGAAAAGCCATAGCTAAAGGCCTTGAGGAGAATTTGTCTGTAAAAGAGCTGAACTTATCTGGAAATATGCTTGGACAAAATGCAATTTCCGATATTGGAGAAATGCTGAACAAGAACCAAACGTTAGAAAAACTGAATCTCTCGAAAAATAATTTAACAGACCTAGACATGGAGGTTTTGCTTAACTCTCTCTGTCGTAAAACTGTTTTAAAAGACTTAGACTTATCCAATAACATTCTGTGCGACCAATTTGCGAGGCAAATGTCGTTTGTTCTAGAGAAGAATTTTGTTCTGGAAAAGCTTTCCATTAGTTCAAATCAGTTAGAAGTAACGGGTTTGAAAGCAATGTCGCCAGGGTTACGAAAGAATAAGACCCTGCGTGTGTTAAACATTTCTTGGAATTACTTATATGACGTAGGAGCTGAAATTCTTGGCGAAGTGATCGCTGAAAACCGAAGTCTTATCGACATTTCAGCCTGTGGGAACCTATTTTCCGCGCAAGCTGCAGGCAGTCTTGCAAAGGGAGTTGCTGATAATTCAAGCTTGAAAGTTCTTCGTATAGGTCAGAATATGATAAAAAATTCGGGAGCTTATAACTTTGTGAATGTTTTGTCTGAAAATAGTACATCTTCAATCGTGCTGGAATTGTTAGACATCAATGGAACTATTGTGGACCGAAAATTTAAAGAGCTTATTGAGACAGGATTACCCGAAAAATTGTGCTGTCTGAAAGTTGTTAATTTTTCGGTGGTCGAATGTTTCATAAACTGATTAATGCGTATAAAAATCGCAGAAAAAGAACCAGAATTAGCAGGAGCGTAGCCAGGACTTTTTCAGAGGTACGCACAATCAATTTTCAAACACTCCCCTACCTCCTCCCCCCACCCTCAAGTCCCAAATCTTTCTTTCTTTTTTTTCGACTTTTTCAGGTACGCCCCCGATTAGGGAGATCAAACTGGAGAAATATATAACATTCTGAACTTGATAATGTAAATTCAATTCTTAAGGTTGAAACTGATTGACCATTCTTAGGGCCTGGTCGCACTACAGTCAAAAACAAAAATCCGCCCGTGCAAAAATCGAGGAAAACAAAAGAAACCACTCCGTTGTAGCCTACGTGGCAGGCGTTCAAAGGGGAAGGGGCTCGCGCGCCTCTCGCGCGCCCGAATTTTCTCCCTTCCCTTTCCCCTTTGAACGCCTGCCACGCAGGCTACTCCGTTGGGACGGCTTTTTGTAGAATGTTTTTGTTTTATGTCATTTTGCACGGGCTAATTTTTGTTTTTGACTGTAGTGCGACTAGGCCCTTAGGCCCAGTTCAAACGTCGAACTTCACATGTGCCGAACCTAATGCAAATGAGCAAGAACAATAGATTTTGCTCATTTGCATTAGGTTCGGCACATGTGAAGTTCGACGTTTGAACCGGGCCTTAGTTACTGGTTCAATGTTTCACCATTTTGAAAATAATATGTTACTGAAATGTAAATAAAGTTCGTTGATGAATCAGAGAATGACAATAAACAAAACCTGTTCTTTCTCTGTTATTTAATTTATCAATTTGTTCTTCCAGTTATAAAACATCCCAATAGGCTTTGTAGAGCTAAAGTTTATAAAGGAAGTTCAGATAGGAAACACACACAAAAAAACTGAACTGAAAATACCTCCGGAGAAAGCGATTTTCCAACAAAACAGAATCTCGGTGTTTAGATAAAGAAAAGAGGCGAATGAACAGGCAGGGGCAAACATAACTTGGCGAGGGTTAAAAAAATTGAAAGCAACTAGACGAAAAGCTGTACAGAGTTGTACTGAAATACCCCCGATCCGTTGAAAAAATGTATAATTTCCTTTAGATTAGCGGCGCTGTTTGCGCGGAAGTCTTAAGTCATAAAAGTTTACTGTTGGAGGTAAGTGTAAAATTGATTTACGGCGCAAAAAGGTTATTACGGCGCAAAAAGGTAGTCTGCGTGATGAGGTAGGACTTTCCCCCAAGTCATTTACAAACGATGGGATGTTGGCTTTCATATCGGTTTACATAGTTTATTTATAATTCGCCCATTCAGACCGAAAATATTTTTTCTTTATTATTTTTTTATTAGGGGCGATAGACGCGGTTTAATAAGACGGTTACGACGAATTATCTCGCCTGATATGTTCCCGGAAGGGTTCATTCATAAAGTGCTGCCAGACGGATTTTCTGTGGTGATTTAGGCGTATCATCCGTCTGAGAGGGATAAATCGACCTTCCGTAATAAATCTGTCCAATAATGTTCATAGACAAACACGATAAATGGCCCATTGCCGCCATTGCCAGGGTCAAATGTATGTATCCTTTTTGTCCAACTACTGCACAATCAGTTTAATTCCTCAGTCCCTATTCAGACAATCGCATTCATTCTCGCTCCAGTTGCCACAACCGTTTGCCTGATCTTTAAGGTGATTCCTCTGGAAATAAAAGTTCAGGACATAAGATTTTCTTTAAACTTTCCCTGATTGTTTCCCACAATATAGTAATCCGAAATCTGCAATAAAAAAATATAGGTCACCATGCCAAGCTCGTTTTTATAGGAGCCAAATAAATGTACACACTCCATTTCTTATAAGAATCTTAAAATTCATTTTTAGGCTGAGTGATTGGCCATTTAGTAAAACGATATTCTATTTGAGGGCCTAACATAGGGTTGGCGGGATGCGGGATAAGCATTTTTTCGCTGCCGGGATGCGGGATGAAAGAAAATTTGAAGGCGGGATGCGGGATGGTTAGAGGTGGGCGGGAAGCGGGAAGTTCGTCATTTTCATGGCGGGACGCGGGAATTCTTGATTTTTCCGGGTGGGAAACGGGATTGGATGACAGCAATGCACTCGTCGGATATTCCACGATTCCGTGAAGGAAGACAAGTCTGGATGTTTACATAGCTGATTTTTTAACCGTTTTTTTCTATCCTGTCTTTCATTTGAAATCATTTCAGTAGACCGGATCTTTATCAATCCGAATAAGCACCTGTTATGTGGGCCTCTTTACACTGGGCACTTAAGTAAGACTTAAGAGCACCTAAGTCTTACTTAGCCAAAAAATTGTATGTGAAGGCCTAAGTAAAAACTGAACGCACTTAACTTAGCATCTCATTAAAGTCAGCAAATTGAAAGGATTCAAGTAAGACTTAAGGTTCTACAAAACCATCCTTACTCGAAACTCAAGTCGACTTATCGTGCCGTGGGGCGGATCACCATGCCAAACATCATGGCATCGCTGTTTCGACTGTTTGGTGACCTTTGGTACTTTGCTTTTGGTAGCAGCAAGTTGCTTCGAAATTATCAAAATGTCAAACAATGGTCACGAAGGATGCGATTCACCTTCCTTCGATTTTGATCCTTATGCATACGACAACGGTTAAGTTTATTATTTGTGTCTTTATCGTCGAGGGTTTTCGCGCGAGACGTCGTCATCAAAATTTAAATTCTACAATTTACAGCTTGTATTTCTTTTAAAATGTCCTAAATTATTGGTTATGTTATTTATTCGTCCAAAGTTTTACCACTACGGGCTGTCTCCTTTGAAGATGCGGCGTTGTAAATTTGTTTACTTTTAAGCAGCGTCTTCGTTCGGCTGGCGACGGCAAACAAGCACTATGAACAAATCGAATCAGTTCTGAGGTCTTGACCAGGCCCAAATTCTTCGTCCCATGCGTCCTTGATTCCTTCCGGCACGGGCTCGTCTACGCGGCAAGCAAAAACATGCCAACAACAGCAGCATATTTAGTTCTGCAGCGAATGCTGAATGTCATTGCTCTCTTAAAATTCCCAAAGAAAAATGGCCTTGTTGCCGGTGCATTTCCTAAAAAAAATAAAAGAAAAACGAAACGAAACGAAACGACCGCTAAAAGATTTCTTCTATCCATCGTTAGACAGACGACTCAAATTAGAGAACCAGCGAGATCAAAACTTTCTTGCGACGGCAGTAACACGTACAGGTGTAATTGATGTATATATTTGCGGACAAAATGTGAACCAACACGTTATAAACTGTCAATCATTATTATTTCAAGTCAACTTGAGTATTTGCATTTACCCGTGTATGAAGAGCTAAGTGAGAGCTAAGTAGGAAAATCGTACTTTACTTGAGCGTTCGTTAAGTTTACTTCAGATCTAGTGTAAAGACTACCGGTGTTGCAATCTTGTCTCAAGGAAGCCATTAAAATGCTAAAACAGGAAGTAGATGGGGGTGACAGGCTGCACAAACAATCCCGTTGTGAAATTTATTTGACACCTTTTATATTTTTCTCTAAGGAGTGTATCTTTAAAGGATTTGCCTTTTTTTAAAATATGTCATGGGTGGTTCTTTGTAGATTTGTCGTAGCAGTATGAACATCTTCTCCTCTTCTTCTTCTTTTTCCACTTGTGCTGTTCTGCACAAGTGGAAAAAAGTGGGAAAAAAAAGAAGAAGAAGAGGAGAAGATGTTCATACAGACTTCCACGGTGGCCCACTTGAAGAACTTATCAAGATGTCGTAGCAGTGGTTGGTTCTGTATTATGTGCCATTTTGACATTAAAATTTGTTTGAGATTTGGCACTGACGGCTGGCATTGTGTCACAAAGAGCAGAATTTCGTTTTGTGTTTTCTCCTCCTGTTTAAGCGCATTTTTCCTTTCTTCGAATTTTATTTTTGATAGAGTTTTCTCTATCGGTTGTATGGAATATGCGGTGTGTGGAGTGCGGAGTGTGAAAAACGCGGAGTGTGGAAAACGCAGGGTGTGGAAAACGAGGAGTATGAAAAATGCGGAGTGTGAAAACCGAGGATTACGTATTTCTGTGGAAAAACATAAAATATAAGGTGAAACTGGACTAAATAATTTTTTTTCTACATGGCAACTTTTGCAAGTTTTCAGTGAAATTCACAATCTCTATATAAATGCCGGAATCAGTGTTGTTATCTCAAAAGAGTTGGTATTTTCATACATGCATACAGAGAACAGCCTGATCCTCTCGTTAACAGCAGGTATTTATATTCAAATCATATTGTTATAGCATTTCAGATTGGTGAACATCCAGCACTCTGTAAATGGGTTTAACATTGGGTTTTTAGCGCTGAATATGCAAGAACCTAATTAGGATGATAATAGGTGTTCGTACTTTGATCTGCCGTTATAACAGTCACCTTGGAGATCACTATTTGATTTGTGATCGGAAACAGTTCCCTAATGCGAGAGTCACCTTCAGTAATTCTTCCAAACACACACATTTTCCATATTCCACTTTCAAGTATTATAGATAAAATTGCCATGAAATCGGCAAATTCTCCCTAGAAACATTTTCCAAACAGCCCTAATTGAAGCAATGGTAATTGAGCAATGCACATTGCCCAGAGGCTTTATATTTTATGTTTTTCTACAAAAATACGTATTCCATATTTTCCCCACTCCCATTTTCCACACTCCGCACTCCGCACTCCGCACTCCGCACTCCTCACTCCACACCCCGCATATTCCATATAACCTTCTCTATCAGATTTCGTGGGTAACCCCTATGTTGTAGGCGTGTTTTGAAATTCGCTTTTTAAATTTGAAATTTTAAAGCTTGGTGTGATGGAGGGCCTTCGTCACGGTCCACGCGCTGTTCTCCGATAAAGAAAACTTTTATTTGGCTCCCGCTTCAACACTTTCTCAAAAGCGGATAAATTTACCAAACTAAACGGACTGCTGCTGTTTACCGTAAACAAACACCGAGATCGTAATGCATTAGCCCGCGGAAATCGCGTCTCGTCCGGAAAAAAATTGCAACTTGTCATGCAAAAAAAGTAGTTTGGAAGCGGGATCGGGATGACATGTCCGAAGCAAGCGGGATGGCGGGATGGAAGAAAAAATAGTGGCGGGAAGCGGGATTGGCAAACCCTATTTTAGACCCTCCTATTTCTGACTTACTGATGATGAGGTACACAATAGTGTGAAGCTACTTGACGTAGTGCCCCGTAACAACCTGGCAACTGACCATAATAACGCGGGCTCTGCTAACGCGACTGTTTTCATGTCGTTCTCGCGTAAATCGAATAATTTACAAAAATCAGCTGAAAAGAAGCGTTGCACAGGCTTTGTAATGTATCATGGAAGAGTCTGAGAGCGAAGAAAACGCTCTAGTATCACATAAAAGATCTTTACACGCCATAATTGAAACTCCTGTAAGATTCGTGAACCGTACTGGAAGACAAGTGAATATAAAATGGATTAACTACAGTGGCGAAGAGGTGTTTCAAGCAACAATCATGTCAAATAATCGGCAGGATGTTAACACTTTTATGACTCATCCATGGATAGCAGTGGACTCAGAAACAAATGAAAGAATGCTGTTAAACTTTAGTGAAACGTATCTTCCTGGTGAACCCGAAGTGCGGCGGATGGATTATCAACTTCGAAGAGCTTATGTAGTTAGAGCTCAAGTGATCATTACGTTACCTGGTAAACGATTTCTAATTTCTCCTTCTTTATTTTTGAGTAAGCTAGGTTTTCTTATAAATTTGTGGGTTCTGCCCTTGCTTATTTACGGGTTCACAAGGGATTTCTTATTTTTTTTTTCTTATTTCTGCCAATAAGGTAATAAATTCCCACCAAAGCCCCACATTACCCCAGGGTGGGAGGGGGAGGGGGAGGGAATGGGGGTTTATTATGACTGGTGCATAAGGTATTCATTTCCCCATAGTCCATTGTCCAGTCTTTTGTTTCTGTCCTTGTGTACGGTACACCAGGACAGAACCAATTTGTGGCTATGATTTATTTTTTTATTTATCACATAGGTCACACACTCAATCCTGAGAATTTTTGACTGCCTTAAAAATAACAATATTAATCTTTAGAAGTGAAGGAGGCAAGTTTGATGGAAGAAGAAGAACATTAAAGACAGATAATAATAATAACAATGCCATACAGTCATGTTGACCATGTTGATGTAAATGATTTTCTTTCTAAAACAATTTATAGTTTTCAAAGTTCAAAGGTACCATATTATTGTGCGCGACCTGCTGAGCATCACAAAAGTAATTAAATTAAATTTATAGAAATCCATTCTCCAAATTACAAAAACTAGATCCTGCAAATACAAAATTTTGCCATTTAGCAAAATTAGCTCCCACAAAAATTCCAAGCCATATGACATACTACATCTAGTTACGTTTACATAATTTACAGTGCGACACGCCTTGCCGTGAGCACCCAACAAACTTTTTTTACAAGTTAGCCAATCAGAGAGCATGAATTCAATTGATGGCACTCAGTTGAGCATGATGGAATGTAATCTTGTTTCGTGTTTTCACAGGAGTGTAAAGTTAGTTATAAAATACGAAGATTTTATTCACTTTCTTGCTTCAAACATACCCAAAGTTATGAAAATAACAGCATGATATCCCCTCAAGAATAATGAATAGCATTACTTGTAAAGAGCAGCTTGAAATAATGAATATCATTAATTCAGGCTACTTAACAAAGTGGAATGAAGACTTAAAAGTTAAAACTTAAAAGTTAGGTTACCCTAACCCTAACCCTAACCCTAATCTTCTTTGGCACTTTCCCCCTTTTATCCCTTTGCAGTAGCCATCTTTTTTTCTGTTATGGTGCAACAAAGCACCACGGGAAGATACCATCCCAGTGGCAGCCTCTGAATTAATGATATCCGTAATTTCAAGCTGCTCTTTGCAAGTAGTGCTATTCATTATTCTTACAGAGATACCGTGTTGGAAAATAATTATAGAAGTCTTTAAGAACTAACTGGTGATATTGTGGAACTTGTAAAACAGTTTGTTAGGTGCTTACTGTAAGGCATGTCTTTTTCATCAAATGTTATTTTTTTGCAGTCTACAAGCTTGAGGAGTACTGTGTAAAGGTACTGAGGAACATTGTTTCACCACAGGAAATTGATAAATTACCTCTTCCATCATTGATCCTTGAGAAAATTTCACGGATAGCTTCGTGATCTGCTAACAGCTCTCATTTATGTGAAAGGCATCTTCAGTTTTTAGTTCTTAAAAACTGTGAGGACTGAAATTTAGGCTACACAATACCTCATTCCAGGAAATTTTTGCAACATCAAATTTCAATAATATTGTGTTGTCATGATGCCATGAAAAAAGAAGTCGCTCATGATTAAAGGAAGTGTTCCACAAATTTTCCAAATTTGTGAAAATTTGATGTTGTGAAATCACCTTTCCAGTATAATGAAATAAAGCTGTCATGAAAATTTCCAGCAATTTTCCAGAAATAATTTCCTTTAAGTATAATAAAGTAACTGCATGTGCCACGTCACTGTTTCAATATGTTGTTACAAGAGGCAATCCGTTGTCGTTACTTAATTTCATTGCAGTGCTAATGACAGCATTACGAGACAAGTTTGGAACATAATTATAATTTACATGCTGCCACATGTAAATTGCATTGCAATAAGTATGAAATGTGAAAAACTTTATTGCTTCACACATGTCCAAAGCTATGAAAATAATAGCATAAGAATTAACTGGTGACATTAATTTAGAACAATGATATGGTAGGTCAAAAATGGCAGGTGCTGCCATAATTTTGGTTTGTTTGAGATCAAGAGTACCAGTATACCTTTATATCTTGTATTTTTTTCATGTAATTTAATTTTGATGGAGGACCTCCCAGAAAACCATGTTCATGTGTGACAGACACTTCTTCTTTTAAAGATTATTTTATTGTATACATTTATTTATATTTTTAAAAGAAATAGCCAGATCTGCAAGATATTTTTATGATATCAACTTTTGAACAACTATCTGATACAGTGTGTGTACTACCCTCTCTACCCTATCACACCCTAAATAATGAGGAGTGATTTAGTGTGAGTGACCTTGGGGGACAAGGTTGTTGCCACCCCTACATGTTTATCGTGAATAATTGCTTTTTATTCATTTTCAAAAGACAAATGTTCTGGATTAAAAAGGTGATAAAAATATACAACAAAGAATATAAATAAAGAACATATCACAATTAAAACAACAGAAGATTTGGAAATAAAATCTTGTTTTGACTGTTAAGTTTACAGGTTTGATTCCTTCTGGGGAGAAAATGATGCAGTTCCTCCCTTGGGGTAGCTAGTGAGCTTTTTATCCTCCCATATTTTCTGAGCTTTTTTTTGCCACCATGGGGTACTGAGATTTTTAAGCCCCTTGGTCACTGAGCCTTAAATCTCCCGAAGATGTTTTATTTCCAGAGATGCAGAACGTTGTATGCCCTCCATGGCCATGGGTACTTCTATTCTATTAACCTGGAAGGAATCCTGTCCTGAATATTTCTAAATTGAAGTTTGATCCATGGCTTTCATTTACCGCGACTTTCTTTGATGGGAAATTTAAATTGTTTCAAAGTTGGCCCGGCAGAAATACGAAGACTTCAGACATTTCAACCATGTATCCAGGGTCTTTCATCTTCCCACCCCCAAGGAAGAAAGACCTTGGTTGAGGTTGGTCACGTGTCTCCAAGTTCTTCCCTCCCTCCGTTTGGGGTGGGGAGATAAACTGACTGCCTTGGGCTGAGCCTCCCATATCTTATCTTGTCTAAGGCATTGTTTGCGGATGGTCCTGGTGAGAATACATTACTCTATTGATCGTCCCCTTTCTCTCACATCCTCCCAGGCAAGTTAAAATTCACTTCTTGTATAGGAAACAATCGTTACAATTACAGAAAAGTTACAAACGCACAGGTTTTTTTATAGCATTTTTATAGTGATGTTTTCCTTTATTTCTTGAAACCCTCTAACTAGCTCGGAGCACCACTTCCAGCCAGCAATATTTGCCGAATAATCGCCCCTTCAATTAATCGCCTTCCCTCTGAATAATCACCCCCCCTTTTCGGGTGAAAAAATATTATTATTCGAGGAAATGCGATATATTTCTTTTCTCATTAATATCCCACTGATATCCCACATCCAGGTAATTTTCTCCTCCAAAAACATCACATTCCGACACCTTATAAATGGGGCCCTGATCTGAACACACCATCTTAAGAGTGTATATTCTCCGCCTCATCCCCTTTAGCCTTGCACTTCAAATTTATCAATTGTTTATACAGGGGCGGATCTAGGGAGAGGGTGCAGGGGGTGCGCACCCCCCCCCCCCCCCCCCTGAGATGACCTAGGCTGCGTTGTTCGCGTTTAAAATTTGTTTACGTCACCCTTTAGTTACGTCATTCCTTAGAGGTGCACCCCCTCCTAAGAAAAATCTTGGATCCGCCCCTGTTATAGAGGTTTAATATTCAGCGCAAAGCTGTGTAATACGGCTGCTATTTTTACCAGTAAGACATTTTATTTTTTCGAGCCTTAACTGAGGCAATTCTTCGATGAATAAATTGTTTATATTATGCGACAGTTAATTTCTCATAAAAGTGTTTTCCTAGCGCGCGGACAGATGGCTGTAATAATATTTTACTTTAACAATCAGAAGTACATTCATTACAGGTGGTGGGTTTTTAAATACAAAATTGTGTGATCTTTCGCAAGATTTCAATTTCCTGTTACGGTAAAAATGAACAAATACGTGTTAATGTTACCATAAATGGAAAATGTGGACATTTGAGACACCTCCCCCTTCGTTGCAGCGTGACGATTTCCGGGCTCAGCCGTCGGCTCAGCCCACGCACCAATCACAATCATAAGATCACGACACGTGATTCGTGTTCGATCAGATCTGGGATCACGAATCAAGATGGTGGACAGGCTCGGTATGTGAAGGAATTGTTCTTATTGCTTTGTTTTTGTGATTGCCTTCTCTTGGAAAGCGATTAACACATTCATTTGCCCTTTATATTTATGTGTTGTTGGTAAAATGGAATATTTTGTGAAACCGAAGGGCGTTTTATTGCATGAAGTGTTTATTTTGTAATATGCAGGGTTTTTGCTTGTGGTTGTATAAGTTTAATTCCATTGGATGCGTTCACTTCTTGCGCTAAAATGATCAATATACTTCCTTCACATCGTGAAGAGGTTAGACCGCTGAAAAATAAATACCATAGCAAGTGAACATGTCATACACTAGAACATAACAAATATCGTAATATTATATTATGAGATAGAACGTGCGTGCACTCGCATCAAGTTTCATGAATATAATTCTATTTTTGCCTGTCTTGTATTTGAACAAGGAATATGCGGTGATAATTTTTAACTGCTAATTTCATGCTAGCGTCTCAATTCGTTTGTAAGACTAATATTGGCTCAACTTGTTGTACTTTATTGCTGATGGTGCATGCTTCATGTACATTTTAATTTAATTAAGCTTATTGAAAAGTTTAATTTGATATTATTTGCACATGATTTGTGAACTGAATTTATTATATTGTTTATAGCTAACACAGAAGCCAATGAACGGAGAATCCGTAATGTAGAAAATTGCTTTGGAGCTTCTGGGCAAGTGAGTTGCTGATATTGATGTTAAAAGTTAATTTTTCAGTTTTAGTAATGTTAAATTATGGATTCAGTGTTATACCTTTCAAGTTATTTTGTGAGCCAGTGGTAGTAATGTATGGATTTGTTATATAGAGTGTTTTCACTGACGTCAAATCAAAATTCAGGAGCAGTTTTTGATTGTAAAATGTTTATGGAATTGTAGAGAGTTTAAAACTACACATCTGGGCCAAATTTTGAAGCGCAAGAGCATTTCATTCAAAAGTTATGGGCGAAGGAGTATAAACATTTTTAGTAAGAAATGTATGGAGCCGCCATCTTGGTGTCCCACTTAGGGACACCAACATGGCGGCCAAAAATTTAAAGACTCTTAAGTCTTAATAATACCAAAAATCTCATCACAAAATATTGTATTCACTATAAGAGGCATGAAAACGGCTTATCAGCATCTATAATTCATTAATAACTTTCAACTTGTTCAATTTTGTTTATTTTCACGGCTTTTCTGAAATAGCGTGACGAATTGTGTGACACATTTACAACCTTTGTAAATCGAAAACGAAACATCATTAAAACCTGAAACTTTTTGTGAAAGATTATAACACTGGTATCCACATCAATTTCACACTGCATATTCCCACACTGCATATCCACCTTCTAAAATGTCTTTCACTATTGAATTCATTATTTTCCACGAAGCACATACTTCAAAGCCAGCTTCCAACACAACTTTCACTCTTGAATTAATAAATTACTCTTCATGTGGACCACATACCAGCTTCTATCAAGTCTTCTACTTGAATTCATTAGATCAGGTTACTGTGTAGCTGGCTGCACAGAATGTAGTCAATATATACACCTTAATCAGTGGTTTAACGGATAATACATGTGGATATTTTAAGAGTTGTGTAGATGTCTGGACATATCATCTGTCAAAGTGCACCTAACCTCCAATTTTTTTTCTTTTAATCAACTCAATGTACCAGGGCTCATGACTAACTTTTCAGCTTACTAGCGTAGCGGCTAGTGACAGGTTTGAATTCACTAGCCAAAATAAATTTTTACTAGCCAGTGGGGAGTGGGGATTGGGCGGAGAAGACAATAACATGAGTAACAATGATTAACAAAAAAAAATCTCCAAGACTCTGAAACATAGTTTGATCATATTGTTTAGTTTTCTTCATAAATCTCATACTTGCACCTTACGAACCTACTGACATTATTACTTGAGAAGATAAGACTAACACCGTATGAATGTCCTAATGTATGGAAAAATGTTGAGAAGATAAGACTAATGCCTTATGAAAGTATAAATGTAGAAGAAACGTCGAGTAGATAAGACTGACACTTTAAGAATGTATGAATGTAGAGGAAAACGTTGAGAAGATAAGACTATAAACAGTTTACGAACATATGAATGTGAAGGAAAACGTTGAGTAAATAACTAAAGACTAACACCTTATGAATGTGGAGGAAAATGATGAGAAGATAAGGCTAACGAACGAATGTACGAAACAACATTGACAAGATAATGCTAACACGTTATGAAAATAACAATGTTCAAACGTAAGAACATACGGAAAATATTGAGAAGTTAAGGCTAACACCTAATGAACGTACGAAAAAAAACATTGAGAGGATAAGGCTAACACCTTACGAATGTGCAAATGTACGGACATATGAACGAACAGAAAAAACATTGAGAAGATAAGACTAACACCTTATGAACATACAAATGTACAGGCAAACGTTGAAAATGTAAGACTAATGCCTTAATGAAAGTACTAACGTACCAACAAATATATTTGTACCAATGTTAATTTTCAGTTTGGTTTTGTCTGGTGCTTCATGATTTTTACTGTCCCAAATGGCTAGTGAAAGCAAAATTCCACTAGCCAAAACTGAATTTGTACTAGACTTTTGTAGACTAGACTAGACTAGTATTTTGTGTGAAGTAAGCCTGTTGTGTTGATGCACTGATATAGCCAAAGTAAAAACAAGTTGTCTTGTGTCTGTGTAATATTGTATGTTGTTTCATGTTTAGTACATTTCCATTCTTCTCTTTCCTGAACACCTAGCTATAACAGATACCCTGTTGTTACAGAGAAGTTGAAGTCTTGGCAAATGTAATTTACTGAAAATAACTCAACTGTTAAAGACTCTATCATATACACTGTCTAAATGCTGTCCCTGAAACTGTCCATTAGGATTGACTGTACCAAGATTATAATGATGTGTCGGTGATTCAAGGGTAATGACCATTAGTTGTCTTCCCCAGCAACTGCAGTTGATTTGGCACATCCCCTCCCTCCACCGGCCAACCTTGCCTGTTGAAATTTGTCTGTTGTCAGAGGCTAAACAGATTTTCTTGTACAAATTTTAGCCTTTAATGGTGCCAGGGAGAGTTTTGGTTGGTGAAGGTGTTTTGACGAAACTTTGCCGTAAGAAGCCCAAGCCACGCCAGTTCTTTCTGTTCAATGATATTCTTGTGTATGGAAACATTGTCATTAACAAGAAAAAGGTTAGTATTTTAACTTGTAAATGTTCAGTTACAAACTTTTTGAAAGTAGCAATGTGTTTATAAAAAATTATGTTTTGCCAGTAGGTGCTTCAAGTGTAGTCTGTTCTGTTCTTTTTGTTAAAAGATCTTTAAAGTCTTTTGGGTGAAGGTGGGCCTTAATGACAACCCTTTCGGCATTAGTTTTACAGTATACATGATACCAAGATTACTGTTTGCAATGTTTGTAATTTTCAGTACAATAAGCAGCATGTTATCCCATTGGAGGACATTAAACTGCAGTCCTTGGACGATGAAGGAAGTAAGTATTACATACAGAAAATGGCTTTAACTAGGAGAACCACTAAGAAGGTTGTGTTGTGTGACTGTTCATGTGAGTGCCAGACTGTATGTTGGTAAATAATGGTTCAACGTAATTTATTAAGGAGCTTAACAAGCACAATGGGAACACCAAGGAAAATATCACTTGTAAAAAGAATTTGTGGTCTTTTAAACTACTTTGCAATTGTTGTAATTGTTTAATTTCTCCAGTGTGACTGTAGTCCAGGAGATGGATTTGCAGAGATCGATGGATTCATAGAGAAAGGACAGGGCTGTCACTAAGATTTCAAGTTGTTGTGTAAATGCAATTAGTAGACGGGGAATCAAACAGCTTTGGAGTTCTTTTGGTTCTATTTTCCTTCTATTTTCCTTTGAAAGTAGCTGGGGGTCACGCTCATAATAGCCAGCCCTGAAGGAAAATTAACCATCATGTTAATATTTGACACTGTTGTTTGCAGAGAACAACAAAAAACTGTACCATAAACGCAGGGCAGAGGCATTGTTTTCACTCATTAAACCCTTTTTTGTGCCATTCTTTCCGCCGCCGCTGTCGCATATGCTTAAGTTTCCTGTTATAAAGGGGGTGGGGGGGTTAAGAGTTACTTAGTTTTGTTTCTTGAAACTGCTGGATGATACAATGTATTACTTAGAGTACAAATGTCATGACATGGAAGTGCAAGGCCCTGGAACTGAGTGAGGATGAATGAGAGTGTACAATATAAACTGACGAGTTGAACACAAAAGCATGTCGGACTATTTAATGATCTTTACTGGCATTCTTGTCTTGTTAACATGTAGATTTAAAGAATGGTTGGCAGATTATTAGTGCAAAGAAGTCATTTGCAGTTTATGCAGCAACAAGAACAGAGAAAGCAGAATGGATGGCACACATTAACAAGTGTATTCAAGACCTGCTGGCAAAAAGTGAGTGTTGGGTTTATAATTAAAAGTTAGAGTAGTCCATATTTCTTGGTTTTTTGGTTAGCTAATGTGTTATAAAATGGTATTTTTTTCTCATTACCAACAAACTGCCAAATGTTTTCGTACACTGTACTTGTATTGTAAAAGAAAGTAAACCTTCATGAACTGTAATGTTGTTTGTAGATCTTGACATTTCAACTGCTTACTGCTAGTCTTAAACGATTTCATGTCACCACTAGAATCACAATGGTCGGTTGTGATTGATCAACATCGACATGGATGATGGTATCAAAATTCCCAAAGCGTGTATTTCAGTGGTAAATAAACACAACAAGAGAACAACATTACTACAGCGGAATGCAGCGAGAACAGCTTCTCACCTGAATAATGTGGATTGAGTTCCACCAATCACAGCTAACCATCGTGATACTAATGGTGATGCATAATCAGTGGACCTCACTGCCTGATGAAAACTAGCATTAAGCAGACAAAACATCACAATCTATATCAAAAGTGGCTACATCGTGAGACAAACGACAGTACAGTTTGTTATTGTGTCTTACCTCAATGAACCAACTTTTCCAATATAGTAAACCTGTTTTCAAAAGAAGCTTTTATTTTACAGAGCACCCAGTTGCTCATGTTGTGGAGCTCAATAACAATCTGTGCTTCCCTTGTTTGTAGTCAGGTCACCTAGTGATAACTTAATGACATTGTACATTGTAACTGTGATTGACACCTGTCATTTTAGCGGGAAAGAAAGGCACCAAGGAACATGCCGCGGTGTGGGTTCCTGATAGTGAGGCATCAACATGCATGCATTGTTTAAAGAGCAAGTTCACAGCTATAAATCGAAGGGTATGTACAGTTCGACTGATTTTTTTTACATTCAGTTAAAGCCCTTCTTGAGGGCACTCTCGTAAGCGACCAGCTCCCCTTAATGATTGAACCCTTATAAAGCCCTGTAAAACTCTGTAATTAAAAGCTCCTGTTTAAGAAACCATTCCTATAAGCCACCACAACTACCTCTGGGTTTACGAAATAGACATCTGCTTTTTTTTTTAGCGCTTGAAAATGACAACTCTTAGACTAAAGATTAACAAAATTTGTTTGTCTTTTAACAGCAGTTGGCTTGAAGTACAATGCATTTGATTTTTTTTATGCATACACTGTAGGTTCCTGGCATTTTCACTGTTATCAGAAACATTATATACATTATTCATTTGGCATAATTGTAAGCTCTGCAGGCAACCAACTTCTGTCTTTTTAGTCAGTGGTCACTTACCAGAATGTCTTCTCAGTCAGTGAAAGTATTTGGTGTTATTAGTGTCAGTACCCTCAATCATGGGCACTTCTGAGACTATTGCACTGATCCTAAAGCCTTTCAATATCTGTGTTGCTCATAAACCGACTACTGTTTGTCAACTACTAATAACAAAATTAAATAAAATTAGTATATTTTAAGTGCCAATGTATTTAACAAATTTGTTAAATACAAGGACAAGCCTATAGCAACAGACAAGGATCAGGAGTGAAACTTGTGATCATCAGTGTGCTTTCAACTTATTATGAGCAGTTGAAAAGGCAACCTAAAAAAAATTCAGAAAAAAAAATTTAGTATTCAAGATCTGCCAGGCCTCTTACATATGACATACGACTGCCTGAACATAAACGGGTGATAGAAAATGGTGATAATTCAACAATCACCTTAAGCAATTCTCCAGTCCCAATTCATACACCAGGGTAGAGAGAGATTGCAGATTCCTGTCTGAGTAAAGCAGGCTTGATTCACAAGCCTTTAGTTTAAACATCCGTCACACTAACTAGGCCTTTACAGCTTTACTTAGTATCTAGAATTGTTTATTAGTAAACAATAACATTTGGCTATCATTTGTTCTACAGCATCATTGCCGCAAATGTGGGGGTGTTGTATGCAGTAACTGTTCCACCAAAAAGTTCTTGCTGCCTTCTCAGTCATCAAAACCACTGCGAGTGTGTGATAACTGTTTTAATTTGCTGTCAAGTGGAAAAGTTTTAGCTGATTCAGAGCCAAAGTCTAAGCAGACCAGTATGTTAATCTTTATTTCTACAAATCTACCCTGTTTGTTTACAAACAAGAAGCTGTTCACAGCTTGAACTTGTGGCATCTTTAACCCATTGCAGTTATTGATTCCCGCGTGTTTTGAATGCTTTTACGGAGAAACGAGATTCTGAAGTAAGACTACACTACTAGTGTAATCACTAGCTACATTTAGTAGCCAACGCTTGAAACCTTGATTGCTAAGCAAGTTAGATAAAACACAAAACTTGATGGAACAGAAAAATCCCACAGCAATAAGCAGTGAACACAATATCAAACAGTCCTATCCATCCATGAAGGCCTTGCATTGTCTTGAAAACTTCCACTCCTACATGTAACTTTCAAAGCGAGGCCAAGTGGGTAGAAAACAGTGCATTACAAATCATGTTGAATGTTTATTTAAACAGGTGTTCCTAACCCACCCCAGAAGGTAGAAAAATCAGAAGAGGACACGTCAGGAGAGGAGAGTTCAGAAGAAGAAGAAGCATTGGAGACTCCCGGTGCATCTGAATATCAAGTGCCAACCAAGGTTTGTTGATACATCAGCTTCTTATTTGAGAAAGATGTCTGTTAATCATGTCATGAGCGCAAGACAAAGGAAAATCTGAGTCCCCCACAAGAATCAAACTTAAATGTATGGCTTTCTGTACACCGATTGGATGCTCTTGCCATTGAGCTACAAAAGACTTGTGGCAAGCTAGGCCATATACAAGGTTTATGTATCACATGCATCCTGTGTACTGCTGGGATCAGCAATGTGAAAGCGTTTTATGAGGTGATAAATTAAGAAAGATGGGAAATTTTAAGCTCGGTAATGAAATGAGAAGGATGTTATTTTTGCTATGTTTAAAACAGAAAAAATCCTAAATCTCACAAATTTCATCTTACAACATTTCTGAAATAAACAGCCCTGCCTTTATTAGTGGTCATACCTTAGGATTTTATTCACCATGTCTGGCTATGACAGAAGCCAGACACCATTAATTTGGGACAAGCTCTAGCAATCTGCCTTAGGGAGGTGTCCACTTTATTGAGAGTTAAGTTACAGACAAACAGGTTGAAAGCCTGCCAGAAGCAGCCAGTAGTTTATGCCCATCATCAAGGCTGTGCTCTTAGAAGAATCACAGGGAGCCCAAAGGCTGCTAAGTATGAAACCTGGGGAGCCCTGCACTTAAGCTTTATGCAAAGAGTAAGTTTTCTAGTTGCCCGAAGACAAAAGTTATTATTATACATTGGTGTCACTAGCTCGATTTTGATTGGCTATAAGCATGCAGCTAATTATTGCTTGCTGTTTCTGTTTCGTCATACCTACAGACAATAGTTTTATGCATGCAGAAGTGACGTCATACCTACAGACAATAGTTTTATGCATGCAGAAGTGACGTAAGTTGTTTACTTACAAGTTGACTGCTGTGCATTGACTGGATCACTTTTTTGTGCGCGCTCTTGTCTTTACAAGTGCAGCTCAGGAATATACATAATAAAACAATTATTGGATTCGGTTTTTGCATGATAGCGATAATTATCAAGGCCTCAGTTTGTGTTATCCGCCTCAGCCTTCGGGTTCGGCAGATAACACATACTTTGGCCTTGATAATTATCGCTATCATGCTCAACCTCATCCAATAATTGTTAATTAATGTGCAGCCCCGGGTGCTGCAAGAGCACAGCCCTGATCTTAGAGAGGTGGCTGCCTTACAGGGGTGTCTCTCTTCATAGAGTTTACTGAACACTGAAATCAAAAGTATTACCCTTTCACTCAATTATGGAGACATGAAGTGTAGTTCTAACTTTTCAGTCTGTGGACAAAATGCTATGTTGTGATCATTCAAATAAAACCTCTTCAGCCATACTTTTGCATGGTACCATTTGTTTTTTTTAATATTTTACAATATGAAATTTGGGAGTTTTCTCAAATTTTGATTTTTGGCACTCTTGGGAGTTAAAGGGATAACCCAGTGGAAGAAGTATTGCTCCTGAAGGGTTTTACTTGCCGCTGTGATGGAGCGGCATTGTGAAAGGTCATGTGATTTTTCAGGCTAATTGTCATTAATTTGATTTTCTTTTTCAGCCCACATTTTACCAAGGTGAACAAGCTGCTCCCCAGGGGGGAGGTGATGATGGAACTACAGAACCAATGGAGACTAATGCAAGCAATGAAGTATGATGGCATTTGTAGTGTGATGTCATTACAGGCACTTTTAGGATTGGTTTTTACACAAATGAACTTTCCCTGTGAAATATGAGAGCTTTTTTGTTCTTAACAGCTGTTTACATATAGATTTATAAAATTATTCATCCATTGTAAACCAGAAAAGAAACAAATTCCTTTGAGTTTCAGTTTTTTATATATATATAATAAGCAGCACAGGACAAATGTGTGACTGTGTCTTTTATTGGTCACTTCACGTTTTACAAATTGACTGGCAGATCACTAGTGAATACACATTTGGCTATCACTTAGATTCTAAGCAATCACTCTTCTAAGCAACCATGTCCCTTCTGTAACAATCATTCTGTAATCGCTTTTGAACGAGTTATCAGTCAAACACTATATTATTTTAAAATCGCAATCTGGACTGATGGCTTACAAGAGATATAATGTTGTAATTTGATTCAACCCGAGATAAATTTTTCCAAGTGTGACTATTCACAACAAGAGATTATGGAATGAATGGAAGAAGTGTTGCTAAGCAAATGATAGATTTCATGGAAAAATAAGAAGCACCTGTAATAGCGTTCCGCCCAGATGACGTCATATTTGGCAGCATTGCATTGTGGGATCGAAATGCGGACAAATATTTCAAAATGGCTGCCTCGGAAACACGAGTTTTTGCGATTCCTGTGCATGTTGTGGATAATTGTCGAGCTGTAACCAAGAACAGTGCTTCGTAGCACCTATTTTTTCGTAGCTACCTGCATAGTTCTTGAATGTTTGTACGCATTTCAATCCCATGATGCTGCGCGCTAATTCTATTTTTAGAATCTGGGCGGAGCGCTATTGTGAGAAGCAAACTCTGCCATTGTTAGCTGTATATGTATGAACTGTAAGAGTTTCTACTTCTTTAAATTCTGATAGTTGACATGTTGGCAGAAACTCTTAAGTAAGAAGTGGCGCATCCAGATTTGCTAGGGGAGGGGTCCCTAGATCCACTACTAGTCATACCCTTCGTCGGGTGGGGTGGGGAGGGGATGAAAAGAAAGCTGAAAGCCACAAGTGAAGCAACTCGAGGGGAAACTGGGCTTTTCATTTTAACTCTTTCCCAACCAGACGTTCTGTTCACAGGCAAGAGAAAATGTTACAGGTTATTGGTCCAGTTGCATAAAACAACCATAAAATAAGCGAAGGAATTTCTACTTGTTAGTTGGTTTTATGCCAAGAGCTCCACATTGTGCAAGAAAAACCTCTACCAACCAGATCTTTGCTTTGTTAAAACCTCTACTTATATAAAATGTTTTATGCAACTGAACCCTGAGCACTGACAAGCAGTGTTTGAAGTTGGCATAAAATAGGGAATGAGATGACTGAAATAACAATTACAATTACAATTATAATAATTTAAATAATTGCACAAAATTTAATTTTTCTTGCACAAAATGTAATTTTTCATCTCCAAATTAATCACTTTTAGCCTTTGTAAAAGGAAGTGTAGTTAATACTATTTTACCATGATAAAAATTGAAGTGAGTTTTGCAAATAAAACTGCTCTTTAGGATCGATTAACTTCCGACAAGAACAACTTTGTCCTTGGGTTGTGAATTTTAAAAAAGTCGGCCATTAAGTCAGTCAATCCGGTCGGTCGGTCAAACACTATATTATTTTAAAATCGCATTCTGGACTGATGGCTTACAAGAGATATAATGTTGTAATTTGATTCAACCCGAGATAAATTTTTCCAAGTGTGACTATTCACAACAAGAGATTATGGAATGAATGGAAGAAGTGTTGCTAAGCAAATGATAGATTTCATGGAAAAATAAGAAGCACCTGTAATAGCGTTCCGCCCAGATGACGTCATATTTGGCAGCATTGCATTGTGGGATCGAAATGCGGACAAATATTGCGATTCCTGTACATGTTGTGGATAATTGTCGAGTTGTACCCAAGAACAGTGCTTCGTAGCACCTAGTTTTTCGTAGCTACCTGCATAGTTCTTGAATGTTTGTACGCATTTCAATCCCATGATGCTGCGCGCTAATTCTATTTTTAGAATCTGGGCGGAACGCTATTGTGAGAAGCAAACTCTGCCATTGTTAGCATAAGTCGCTGTATATGTATGAACTGTAAGAGTTTCTACTTCTTTAAATTTTGATAGTTGACATGTTGGCAGAAACTCTTAAGTAAGAAGTGGCACATCCAGATTTGCTAGGGGAGGGGTCCCTAGATCCACTACTAGTCATACCCTTCGTCGGGTGGGGTGGGGAGGGGATGAAAATAAAGCTGGAAGCCACAAGTGAAGCAACCCGAGGGGAAACTGGGCTTTTCCTTTTAACTCTTTCCCAACCAGACGTTCTGTTCACAGGCAAGAGAAAATGTCACAGGTTATTGGTCCAGTTGCATAAAACAACCATAAAATAAGCGAAGGAATTTCTACTTGTTAATTGGTTTTATGCCAAGAGCTCCACATTGCACAAGAAAAACCTTTACCAACCAGATCTTTGCTTTGTTAAAACCTCTACTTATGTAAATGTTTTCTGCAACTGAACCCTGAGCACTGACAAGCAGTGTTTGAAGTTGGCATAAAATAGGGAATGAGATGATTGAAATAACAATTACAATTACAATTATAATAATTTAAATAATTGCACAAAATTTAATTTTTCTTGCACAAAATGTAATTTTTCATCTCCAAATTAATCATTTTTAGCCTTTGTAAAAGGAAGTGTAGTTAATACTATTTTACCATGATAAAAATTGAAGTGAGTTTTGCAAATAAAACTGCTCTTTAGGATCGATTAACTTCCGACAAGAACAACTTTGTCCTTGGGTTGTGAATTTTAAAAAAGTCGGCCATTAAGTCAGTCAATCCGGTCGGTCGGTCGGTCAGCCAGCCAGCCAGCCAGCCAGTCAGTCAGTCAGTCGATTCGCTCTGACGAAGGGCAAGCGCTCAAAATATTAGCTTTACTGTGGTCAATTTACCTTGTCAATTCAGTTTATAAAACTAAATTTTCACGAGTCAGTCGGGTGAGGAGTATAAACCCTTGTGGCAGGCGTTATCTGTCTCTAACTGGTCTGACCTTGGCACAAAGAACGTTATTGTTGTTGCTGCTTTTGTGATTGTGGCAAGAAAATAAAAACGTTATGAAGAAGTAAGACGGGAACTAGCGACATTGTTAGGCTGTCCGTTCTGTCGACCTCGGACCGTCCGAGAATCAGGCTCTCCTTCTATAATGAGCTAATCAACAAGTTCCGCAAAGAGGACCTTCAACCATTCGGTCCGCTGGATAGGGAGGACGTGCACGGGCTCTTAAATCAATATGTCTGCGCGCAATTTGCTTCATAGTAAACTAAAACAACCCCAATCATTGCAGAAAAAAGGAAGAGAAATTCCATATTCCGTCTCGCACACCAGAACCTTCCGTTTGAAACGAAGATCAGATCTAAACAACATAGAAGTATGCATTGCTGTCAGCTTTTATGGGGAAAAACATTTTGATAATTATTTGTTCAACTCTTTACCAGCTCAAAAGGTTTCTCGTGCTACTGTCTTACCGAGAGAAAATGAGATGAGGGAACTGATCCCCATTCATGGATATCTTCTAATATTCGCGGCATATTGCATGATATCGTAAGGAAGGTATCTGATTGGTCAGTAGAAACCACGATATCGTGAAAACTAGAATAACAGTCGAACCTCCATATGCGACCACTATTTCCAGTCAAATCGTTATAGTCGAAACCCCTCGTAAGCGCCCTACGACCGTGACCACTTTCAACGGTGGTGATTTGAATTTTTCCATTGTTTTTTACCTCTGGTAAGCGACTATTCGCCCATGTTTTGTTGCTACAGTACAACTGCAATCAAACGAACATTTTGTCCCATGTATCAAAACTTCTATACGATAAATATTTTGCGCTGAGAGGTGTTTTGTACATCGAAATTCCTTCAGGTCATGATTCAAACTGAAGATCCACTGTGATCTGACCTCTCGTAAGCGAACACTTTGCCTTTGGGTTGTCGCTTGTGGGAGGTGGTCGCTTGCGGTAGGTGGTCGTTTGTGGAAGGTGGTCGTTTGCGGTAGGTGGTCGCTTGCGGTAGGTGGTCGTTTGCGGGAGGTTTGACTCTTAAAGTAACCTTTACAGTACCAGAACAAACTAAAACGAGATTTCAAATAGTTATTGTGGGGCACGAGGGATGGATAATATGCTATATTACCTTATTTTCTCTCGGCCTTATGGATTTAACATACATTTTCAAAGACTTATTTACGTTTCGTTAGCCAACATTTTGACATATAGCTGAATGGGGTTAGTTTCTAGAGAAACTGTGGTGCTGCGTCGGTGGGGGTGAAGCACAAGATTTTGGTTTTATCGACTGAGTCGATAAGGTAAATTAGCCACCGTAAAAAGATTCGAGAATGGTGGCTAATTTACCTTATCGACTCAGTCGATAAAACCAAATTCTTGTGTTTTGACAGCGTTTGCTTATGGAGATACTGAGAACAGTATAGCGAAAAAGGATGGTAAAAGTTCACCACGTTTAAAATATCATAAAATCAAATTACTGGCGATGTTTCTGCTATATACAATGTTAACTACATTATTTAAAAAAACCCGCTGTGGTCTTTCGAGATTTAATTTAGAGAAGATTTCGGTAACCCATTAAGGCCCAGTTCAAACGTCGAACTTCACATGTGCCGAACCTAATGCAAATTAGCAAGAACAATAGATTTTGCTCATTTGCATTAGGTTCGGCACATGTGAAGTTCGACGTTTGAACTGGGCCTAAGACCGCTTATTTAACATAATCGTCATATGTCTGGATGTTGCTTTGTTGGCATTCACGATGTCCAATTAAATCGTCGTTTTATCAGCATTCCTCTAAAATGCCTGTACAACAACTTTTCAGCAATTACTAGCAAATCCTTGTACCTCATAGCGGCAAGTTTTCAGCATTTTTGCACATTCTTTTTTTAAAATATTTTACGAGACGTTTAATAGCAGGGAGTGTCCCTATGGTAGCATCCATTGAGCTGAATGGGCCACCCTGCTTGTAATGTATCAGTCAAATCCGAGAGCCCCCCACCCCCCGGGCATACTCCGGGTATTTGACAAGAGGTATTTGACAAGAAGCCCACTTGTTTGTGGTATCGCGCGAGTATCTTGGCGAGGAAGCCGGCGAAGCCGGCGAGAAGTTTGGGGCGAGGAAAAGTGAGCCTGCACGCGGGCTACTACTGATTTTTGAATTCCCCGCGTTCGCCGACGAACGCAGCAATCTGATTGGTGAAATATGACAGGTGCCATGGCTTTTGAAAGAAAACAAAAAAAAGCGTTACTCATCGCCACGTCAACGGCTTGTCAAGTGAGAATCAGGCGGTTTCCAGCTTCATACAGACGTGTATCACTTTTTGTATAGTGGACGGTGGTTTTTCTATTATTTTTAAAAGCACTGAAATTTATTGAGCTTGTCTTAAAACGACTTATCAGCAAAACATATTCGGTGACTGTTTTGCAATTATTACTCCTCCTAGTACGTGACCGGAAGTCGGGCAGTGACAATGCCCTATTTGCGGTGAAATTTTCACATTTTTTTTGACAGCCAAAAAAACTTTTTTCCGTTGGGGCCGGAATTCGTGAATCGGGGCTTTGCGTGCAGGCTCTACTTTTCTCGCTCGTAATTCGCAGCTTCGCGGCTCGCATAGCACTCGCGCGAAACCCAAATAGTAGAGCCTGCTCGCAGGCTAACAAGAGGTTGGCTCCGTATAGTGCGGAATTTGACGCGAAACGAGGCCTGCACAGTCGAGCATTTGACTTCGACAAAAACGTTGATCGGCGAACGCAAGCTAAAGATTTCGTAATCCATTATTTTACGGTATGGATTTGTTCCAATTGGTTAAGTAATGATCCGCATAAGAAGGATAGCGCTGAACGGCAATGCACAATGGAATGTCAACTTTTTTCATTGTTACAACTAGTAATCTCATTGGCCTAGACTAAAAAACTGCTAAAAAATTAAGGTTCAAGGTGCATTTCGTCCAATTTTTTTAACTTCATCAAAGAAGCAAAATCATTAGCTATTGTCTTCTGCTATTCTGATTGGTTAAGCACGAACATTTCCTAAAATTTAATTGACGCAAATGGATTTTTTTTATTTTTATACTGAAATATAATTATGAACCATCAGCCCCTCCTCTATTCTTGAAACCAAAGATATTCTATGTGGGAAAGAGCCAATGCCACAGAACAATGAAGTTTATTACAGTTCTTATGTGGAGCATTACTTAATCAGTACTGTTGGTTGTATGTAGAGTGATTTTCCTAAGACCGTGAAACAGTAACTAGCAATTAATCTTAGCTAACATTTGCTAAAACTAAACAAAAGAAAACAATGGAATTAGTGTCTAATAGTGTCTACTGTAATAGTGCCTACTAACTTAGTAACTGTTTCACGGTCTTACGGAAATCACTGTATTGAGTTTATATTATTTGTTTTGCTGGTGCATCCCTTAATCTTTCCAAAGGCTTGTCCAATGTGGGCTTAACTGTAATAGTAATTTGTATAAATTGTTGTATAACTAGTTCCTTTAATACCTCCTTGCCCGGAGGGTGGGGTATTTGACGCTCTGTGAAGCCCTATCGGGGGGGGGGGGGGGGGGGGGAATTTGGCCCTGTAAACTGCCAACCTCTTTAGCTTGTACATTTTGTTTTCCCAATGTAGGTCATGTGATGTTCTCAAGGGAATTTGTCCTTTGTCTTTTCATAAATTATGCATACATATACACGTGAAGAAGACAAAATTTTAAAGAAACTGTTCATTAGGGTAACATCACATGACCTACATTGGGAAAACAAAACGTACAAGCTAAAGAGGTCTATTGACTAATTTTTTTTTGAAAAAGTCAAAAGCCCGGGGGAATGGGCGCTAATGGATTTGATATAATTTTGATACACTGTATATTGCATAAACAAGTTAAATTGCGTGACATACGTCTAAAAAATGCATTAACCGTTGAAGATGAGGTTACAAAATCAACACTCTACCAGAAACATAAACATACTTGTTGATATTTGGACGGTGTTAAACGGTCTCTAAACGAAGACCTCTCTACTCTCCCTCTTTCCAGTGTATGTTTGCTCGCGGTCAGTTTGGGGAAATTCCGACATAGATATATCTGCCACTGCTCTTGTTTCCCTCCTCTGTTGAATAACGCTCCACGTCAATAGAAACATCTTTCCTAAGAAAAACGTGCATGACATTGCAAGAAGGGCTTCCATCACAGCGTTGTTTACGCGACTGACACGGTTGAAGTTGAAAATCACGCTGGCCACAAAAACCCAGATTAAAACTGGATAAATTGTGAAAGTATAAAGTAGGTGGTTCTTCAGCAGCGTGTTCTCTAAAATAAACCATATTACCATAGAAAGAGCAAGGATTCCGAGGACAATTGTGACTGCAAATTCTCGCTTTACCCCATGGAAATATGTCATAGTTAGTGCAAGGCTTCGTAGGGCTGCGACAGTTACCCATGTCGCATATACGGCGATGCCATTGTTGACAAGAAGATGAATAACCCAGAAGTCAAAGTGTCGAATGTAGTAGCGTTGCTTATATAAACCAGCATAGCTGCAAATAAGCGAAGCGTAAAGAAAAACCAACAAAGCGAAAACGAAGCCCGTTGTAGCCTTTATAATCTCCCAGCTCATGAACTGCGTCCAAGCCATGTTTGAGATGGAAGCCAGGGTAAAACATATGAAGAAAAGCGGAGTTAAAACGTCGGGTACACTTCTCCTGAAGATATGGGTCAGACTATACAGAATCCACAGAGATGTCCACGCGTTGACCGGCTTCCAGATCTCAAACGCCCACGGAGCGGGGCTGAACTCAATGGAATATTTGCGTGCCATTTGTCCGATGGATTTGTTTCCAAACAGAATCCCACTTTTGTTGTTAGATGCGTAATTCATGACCAAAAGAAGCGTGTATATGATCAAGTTTAGAATAATGCATAATGCTTTGATAACTCGGTAGCAAGACGCCATGTTACAGCAGAGATCACTGCAGTGTTTCTCAGTTGAACCTGATCTGTCTTCAGTTCAAAAGAATGCACACATTAAGATAAATATCAGACGATGGAGGGGAGGATACCGTCTTGCAATGCATTAAAAAGGCAGGCGCAATATGGCATTTCTTCAAAAGTCTGAAGCGTGTGGACGTGCAGCAACAATAACTAATTTTTGTACGGATTTTCAGTCACGGCCAGCATTTGTATGAATAATGAACGATGTGAGCTGAAAAATTATTGAGTTGTGTGTCTTTAAAAATTGTCTGTGTTCCCCTCCCTGCTTTTACCAAACAGCGTCTCCGATTTCCGTACTCGGGCTACTGCCCAGACACTACTGATGCCGGAAACAGATAACATCTAACCTGATCTCAGAAACTTTCGGATCTCCAATGTAGAGATACTCGAGCCAGACGTCACTTGAAGAGTAATGAAACAAACTGAATTCAAGGCTGACACTACAGCAATGGGCTAAGTATCAGGCTCACGGGGGATGGGGGGAAGGTGGGGGGGGGGGGGGGGTGTAGTATAGTATGTCCCCCTAAGGAAGGATAGTATCAGGTAATCTCTTGTTCTTAGGCCATCTTAACTTAATTAAAAATAAAACACCAACAGCGGTACGGTGATAAACATGGTAAACCAACGCATTTTTATAATAAACTTGACGTTTCGTATGCTAAAAGCAACATACATTTTCAAAAGTAACCGTTACAGTGTTTGAAAACTATTTATATAGTTCAAAATTAGGGGTCTGGAACCAAGATTAAGAAAAAACAATCTCAACAATAATTTAACCCTCGGATTACACGCAAACTTCTACCAAGGGGGGGGGGGGGAGAATTGTTGCAATCTCCCCCCCCTTTGGATTTTTGCGATGTTGCAATGTTTCGGAAATATTTTATGTCTTATAGATAGCATGTGATGTGCTCCACAAGATAAGGTAAATATTATGGGTTGTGGCACTGCTGGGGGTCCGTGACGTTATCCAAAATGGCCGCCAAAATTGCAAATTGTTTTTGCTAGAGTTGCAGAATAACATAAAATTAAACATTTTCATGCTTTTGGTTGCATTTTATGTGTTTTATTTAACGAAAAAAATGTGAAAAACAAATTTGAAAATGTATGTTGCTTGCATACAAAACGTCAAGGTTATTATAAAAGTGCGTTGGTTTACCATGTTTATCACCACTTTTTGTGTTTTATTTATAATATCAGGTGTTTATATTGTTTACCGTCCTTCTGTCTGGTTGTTTTACTTGTTAACATTAGCCGGGGAGCTTAAGCAACGACGACGGCAACGCCAAGGAAAACGTCAATTGAAAAAAAAATTCGCGCTATTTTGAACTACTTTGTAGTTGTTCCAATTTGTTAAGTTTGTCTGATGTGGCTGGATTGTCCAGGAGCTGAATTTAAAGGGATGGCTTTCCAGCTCAAATGGAGAAAGGAAAATTAACCGTTGTGTGTTCCCGTTCTCCACAAAACCTATAATTTGACCATTTGACGTTGTTGTCTTGCGGGAACGGCAAAGAAATGTACCAAAATGTAAAACGCACGTGCAGAGGCATTGTTTTCGCTCATTAAACCTATTGTTTTGTGCCGTTCTCGCTGCCGTCGCCGTCGTGGTTGCTTAAGCTCCCTATTAAAAGCAGGGCGAAAACCTTTAAATCTTCAAACAGAACAAGGGAAAAAAGATATTACTAAAGTATTTCAAACCTTTCTAAAGGAAGAAAATATTAATTTTTTTACTGCTTCTAATGCTGAAACGAAAGCAAGTGTCGTTGAGCATTTTAACTGAAGTCTGAAATCGAAAACGTGCCCGCGCTAACTTTCAACATTCATAACTTGTTTAATATGTATTCAAACGCCATCAAACTTTGTGACTTTTCCTAAAATTTATCTGGCAACATTTTATTGATCACGTGACCCGATGTTTCCATGGCAACAAGATTTTGACAGCCATGTTTTTTGAAATTTGCATATTTTAACCTTTGAATGAAGAAAATCAATGTTCATTGGTATAACTTTTACATTTTCACGTCATTTAGCGTTTGTTTATTGGTTTTGATTAATTTTGAACCAATTTGGACGTTTTTTAAGAGGTTTTGAAAAATTTCAGAAATCCAAGATGGCGGATCCAAGATGGCGGCCGTATAACTAATTACCTGATAACTTCGTCAAATGACGTCATTGTTCCATTGTGCGGACCGTAAAGGAGACAGTTTTTGACGTACTATGTACATTCACACATTCAGTGTCACTTTGCATATAATACATTTTATTAGCTCATTATTATGTGATTTATTTTAAAATAACCACATTACTTCATTCTATCTATTTTTTATCTATTTTTATTTATTTTGTCATTTACTTGAAATAGATCTGTTCGAAAGTATGGTGTGTGTCATGGTTATATGTTTAAAAGATGTTCTCATTTTTCCATAATGATCTAACCCCTCAAGGGATTACTCGTTTACTCACGGCGTTGAACATACCATTTATATCTACTTCGGAGCAGCCTGAGTTTGGCAAGATATTCGTCTCTAAAATCATTTTAGCAGGAAAAATAAGCGGGGGCGAGAAGGGGGAAAGGGGTTATTTTACGGTATTAAATTCGCTAGCAGACATGCGTGAGAATCCACGCTTTCGGCGCTTCATGCATTGCACAAAAGCTACATTTCGACAGGTTTTGAACGAGAAAAAGATAAACCGTCTTGACTTTTCCTTTTTCTCTATTTTTCCTGTTTTCTCCCCTGTTATTGGTCTTTCACTCTGAGACAGGAAACATTAAACACTTAATGACTGGTCCCGAGGGAAACGGGAAACTGTTTCCCGAGGTGATTTGTTATATAGCAACACAAAAACACAAGAAAAATACAGCTTGAAAAACGCGCCGAGCACTCGAGGTACGTAAACACCAATCGCATCATAATCATGCCACCTTTTGTCACGGTCTGATCACGTGCGCTAGGGCAACAGTGCACTGTTACCCTCTGACGTCAAAATTGTTGCCCGCTCTTGGAAGTTTGGCGGGAAACAGTTTGTTTGTTAGATGTCATGTGACCATGAATCAACCAATGAACGCGCGCGTTGTATTGAGAAAAACTCCAGCTATATAACACCCGGCCTGTTAAATCAATAAAATCGATGATCGATGAAATCGATATCAATCGATATCAATCGATGCCAATTAATCGATTGAAATTGGAAATCGATGATCAATCGATGACGTATTTGTGATAATTCGATTGACCATCGATTTCCAATAAAATCGATTAATTGATATCAATTTTATCGATTGTCATCGTTGTTGTATTTTATTCATGTTATGACGCTCAAACCACTAATGAAATGATTTTATTTCGATAACAGAACAGTTGTAAATGAAATGAAACAAGTTGTCCGCGATCAGTCATCAGTCACCTTAAAAGCATTGCCATGATCTCCCCTTTTCTTGCTTGCGGAGAAGTTGTCACCAATTGCAACAGTAAATGAACACTCCTGGTACCCTTTCACAACGACATCGGATATCACAAGGGTAACTTCCCGCTCGCGATGCGGCGTGTCTTAACTAGACATTGTGTTCGGAATTTTGTTACACAAGCTTCGAGAAAACATGCAAAAATCGATAAAATCGATAATTTGCGGACATTGTTTGTGATTATCGATTGATCATCGATTGGCCGATATCAATCGATATCAATTAACTAATTTTATCGATTGATATCGATTGATCGATTGGATTTCCGATGATCGATTGTCATCGATTTAACAGGCCGGGTATAATAATTTCACATAAATACTAGATGTCATGTGACCATGAAGCAACCAATGAACACGCGCGTTGTATTGAGAAAAACTCCAGCTATATAACAATTTCACATAAATACTGCAGAGAGTGAAAATATTTAATAAGAAGTGGCAATCGGTAGGAAAACAAAATATTTCTTCGATTTTAATTGCCAGTATAATTTATATTGGGTTTCTTGCGTGTATATCTGGACCAATTCAGGGTATCGGTCTCCAACATAAGTTGATCATCAACTCAAGCATGTTAAGGCATGGGCTGTCCTTTGATCTTAGACCCCCCGCGAAGAAAACTATTTTTTCTAGTAGAAGTAATGTTATTTTGGTCTTAACGACCATTAAAAGTGCAAAGCAGAAATATTTCAACGTCCTTAAACCTTTTGAGTGTTAACAACTGTGGTCACGTGACGGATGACGTCATAATTAAGGAAAAAAGAGCAATCTGAAACGGGCTGAGGATGGTTTATTGTGGCGGCCAAAAAAACATTCGGTATTTATTGACTTGGTGTATAGATACAATCCATGTCCTGAATGGAGAACTATCTTCTTTCATTAAGAATTTATTAAAAGAATAAAAGGGTCACGTGACCTATTTTTGAAAATTACTCTTTAACGGTAAATCACAGTCATCCATTCAGGACAGATTCTTAAAGGGGAAAACCACAGAATTACTTTAGTATTTCAATATATACCTATGATATGTCATTTCGGCGGCCCATTTTCACTTTTCTCTTCGCCTAGGAAAACTGTTATAACAGGTCACGTGATGTAAACATTCCACACATAAAGTAAACGCTAATTGAAGGACATGCAGTTTTAAGTCATTACCAAGTTTGAGGATGTTTATGTATATCTTTTTAAAGTAATGACTCTTGACGGATTTTATGCAAATTAGGCTCTGGGTCATGCCTTAACATGCTTGAGAAAGACATCTTTTGTCGTTAAAAGTGATCACGTCACAAATGGTTCAAATGGGAGTCATTGGGTTCAGGGCTAAAAACTGCACCTCCACTCGGTCTGAAAAGTCTTCAGAAGTTTCAGAAGCTTTGAGAAACACAAACCTGTGACGAACGCCAACCATGAGCTTCCCATCATTCTTTGCATGTCGCTATATTCCTCTTTGGACTGTGCGGACTACTTGGGCTGAAGTAGGTATCATTAACAAGAGCGTGGCACTGTAGCGCTATACAGATTAAAATGCACGGTGTTAAACCGTCCTTCGGCCGGCAACTGCAAATACGAACCCGAAAAACTTTGGCTTCCGTTGACCAATCAAAAACCATCATGAACAGCCAACAGTTGCCTCTCCAACACAAGACCACAAGTCATACATGTTTTGTTTACGTTATGTTTACCAGTCAGCACTTTGTAACGCAATACGAATAGTCGCACAATCATCTCTTCATTGTTGAATTTTATTCTAGCCTCAGGCTCCCTAAGGATAATAAAACGGGGGTGAGATGGGGGATGGGTGTGGTGGGTACATAAACTTCAGGTTATTTCGAACCTGACAAAATGACTTGATAACATCACAAGTAATAACGCATCTGGCGGACGTCCCGGTCACAGGGTCAAACAATATTGAGGCGGACTGACTGGGGTTCTTTTAAGAGAATAACTTTTCTGGCGAAGCCTGTTCATATTAGAAATGGAGAACGATTAACTCTTGCTACTTATCCCCTTTCCAACCCACTGCGCCACAATGACGCCTTATTAGCCAATCAAAGGTAAATATTCTTCGCAGTCATCAAACATATTTATCACTGAACAAATACTGATTTTTTCTTACTGAAATTAAACTTAAATCCTTACAATTGTAGTGAACGGCAGACTTGTGCTGGTATGAGTATCTCCTGACCTCAGATAAATATGAATTTTAGTAATTAACTATCTACTCACATCATGCGTCACATATGCGAGGGAAACTATAAATGGTTTCCATATCATTGAACTGGAATGATTCTTTGTATGTTGTTTTACGAGGTTGTACGAGGCTGCCATAGTCAGAACCTTTCATCAATGCGATTGGCTTCTACAGCTACTGACCGCTATACTTACAATGTACATATAGATTGTCCTTAGTACTACACAGTTGGTTTTTATTTATACAGGCTTCTTGTTTGTTATTGCTTTCCTGTGACGTTGTTTCATACTTTACAGAAAGGTTCACTTGGAGTGTCGCATGGGGGGTAAGATTTAAGTGATTTATATTCAGTACCCTCGGAACAACGAAACTGAGAAGGGATTCCATTGTAACACCAGTAGAAACGAAAACAACTGTCTGGATCGTTGAAAACACCATCGTATGGACACTGAAAACCAACTATGAAAAATAAAATGGTTACTGAACAAAATAAACAATACAAGACTTAATGTAGACATACTCCTAAGAGGTCAAAAACAGGTCAGGTCAGGTCAGGTCAGGTCAGGTCAGGTCAGGTCAGGTCAAAAACGACATTTGTATGGGTTCATAAAGATGAAACAACAATAACAACAAAGATATTAAATGTAAGGAGAAATTAAGACTCGGAAAAAATCCTTACATGTGAAACTCACTAACAGCATCGCGCTGTCATGTGCTAGTTAATACTTGGCTGTGTAGCCGCGCGATGCGGTTCCAGTCAAGACCCACAAATTGACCCTTGCTCACCATAGAGTCTCCAGTAGCTCAGTGGTTAGAGCATCCGACCAGATCACGGAGGGTCGTGGGTTCAAATCCCATCTGGGACTCGGATTTTTTTCCGAGTCTTAATTTCTCCTTACATTTAATATCTTTGTTGTATGGGTTCGCTTGCGGAAATCAAGTCAATCAAGATCAGTGTAAAGATACGCTGTAGTCCCTTCTGCGCATGAACTGTTTTGTGAGACTCACGATGGAATGTCAGTTTACCACGTTACTTCACAAAACATCCATCGAATGTGCTGCTGGTGGTGTTATCTTTAACTACACGATCTTTAATTGATTAACACCGCTTCTTTTGAACTCATCAACAGCAGAATCATAGAAGCTTACTTCGCAAACGTCCATCCGTAATGGCAGACATTCAACTTCTGATAAAACTTGAAATTTGCGCCATGTAAGTAGTCACAGAATGTAACGTATCGTCAAAATCAAAACAAGAAATGTAAACATAGTCCAAGCATGCGCACTAGGGATTGCAGGTTCTATTTTATTTGAAGTCAAGCAGTTTTGACCCAGCTTGACCCGATCAAAACGTTCTCGGAGCTCTGATGATCTGACGATGTATTTCTAATTTCCAGACGAAACATTTTGAAATGAAAAGTGAGGCAAACCCGAAGAATCGGGACAAAAAAAAGTACCAGATGAAGTCGAGATCTAACAACCAACTTTGTTGAACAATTATTTTCTCTTGCCCACATATAAAAGAACGGGTCTAGGACTCAAACGCGGGACATATTTGATTGGACCGTGGCGACGACTCTCATCACCATGGCAACACTGCTTATTGTGGGGTGTTGCCTCATAGCTTTGCTTGGAAGGTACACATTTCTCTATAAAGTCACTACTTGTTATATTCTCTTCCAAACGTATGGTATAGTTTTATGAGATCATATTTGTTTGAAAAGTCTCCATTCAATCTGTAACAACTAACAATATATAACAACTTACTTCCTTTGCTTGTGGTCACAGTAATAGGAATACTAGCAGGCCCAGTTCCGTACTGATTTGAGGCTTGTACTGTAATGTTGTAGGTTATGTTTTTCCCGAGACCTGTGATGTTTGCAAACCGTGTTGTAACTTGCTGTTTTCCATTTTGATCTGTGGCTGAACGGTATCTCACAGTATACCTCATGGAGTCACTCTTTTGTTGACTAACCCATGTGACTCTGATGCTGGTTGTAGTTTTGCTAACTGCTCGAATATTCTGAGGAGGACTGGGCCCTGCAACCGAAAAGTTGTCACATCCACGTTGTTGTTTGAGCCATCGAGGAGAATTGAAAACGAGAAACTGATTGTTACATGACTCTTCTGCAATTCGTTTCTGGTTGCATAATTTCATAATTTGGGTATCCTTATAACAATCTTTAGACTTTGTAAAGTCAGTTTGAAAGGTGGATGTTTTGATGGGGTTTCTTACAGATTAAGGTTAGGATGAGGAGGAAGGGGCTGTTATAAACTTACTGTTAGTTTTTTTTTATAATAATTAGGACGATGAATAAACCCCCCTTTATTAATGGAAAATTCACTTGGTAAAAATTTGTTAAGTAATAGCTAGGGGTCTCATTTTGCCATCCGATGACTTACCATCCTGTTCGGTGATGACATAAATAACTTGACTAGCTGGTCCATGTCCTTTGATTGTCGATGCCATTACTGTGATGCTGTAGTTTGTGTTCGCTTGCAGTCCAGTCAGATTCAAATAAAGCTTTGTTGCTTCAACCTGTTTAGTTTCTGTCACGTTTCGTTTTATCATTGTGTAAGTGACATTGTAGCTTAAAATCTTGCCGTTCTGTTGATTGGCTGGAACCTCACACCACGTGATCAAGATGCTAATTGTACTTCGGTTGGTTGCTTGTACATTTTGAGGAGGGGCACTGGGTGCTAACAAAAGACGCCGCAAAATTGGTTAAAATTTGGTGAATATACTGCCTAATTAAAAATAAAACACATACAGCGGTCATAAACATGGTAAACCAACGCATTTTTATAATAAAATTGACGTTTCGTATGCTAAACAATATACATTTTTCAACGTTAACCGTTACAGTGTTTGAAAACTGTTTATATAGTTCAAAATGGGGGTCTGGATATTTAAACAGTCGTCACAACAGTATCAAACGCACTATTAAATTTGAACAAGACAATGAGATTCCGTTTTTAGACATCCTGGTCAAACAATACAACAAAACTTTCATGACATCCCTTTACAGGAAGCAGACATTCGCAGGCCTCTACACTAAATGGGATTCATTCATACCTCGCAAGTACAAAATTAATCTCATCCGCATGCACAGTCACTTATCGTTGCCTCCGAATTTGCTCCTCAGCTTCTTTATTGCAATCCGCTCTTAATGATCTTAAGAAACTTTTGCAACAAAGTGGTTACTCTAAAGACGTTATCAAGTATAACGTTAACGATGTTTTGAACAGAAATAAAACAAGCGAAACAACCCTGAACCTTTCCAACAAAACGTCAATTTGTTCTGAGTCTTCTGATAATGGAGGTTCCCTTTAAGAGCAACTACGTCACCAAACGTCTTCAATCATGTGTATAGAACTTCAATCTATTCTTGCATCAACTTCAAAATTATATTTCACACGCTGCATCAAATCCTTCTTTCCATACAAGGACCCCCTGAACCGCTCTCAAATGTCTAAAGTTGTCTAACTTCAAAGACCGCTTTGGCATCAAAACAAAGTTAACTTTCTTGTCATTCATGGTGTTGTATCTGCCATAAAAGCCATTAGGAAAGACAAAGAAGACCAATTTGTAAATAATATAAACTATGTTAGTTTTGACGATAATTTTATAAAAGCTAACGAATCTAATAGAATAGCTTACGAGAAACTTGTCAGCTTAAAACAGAGTTGCCCCAGTAAGCCAAAATAAGTGGATTATTGACTGCAATTTACAATGATCAATGATTTGATCAACTGGAAGGCTGTTTACAAAGTACCTTTCAGCTGTACAAAAATATCCAAATTAATTATTTTCCAGTTTAAACTACTTCATAGAAGACTAGCAACAAATAACTTTTTAAATAAAATTGGTATCAGGAATAATGATATCTGTACTTTCTGTAGTGGAGAGAAAGAAACACCAATTCATTTATTCTGGTATCAGGGGCGGATTTAGGCGTGGGCCGAGGGGGCCGCGGCCCCCCCTTTTGCCTTTTGCCCCTAGATTGACACGCCTTCGGCGCTCCTGATGGGCGCTGGCGCGCCCATATTGTCACTATAAAAATTGCTCCGGCCCTCTCTTTATAGATTTCCTGGATCTGCCCCTGGGTACTGTAGCGAAATTTCACTTTTCTGGCAGGGTTTTGAAAAATGGTTTCATGAAAAGTACTCAAAGACAAGAATTGATAATTTATCCTTGGCTATAATACTAGGTCTGAGAACAGATATTCTTTCCCACACACAATAATATTTCTACTTTCTTGTTGCCAGATATTTTATCTGGACTTGTAAAATGCAAGAGAAAATCCCAAACATAGAAGGATTTCCAAGTTTCTTGACATCTTTCAGCGGTTTTTGAAAAAAAAAAATCAATAAATAAACCTCTTCAAATCTTTAAATCCTTCACCGTAAAAGCAAGTTTTTTATGAGCTTTAAAAGAAAAGACGAATGGAACACTACAACTGGTCCTTTAAGATAAATTCTTTAAGCTGACGATATATAAGTAACGTAACTAGCGTCGTATTGTAAACAATGCGAGTACTGCATTGTAAGTAGTGTGAGTATTGTATTGTACGTATTGTATACAGCTACGTATTTCAATTAAAGGTCAAATGAACCAAAAATTTGAATTTTTTTCTTTATCCATTTAATTTAAAGCTATTTAAACGTTAAAGGAAACCATAATAAGTCAAATAGCTAAAAGTACGAAGATTTCCAAAGACTTCACGAAATTGAAATGGCCGCGCGCTTCAAGTGGTAGGATTGGTAAGATTATGACGTCACTATTGGCGAGCCAACCGTGTTCCCAGTGTCCTCTTTTCTGGCGAATACATGAGTATTCTAACTTGCGTGTAAGATTTTCACTGTTGTTGTATTGAAAATGGACAATTGTTGTTGCAGTTTATCGCAGAACAAAACACCATAATTTTCCGCTCAGTCACCGACTTTCAACTTCAATCCTTGACTGTTTTGAGGTGGTCAATAGTGACGTCACTATTGGTTTCCGACAATTTTCCGACAATTTTCCCGATCGCTCTACGATTATGAAGGACAAGTCCAATTAGTTTTAAACTTCAGAATATGTGTATTTGGTCCTCTTTCAACACATTTCACTAATATTGGACTAAAAGAAAATATGTCAAATTTTTGGTTCATTTGACCTTTAACGTTGTCGGATGAAAAGGCGAAAAGTCAAGACCGCAAGGTAGTATGGGATTTTTATTCAATGGATTTTAACCCTAACCCATACTACCTTGCGGTCTTGGCTTTAAGCTTTCATCCGACAACGTTTATTGAAATAGCTGTATAAGTAGAGTATTGTATTGTAAGTAGTGTAAGCATTGCATTGTAAGTAGTATGAGTATCGTATTGTACGTGTTGTAAGTAGAGTATCTTATTCTAAGTAATGTAAGCATTGCATTGTAAGTAGCGTAAATATTATATTGTAATTAAATGCGAGTATTACATAAAAAAAAAATGTTCGCCAATAAGCTCGTCCTTTCGTTTCCGCTTATATTCTACAGTCGACGTTATAAAGGAGCTGTGCTCAAAGCATAATTATACTTACTGTCCTGGTTGGTAGTCACCGATAAAGGCGCACTAGCAGGACCATATCCCTTCACAGTGGAGGCCGACACTATGATGGTATAGTGTGTGTTCTTTTCCAAGTTGGCAATTTCCAGATAGCGGGTGGAAGCGTTCACTTCTTCGCTTGAGATATTGTTGTTTGTTTTTGTAAGGTATTCCACTTTGTATTTCAGAATACGACCCTTACGTTTCCCGTATGGTACCAAATCCCACGTGATCAGGACGCTGGTTGAAGTCTTGTTGAGTACCGTAACATTTGCCGGAGGAGCCCTGGGTTCTTAAATTTAGAAATAAGTAAAATTAGTTTTCTTTTAAATTAAGGTTTGGCGCGAATCATATTTTATTTAAGTCAGCTATAAGCGGGAAGGGGTATAAAATAAATTTTCATTTTGTGCCGGTTAATTTAACTATTCAGGGAGAACATTGTAATCTGATGGAATACCTTTGCGTGTAGATAATTACGCTGTTTCTTACCGACCAATTCATAAGCCTTCAAAGCGCAGATATGTCGGTTAAGGCATTTACCACATGTACAACAAGTGAGGTCCTCTCAATTTGATTTAAACTTGTCGCTTTCGGAGACCTGCCCAATAAGATTTTATTCTGCCTTATTATTATTATTATTATTGTCATTATGAGTAAAGAGTAAACACAGATTTAACCGAACTTACTGTCTTCATCAGTTTTCATGACAACAATCTCACTTCTGGGTCCATCTCCACGCACATTGGACGCCAATACTGTAATGTTGTATCTGCTGTTTTCATATAATCCCGTTATATTGGCGCGAACAATAGGAGCGGTAACAATTTTCGTATTTGGTTCATTTTGGCTATTAAATCTGATGTAATTGATTTTGTAGCTCAGAATCTTGCCGTTCCTCTCGTTGTCTTTAACTGCATCCCACGTGATCAAGATGCTTGTGGAAGTCTTGTTGATTTCTTGAACGTTTTGAGGACGATCAATAGGAACTGAAATGGATATGATATTTATTATTTCATTCCCTCCATTCTGTTGTAATTCAGACTGCAATAAATTGTATTACTAATTTTCGAATAAAACAAGCCAGTTACATATAAAAAATTCCCTGTTGTGTTCCGAGGGAAACTTGATTGATTCTTGAAAACGTAAGCATCCACTTCTAATAACAAAACACATGGTCTGATCAACGATGTACAATTTCAGCTTTAATGAAAAACTATCGTCTTGATTATCGATCACCTGGAAATTACTCTCATCAATCTTAGCCATTTTGATTTTCTGGTTAGCTAAGTTGGAAGAGCACCAGACAGCAAAGCGGAAGGTCGCGGATTGGAATCCCGGCCGGACCATCAACCAAGGTCTTTGGTGAGATCATGCGCGCTTTCTGTTCGTAATATCTGTCTCAGTTCAGATGATCGTGTCGTTGGGCGGTGACATTAAGCCATTGGCCTTGTCTCTTACATCTTCTCACACTAAATATATAGGGGAGGTTAAATAACCCACTCACTGTTCGAAAAGAGAGTAGTTGACGTTGTCCCCGGTTAGCAATACAACCTTTCCTTGGGGGAGGGGGTGGGGGATGGAATGCAGTCAAGGGCCCGATTAACTGGCGCAAGATGTTATGGTGTCTGTGTCAAGTCTGGCAAAACTTACTAAAGTTCTTTTTTAACGTTCGTACTACTTCGCACAGCATGTAAGCCATAATGATATCTACAATGGCTTACCGTCTTGTTCTGTGATGGCATAAATAGCTTGACTAGCTGGTCCATGTCCTTTGATTGTCGATGCCATTACTGTGATGCTGTAGTTTGTGTTCGCTTGCAGTCCAGTCAGATTCAAATAAAGCTTTGTTGCTTCAACCTGTTTAGTTTCTGTAAGGTTTTGTTTTATCATTGTGTAAGTGACATTGTAGTTTAAAATCTCCCCGTTTTGTTGATTGGCTGGAACCTCACACCACGTGATCAGGATGCTGTTTGCGCCTTGGTTGGCTGCTCGAACATTTTGAGGAGAAGCACTGGGTACTAACAAAAGACGCCGTCCAATTGGTTAATATTTTAGTGAATATATTGCATAATATTAAAAGACAACTGATTAGTTTTACCGTGACATAAGTGTACGAACTTCTTTGCTTTTAAGGTGATTCCTCAGAAATAAAAGTTGACGAACAATTTTTTTAAAACTTTCCCTGATTTTTCCCTACCAGACCAGACTACCAGACATTGTTTCGAAATATGCAATAAAACACATAGGTCACCATGCTCGCGAAAGAGTTACTATGGAATAAAGTTGCCTAATTTATCCATATAGTATTGCCTATTTTTAACTCAAAGAGGGTGATTTTGACATTACAATTATGCAATAAAATAGATAGGTCACCGTGCTTGTTTAGGAGGAAATAACCACTTATTCATTTGGCCAACTTATCTTCAAAGGAAACCCTTTTGGTTCAGACTGTGCGCGCGCTGATGACGCAAGAAATCATGCGCTGTAGTGATGCGCAATGCAATACTAATTAAGGAATCGTCTCAACTATACTATAACTCAATTGCAATCCTGAAACCAGATAATTTGGTCATAAAATAAAAGCTTTTCTATATGAGCAGGCAGTTCCTACGTTGTTAAACAAATACTTTCTTTATTCCAACTCTTTTTATACTTTGTTATTTATATCGCATGTTTTCAACCATAGTTATTAGCTTTTACAAAGCCCGCACAACAAAAAAAATTATCTTTGATCTTCTGATAGCACCATCTGATCCTGCATAGTATGTGAATTAGGGAGCTCGTCTTTACGTTTCTTATTCTACAGTCGACCTTATATAAAAGCATTGCTTGAAGAATATTACTTACTGTCCTGGTCGGTAACAACTGATAAAGGCGCACTAGCAGGACCATATCCCTTCACAGTGGCGGCCGACACTGTGATGGTATAGTTTGTGTTCTTTTCCAAATTTACAATCTTCAGATGGCGCTTTGTAGCGTTGACGTCTTTGTTTGAGATACTGTTATTTGTCGCTGATCTGTATCCCACTTTGTAGTAGAGAATAGCGCCATTTCTTTTACCATTTGGCACCTTGGCCCACGTGACCAGGATGCTGGTTGAAGTTTTGCTTACTGCCGTAACATTTGCCGGAGGATCCACGGGTCCTTAAGTTATACGTAAGCATAAATAAGTTTTCTTTAAATTAAAGCTTGACGCGAATCATATTTTATTTAAGTCAGCTATAAGTGGGAAGGAGTGTAAAATCAAGTTTCATTTTGCGTTAATTTAACTAATCAGGGTGTGTCAGAAAGAAAATTATACATATCGTCTGATGCAGTTCTTTGCGTGTGGATAACGTTTTTTTTTTATAAAAATAAACTAATTTTCCTTCAAAGTGCAGACATGTCGGTTAAGTCTGAGCTGAATTTCCCGTGCGCGTTCCATGAATTTTAAAATGATATTTACCGCTGCATATAAATACCTTCTCAGTTTGCTTCGCTTTGGGAGACCTCTATAATAAGGGGTTACTCTGCTTAATTATTATGGTTAATAAGGAGAACACATAGATTTCACCGAACTTACTGTCTTGGTCAGTTGTTATGATGACTATCTCGCTGCTGGGTCCATCTCCATTCACATTGGATGCTAACACACTAATGTTGTAACTTCTGTTTGCGCGTAATCCAGTTATATTGGCGTAAACAATACGAGCGGTAACAGTTTTTGCATGTGGATCACGATTATTCCTCGTAGATTTGATGTAAGTCACTTTGTACATCAGAATATCACCATTTTTCTCGTTGTTTTGGACAGCATCCCACGTGATCAAGATGCTTGTGGAAGTCTTGTTGATTTCTCGAACGTTTTGAGGACGATCAATGGGAACTGAAATGGATATATTTATTATTTCATTACCGATGTATTCTACGGTAATTTCAGTAGACCCCAATGCAATGCGCGCGTGAACGTACTCATATGTTCCGTGCGCAATGGAATGCGTGGAAGGACAAAGTTAAGCATTTTGAAATTTATTATGTATCACAGGCAACCTCCTAGTGTTTTCTTAACTGTTTTTGGAGAAACTGATTAAAGATACAGTTTCAATAGTGAACAGAATTTTGTGCAGTGATAAAAATGGAAGCAAGAGAGCGAATAAAATAATATTTTAGAAACATTAAATTGTTTTTCCGTTTGAGTGAAATTATCTGATAAATGTTTTTGCTTAGCTAGACCATAATCATTAAACGATTATGGCTCCAGGTATATCTTCAGGTTTGATCATTTTCGCGGCAATCGGGGAGTTTTTAACTGAGCCCACAATTTTTGCAAAGTAGTTGCTTTTTTGCTTTTTTTTCCTGTATTTTAATGATTTTTATTTCATTTCATTTCATTTCATTAAAGTTCGATTACAATTAATAGACTCACACAACACCGGCACACACCACATTCACAAAGACAGTACCGATATGAAGTAATGTATTTAACAATATTTATCAGCTGTTGCATGCCAAGTGTCGACATTCGTGATCCGTTTTCAAGTAGTTTAAGGCCTGGGTCAAAGGCTCTTACCGGGAAAAACAGCATATTCGTGATAACTTTAACAAAGAGAATGGAACTGAATCGAAATTTAGCACATGGAAAGGTCTTATCATTCTTATCATTTTTAATTATAATAAGCTTTCCCATAAGTCACGTGACATGTCACTTTACTTAAAATATCAAATATTTGACGAATTGCGAATGGGTTTAAGAGAAAACATAAAATAAAAACGCTTTTCTGATGCAAATTAATTATTTCCAGCCCTTCACGTTTGGAATGATCGTCCATTGTTCTTTAAAAAATTTTTGTGAGAACGGAGGTCATTTTTAAGTCCAAAATTTAACCTTTAATTATCTATAACTGTAATTTTAAAACTCGAGGACAATCATTCCAAACGTAGAAGGTTTAATATGTTCAACCTCCATTGGAAAAGCTAATTTATTTAGCTATACGAAGAAAATTCGCTGGCATATCGCCGATTTGCTTAATTTTAAAATTTTGATCACGTGACATGTCACGTGACCAAACTTGTGACTTGTGCGTTAAGGCAGAAGAAGACGTCGAGATTAACATTCAGGGAGAATGTCAATGTGGTCCAGTCAATCTAGCCGAAGATATTAAGTGTCAACCATATTTTCCGAACAGGCTTTAAACCCAGGCCTGAAACTGCTTGAGAGTACTTACGCCATGAATGGACATTTTGTTTCGCGATTTGTTAATGATAGTTTCTATTTGATAAACCTTATTGAGTCTTGCTAGGAAAACTCTAAGACCAGGGCTTGTTTTGGTGCGTCTACAATTATACATGTACATGTACTTTTTACCAACTAACAAAATATGATTCATGAATAGATTGTCTTCATATTCCTGTATACCAAATAATATATCCTTATCTGAAAGGTTGTTTATGACCACACCCAGATCGTTACACCATTTAATAACTTAAAAAAATCTCGCGGTTTTTTGGCAAGATACAAAAAGATGTTCGAGGGATTCATTTGGCACATCACTCAAAGAACATAAACTCAAAGGTGACAAAACTATACCAATTTTATATAAAAAGGCATTAGTGCCTAGACATCTGTTTAACAGGTTTGTATTGAAACTCGTGCGATTTTGTATCGAGAGCCACTCGGTAGGGTAATTGAACTTCTTTCCAGTTTAAACTGTCATTTTCAAATTATGAATATAGAATAATATGTGTGGAGAGAAAGAAACCACGAACCCACGACCTTCCGTACACTAGTCGGATGCTCTAACCATTGAGCTACTGAGAACTCAAGTGGTGAGCAATGGTCAATTGTGGGCTGACACACGGATTGGATCACCCAACCACAAGTATGCCAAACATCGCACAGTCACGTGGAATACTCTCAGAGTAAATAATGAAAATAGAATAATATGTGCGGAGAGAAAGAAACTCAGAAACAAAATTTGTTTGACTTCCAGATGGAACTTTCAAATTGTTCGATATATTTCTTTTGAGCGATGGGTTGGACGATGACCCTGTCCCGCATTTCTTTGTAGACACTTTTCGAATTCTTGGCTTTCACTTACGTCATATCAAAATTCAGAAGCATTAAAAAATAGATTTCGAATCCAAAACGTTTATGGAATTGTAGAGAGTTTAAAACTATACATATTGGCCAAATTTTGAAGCGCAAAAGCATTTCGTTCAAGAGTTATAGGCGAACGAGTATTAGATATTTTTAGTAAGAAATGTATGGAGCGGCCATCTTTGTGCCCCACTCAGGAGCACAAAGATGGCGGCCAAAAATTCAAAGTCTTAATTACACCAAAATTTACATCCAAAAATATTGTATTTGCTATAAGCTCCATTTAACTGGGCTTATAAGCAATTATAATGCAAACAATAACTTTCAGCTGATTCAATTTTGTTTATTTTCGCGGCTTATCTGAAATAGCGTGACGCATTGCGTGACACATTTAAAACCTTTGTAAATCGGAAGCAAAACATCGTTAAAACCTGAAACTTTTTGCGAAAGATTATAACGCTTGTATCTACATACCATGTTAGAAACAGCTTTGTAGGACGCATACTTTAGATTTTTTAATTTTTATGACGTCATGTGAAAACCAAGAATTGGCATTACTTAGTAAAACATATTTTCCAGACTAAAACAACTGTGTCTGCTCAATTAGATTGAAAGGAACAGGAGAAATAAATACACCCCTCTTTAACGCATAACACCATTCATGTGGGAGAGCATCAATTGCTGAAATAAGCTGAAGTGCATCCAATGGCGATATATTTAACTTTAGCTTACACTTCGTTATGATTTCATTGTTTTTCGAAATAAGATCCCCAATCCTTATAATTCGTTTGTCTACGAGTCCTTTGTTATAAACAGATTTACCACCAATAGAGATAAATCTATTATTCCATAAAATACGTTTTGAAATATCCACCGCATTTACATTGCCTGGACTAACTTTATTGGCCACCGAACATTTCGAGAAATCGTGTAAATATTCTTCATAAAAGGATGGAAGCTTAACCCTAATCAGCCTGGGCTTTTTTGAGTTTCTGAGCCTGGGGGGGGGGGGGGGGCACATTGTGCCCCCCCCCTTCGTAACTTCAAGAACATTAAGGCTATGACAATGAAACCTAGAGAGTACATAGTACGTCCAAAACTGTCTCCTTTGCGGTCCGCACAATGTAACGATGACGTCATATGACGTAGTTATTAGTTTATGTTATTTATGCGGCCGCCATCTTGGATCCGCCATCTTGGATTTCTGAATTTTTTTAAAACCTCTTAAAAACCCTCCAAATTCACCCAAAATAAATAAATAAACGCTAAATGACGTAAAAATATAAAAGTTATACCACTAAACATTGTTTTCCTTCATTCAAAGGAATAAATATGCAAATTTAAAAAAACATTGCTGTCAAAATCTTGTTGCCATGGAAGCATTAAGTCACGTGATCAAAAAATTGTCATATGAAATTGTTGCCAGATAAATTTTAGGAAAAGTCACAAAGTTTGATGGCGTTTGAATATATATTAAGGAAGTTATGAATGTTGAAAGTTAGCGCGGGCACTTTGTGCCCCCCCCCCTCCCCCCCAGGCCGAATAGGGTTAAGAGGCTGCATTTTTACATCAAAGTTGCAATTGAGGATAAATTTACCACCAACCGGCTTGAGGTAATGGAGAAGAATAGCTTTCCAATTTCTATGATTATCACTCACAAGCTTTTTGTAGCAAAGTATTCTCTGAGTTTTAATAATGGAATCCAGATGCGGAGCTTTTAGTCCGCCACTTTCAATATCACCGATGAGTGCATAACGTTTCACTTTGTCTTTCCCTTTAATATAAAGTCAAATATGATGTTGTTCACCTCGTTTACAAATTTCTTATCTATACAGATCAGACTAGCACGGTACAAGAAAATAGGAATCATGAATGTTTTAACAATTTGAATTTTACCGATAATAGTAAGATCCCTCCATCTCCAAATTTTTAACTTATCTTTAATGGATTTTGTAATTTCCTCAAAATTAAGTTTGCGTCTGAGACGACGATCATACGTGAAATACACGCTTAAAATGCTTACGAATTTCTTAATCTTTATGTCCTTAACGGAGTGTGCAGGGGCGGATCTAGGAATTTCTGAAAGGGGGGTCCGTGTGCATGCCTTCCCGGAAAATTTTTCAGATTTTACCCTCAGAAACGCCATTGCCTGCATTCCTGAAACTCGAAAAGCGTTTGTTAAGTCAAAAAATTGACAATCAGTCATTTGGTGGAAGTGAGACAACTACGCATAAAACAATTTTATTCTATTATTTTTATGAACCACACGGAAGAGAGACACAGGTCTGAAAAGGGGGGGGGGGGGGGGTCCGGACCCCCCGACCCTCCCCCTGGACCGCCACTGGTGTGGTTAAGATTAGGCGGCACAGAAGTAGCCGGAATTCCCTAGCAATAATATTTCTGATTTATCATGATTTATTACGAGGCCAGAACATTCACCGAAAGTTCGAGGAACTTTATAAGAGATTTATCATTCTTCAAAAAAACAGTCAAATCGTCAGCGAATAGCCCTAATTTGATTTCTTCGTCTTCAATCATAATACCTCGAATGTCATTGTTAGACCGTATCGTTGAAGCCAAGGTCTCTAACACAATAATAAAAAGATATGGAGAAAGAGGATCTCCCTGCCTAACACCGCGCTGAATATCAAAATGTGCAGTAGCGAAGCCATTATTCAAAACACAACTAGAAATATTACTATAAAAGGTATGAATCCATCGAATAACTGAAGGGCCAAAACGAACGGCAGATAAAGTGCGGAATAGAAATTATCTACTCTATGAATCAAATGCCTTTTTAAAATCTATGGCTATTAATCAGTCCGTTGATTTTTGTACCTCTCAGTATACTCTAAGATGTCATCTATTGTTCTAACCGCATCAAAAATAGTCCTACCTTTTTCTCCAATAATGTTATGATGGCTTGCTTTTGTGTATTTGATAATTCACCTAAGTCATAGGAATAATTGAGGCTAGCTACTAGTAGTTCCCCAACAATGTTCCAAAAACACTTATAAAATTCAGCAGTTAATCCATCATGTTGGGTTCGAAAGATTTGAGACTCCTAACACATTCATCCATTGCTTGACAACATGACGTACCCTAATGACTTTCGAGTTGGTCAGAGCTGCTTTAGATTGAAAATAGAATTTGTTACTTTTTGTCAGTTTGCCTTCGACCATTCATTTGTTCCTTAAAACAGTTTGCTGTGGCAATTTCGGTTTTCTATGTCAGTTATTATGCTGTTCTAACTAGAGTTATACAATAGTGTTAACCCGGGGGTGGGGGGGGGGGGGGGGGTACTCTGCAAATTTTTGGGCGGGGGTGTGCGGGTGGGACTCTGAGACCCTTAACCTATGTATACTAGACCATTCTAGCTGCATTTTGCAACCCTATTCTAGACTAAACACCGCCGGAAAAACCCTACTCTATCCGAGACCTATTCCAGACTCGCTATTTTCCAGAAACTCGTTCACTATCACAGTCTAAGATGCCAGGGGTCAGTAAAAATGCCGTACTGCCCACCGTACCGATGTTTAAATGCCATTTGCCAGTAAACCTCGTCTAAACTAAATGCTTCACGCAACTGATCAGTTTTTGGGAGGCAGCGTGGTCGAGTGGTTGGGGCGTCGGACTTGTAATCCGGAGGTCCCGGGTTCAAGTCCCGCTCTGACCACTTGCTGGAGTTGTTTCACGGCAGACCCGAGTTCAACTCCTCGGCCACGCTTGTAAAATAGCCAACTGGTTTGCCTCCTGCCAGTTGGGATTTTTAAAATGTTATGTTCTATTTGAATATTTGTTTCTTTATTTAGTGTCCCCAATTAGTGCTTGCGCGCTAAATATCTTGACACTTAAATAAAGTTATTATTATTATTATCGCGGAAAATGATACTCTATTCTAGACCAAAAATCTCTGATTACTATACCCTATCCCAGACTAAACTGCCTGAAAACCATACCCTTCACAGCGGCACATACCTATATAGCTCATATATGGGAGTACCCCCCCCCCCCCCGGAGTGTTAAACGTGTCCTGATTACTATAACAGGAGTCGATCAGATACAAGACAGACGAACAAAGCTGTCCTCATGGACCAGTCATGATAATAGCGGAGCAAGCAGTTTGCAAGCGGCCGTTATTGTTTGCGATCTGCCGCGAATACACTCAGTATTGCATAAGCGCACTAGAAAAGATGACAACTAGAATCGCTTTTGAGGGTATAAACTAATAAGTAATTGTTTCCGCTACTGGTTTGGTAAGAACTAAAAACGTTTTAGAGACTCTTTTGAGCACATATGACAGCCTTTTCCATGTATTAATCTTAACAGTTCGCAGATTGAAAAAAAACCCATTTACAATTCTGCAAGCGTTATCTAGAAGTAATCAATAAGGTATCAAATGTGGCATGTAGAGCTGAACTTGGTAGGTTTACAGTACAATACATTATTGTTATTTCATTTTGTTACGTTGTAATGCTTTTGCAATACTGTAAGGATTTATAGTCATGCAAATAAAGGTACTTGTTGTTGTTGTTGTTAACATCACTTGGCTTCATTCCATTTTCTTTCGCTCTTTATTAGGGTGACATTTATTTATTAGGCCTTATTAAAATATGACGCCAATTTAATCAGTAGATAAATTTCTTTTCTGTAGTTGAATATTGATGTAAAAATATGACTGCCTTTTCATGAAATAATCTGAGGTTTATTCTTTGTTTTTTTCGCACTTTATTAGTGTAAATTTGGATTTGATGCATTATTTTACAAAGAATAATTATACAATAAAAGACTTTTGGGCTCAAAACATTAAAACAAATAACTCACGTTGTTTACGAACGTAAAAACAACTTTCTTTGCGCTAAAGAGGCAAACGGCAGGTGGCAAACGTGCAAAATGGCAGAAAAAATAATGATTATGTTTTTTTTTGCCGTTCGAGTTTGTTGTTAACATGACGACGCTTAGATTTACCTGACATCTTGCTGCAGATACTCTGTTCATCCTTCTGTAGAAATAAAGTGAAATAAAGTGGAAACTAAGTCTGTATAAAATTTTTATCGAGAGTAAAAGATGACTCAGGGGGATCTGAGTCTGAAGTAAAATAAATTCTTCGACGCCAGATTATTGAACAACTGACAAAGGTTTGGGCTTAGGCGTATTAAAGTTTTTCTTTTCCACAAAAAGAAAGAAAAAACAGAAAAATTAATATTTTAGCTTGGAAACTTAATTTAAATAAACGTTTTGTATAGATCAAAGACATTAGAAATTATGAGCGATTTGACAATGCTGCCTTCACAAACGCGACAAGTAAAGTGCCGTTTAATATTAAAAATTGATAGGAATACACCCAAGGCGTTTGACACGGAAAACGAATAGCTCAAATGCATCATATTTTTCGTATACAGTCAACTCTTTCTTAAGCGACCACCCTTGGTGCAAGAAGGGAGGTGGTCGCTTTAGAAAAAAAAATCAATTTGAAACAGTATTTGACTGAGAAACAAAACGGTTTATTTACAAAGTGGTCGCTTACGGGAAGTGGTCGCTTTAGAGAGTGGTCGTTATGAGAGAGTTGACTGTATGAAGCTCAGCAAAGAAAACATGAATGGCGATATTTATTTATTAGACCTTATGAAAATATGACGCACATGTTAATCAGAAGATAAATTTCTTTTCTTTAGTTGAATATCGATGTCAAGCCAACCATTGTCATATCATTACACAGAGAGTGAGTAGTGCGAGTAGTCAATTTCTATAATCATAGGTATCCTTCATTTTTCACTAGTTCGTATAAACAAAATAAAATTAAGATAGATGAATGCTTATTCATTTGTCTTACAATTTTGTCACTTTGAGGTGTTGATCGCGATGTTTCGACTGCTATTACTGCTAATCTTCATCAGGCGATGAGGTCGATTGTTTACTTGTATAAACTTTATGTAGCAAATCAGTTCGCTGCTATTGGTGCATACAGTAGTAATAGCAGTCGAAACGTTGCTATCAACATTTTAAAGTGTCTCCATCGCGAGACAAAACTGAGAAAAAGCATTTATCTATCTTACAAACCACAATGAACAATAACCACATTTTTAACAACAAAATAAAATAAGTAGACGAGGAAATTAGCAAACAGGAAAATTTTGTTGATAAACTTAATTAAAGATGCGTAAGACTTACTTTGCCTTCTCGTAACTGCTGAAATACAAAACCCGGCGAGTAGAGAAGGAGTTTTTCTTTGTCGCACAAGTCTTGTAGCCCACAGTCGTTCAATTCACACAGTCCATTGGCCGCTGCAGATTTCTCGTAGTTGTAGGAAGTGCATCGTGGATCATCATGACAAGCCTGAATACAGCTGAACCAGTCAGGGGTGTATATCGTCTGATAGACGTGTCCAACTAGCACATAGTTGTTTTCTGTGGCCGGTTGAAATGCCAACACTTTTTGTTGGTTTATGAACAAAATAAGATTGAGATAAAAGAAGCTCCTAAACATCGTTTGGCTCAGTGAAAACAATTTAGTGGAGGACAGTTTTTGCAAATTGTTTATGTACTGACTGATAATGTGGATCGTATTAGTTCATCGATGCTGGTATTGTTCACAAAACCGCTGACCGTGCACCTGCATAGCTATTCAAGAATTCTGATGTTCATATTATACTAAACCAAACGCTAGCAGCTAACGTTGAATGTTGATAAATGTTTCATTTTAATTCATAGTCGTTTTTCTTTAATAGTGGAAAAATGATGCCTTTAAAAGTTATTTTCATTAAGCATGGATTCAACGAAGTCAGCTGTTAATTTTCTGATCTGCATGCATATTAGTTTCAATTAGTTTTATAACGCACGACATAATGTGTTTTGGCGGCGGCTCATTTAAGAGTGGTCTTTCCTCGCAGTAATAATACGAGGAGAATTTAAACTCTTCCAGAAATTCCTTGGAGCTCTCTTGCAAAAACAAAAACAAAAAAAGAAGAAGAAGAAGAAGAAAAAAAACAAAGAAGAAAAAGAAAAATAAAGTGGTGGTCCGCGGCAGCTGTCATTTCACTGGCTAGCTGTACTTGCAAAACCGGCTTTACCTGAGACGTTGTTTGTCCAGTGTCTTTCGGAATAAAAGCGGTATTGAATTTAAAAGAAGGCAATAATTAGCATATAATTTCGGTGACTGTTGGCAAAAGTTGCAAGCATGCAGTAGCGGTGTAATTTTCGATTGATCACCATGAAAACAAAACCGTACGTCGTAAAACGCCGTATAGACCCCACTAAATCCCTCTTGTAGGCTTCTAAACTTAAGCATAAAATTCCCAAAAAGCCTAAAACATTTATTATTCCATAAGTAAACATTCATACTCATTATCTACAGAACAAGAGATTTTTTATTAATCGGAAAAACGGTGCATGGCTTATTCAAATAGAAAGATAAAATCAGTTCCTTATAGGCTCCTTCTCACTTCATTTTTGTCGGCGCTATATTACGTCAAATTTATGCACCACTTCGGTGCAGCATCAATCTCGTACCCAGAGTCCTCAGGCTTCTTGGTCAGCCGGTTGTCGCCACGAGAGACCCACTGATCAAGAAGCCTGAAGACTCTGGCTAAATTATATGTACAATAATTATAAGACACTGATTCACTTTTGGTTGGTTTCGAGCTGGCTAAGCAATAAAAGCCTATGTTGGAGAATCCACCACCACTTGCACCACCACTTGGGCCCGAAATGTCTAGGAGTTTCGAGGAACACAAACCTGTGATGAGCGTCAAGCATAAGCTTCCCATCATTCTTTGCGCTCTCGCTATACCGTAAAATCCCGTTTGAAAGCCCTGGGCTTATACAACTTCGTAAGGGATGTTTGGCTGGCAAGCAAAAAATAATGTGATAAATAAGTGTTGTTTTAGTTATTTTGGTTCAAATATTTCTAAAGAATTGCTGTTAAGTAACTGTGGTGTGCTTACCAAACTGATGGGCCTATAACTGGAGGACCTTTCACCGGCATTTCACGGTATTCCTCTCTCGACTGTGCGAGCTACTTGGGCTGAGGTAGGTATCGTTAACAAGAGCACTAAGCGTGGCTGACTGCAACGCAGTATAGATTAAATTGCACGGTGCTAAAACGACGCGCTTGAGGAACTTTGGCTTTCGTTGACCAATCATAAACCATCATGAACAGGTAACAGTAAACTGTTGTCACTCCAACTGTCATAGATAGGAGGTGGGGGAGGGACGACTGTACGGTAGATATATTTCCAGAGTTCAACGCCATGAGTAAATAAGTAGTCCATTGGGGATAAGATCATCATGGAAAAATGAGATCATCTTTTGAAAATAGTACTATGACATCATATTTTCGATCAGACCTATTTCAAGTAAATGACATCATAAGAAGGGGAAAAAAGATAGAATGATGTAATGTGGCATTTTAAAATAAACCACGTATGCAATTGTGTTTTGAATGAGTCGTCATGATTTATTTATTTGCTCTTCGGATAGTGGTCCTCAGTTAGGTCAGCGGTATTCTGTACATGCGTAGTAGCTGTAGGAAAAACATGGCAGAAGTAATGGCTACCTAAATAAAGAGTTGCGTTGAACTGAAGCCTATTGTGTGAAAGCCTAGTGGTCAACATGGTGTCAGATGTGGACCGAATCGTCTCCAGGAGTCAGTAAGTCTTGTGAACTGTGTAGCGATTAGAGTGTTCGAAGTTGAACGCTGTTACGTTTGTTCGATTCGTTCCTGCCATTTTGAAAGTTGTCAATTGCACAGTACCTTTTAGCTTAACCTGTGGGATTTCCTGTACCCCAAATGCAGGAGGGGTTAGATGAACGGGAAGCCCTTGTCTATTTCATTTTGGATTAAATCGATTATTGTACTGTTATGGGCTGGTTTCTAAAGAAGCTTGATGTACATATGACGATGACAGCCCGGATGGTCGAGCACGGTGGAGGAAACCGAGTTTATTAACCCTAACAACAAGACGCTAGGTCTGTGTAAAGAGGATAAAAACAATTCGGTCAAAGTTATTCAAGCTCTTGTGAACCGATTCAGTGGCAGTATTAGCGTACAAGCTGAGAGAACAAAAAATGGGCCAAATGTTCCAAAATGAGGGGGAATCGATTAGTGCCTGGGAGTGCCGTTTACTGGAGCGAGCCAGGTATTGTGAATATGGGGACTTTGAGGACCAAGCATGTTGAGACCGTTTCATTGCGGGTCTTGTTAGTGAGCCTTTACAAGGGAAGTTAAACAGTAATGGTCATCGCAACAAGGAGGGAAACGTGGAATTCCGGACGACTGTTGTACAAATAGCTAAGAACTATGAATCTTCAACTGATGCGCAACGACTTATGAGACTTATGAGGCAAGTCCGTGGAGATCAAGAGCAGGTCGGTCATTTGGACAAAAATAGCACCCCACGTAAATCCCAAAAAGTCCCAGCTCCAGGATCGCGGTAACAGCAAATTTCCATTTCCTAAACAGTCTGAATGTTGCTACTGTGGAGCGATACCTGGTCATCCCAAAGAAATTTGTCGTGCAGTTATTCTCAAGTATGTGTGCGGACGATGTGGCAAGGAAGGGCACCAGTAGCTAGAAAATGTTTGAGTAAACCTCTGGATGTGAATGCGTTGGATGAGTCTTTGTCTGATGATGGACAAGAAACATATCATTTGATTACGCTGGACACCCACTCAGTGAGAAATGTGTCAGTGCAAAAAGGCAAAAAGGTTTTTGCCTCGATTAAATTGTCAGCTGCAGGGGGAAACTTTTTTGTGTGAAAGAAACTGCAACTTGACACTGACACACACGTGTTCGTATGTCATTAGGACACAGGATGGTTAGTTAGAAGAAACCGAACCCACACAAGACTAGCAGAGCACTCGAACCCATCTGACCAGCAAACCCTTGAGAAGCACAAAGCGCAGATTGGTGTTGGTTCTGTTGCAGAAAAGTCTTCAGAAGCTACGAAGTCCAAGTCTATTTCTAAACCACCAAGTCTATTTCTAACCACGTCCTAGACCGATTATAGCCAAATTTAGTCATTATCAGGACAAGGAATTTGTTTGGTCCTTTGTAAAAAACGTAAAAGGCACCAAAATTGGGATATCGGATGATTTTCCGAAAGAAATAGATGATATACATAAAGATCTATATCCAGTCTTCAGAAAGTTTAAAGATGCAAAGAAGAAGGTCCACTTCAAAGTTGACAAGTTGATTGTAGATGGTCAAATTTACAGAGGTCCGGAGACGGAGAAACTTCAGTATTACGCCAAAATTATGAACTTTAACTAATGTAAATAACGTCCATAGGTGGTTGGAAGGCTCGTCATAATGATAATTGTAAGTATTTTGTGTTTGTCTTGTGGTAGATCTCTTTATTTTTTATTACGTATAGGCAAAATCTCTTCGCTCCAAAATTGACAATGTTACCAAAACACTTCCTTCTGCAATAATAGATCAAGGAAAAATAAATTAATAACTTTGAAAAATCATAGTTCAAGTAAAACATGGCAGACTTATTCAAATGAATTTCTTTGAATGTAAGAGGTTTGAATAACTTTCAAAAAAGAAGAACACTGTTCACATGGTGTCGGAAAAGAAAGGCTGATGTAATTTTCTTTCAGGAGACGCACTCTAAAAAAGAAACCGAAAAACAATGGATAAATGAATGGGGTGGCAAAATGTTTGTTTCGCACGGCAGTCCGAATTCCTGTGGGGTTGCTGTGTTGATTAGGAATGGCTTTAACTATTCAATCCAGAAGACAATTATAGATCCTATGGGACGATTTATTATACTAAAAATGAATATTGAGGATAAAATGTACACGCTAATCAATATTTATGCACCGAATAAAGACAGAAATGCAACAAAAATTTTTAAAAGCCTTTATGAACTGCTTCAAAAAGAAGACCTCGATAGTGAAGAAAACATTATAATAGGGGGCGACTTCAACTGCCCTTTAAACATTTTGCTAGACAAAAGGGGTGGTATACTGATTCCAAGAAAGATGGTCATAGACAACATTGAATGTTTGCAAAGCGAGCTCGACTTAGTTGACATATGGAGAATTAAAAATCCACAATGAAAATGTTATACCTGGAGTCAAAAATCACCGGAAGTATTCTGTCGCCTGGACTATTGGTTAATATCAAACAATTTACAAGACTTTGTTAAATCTACCGACATAATTCCCGCTATAAAAACAGATCATGCAGCAATTGATCTGGTTATTACTGACATAGAAACAAATGTTAAAGGACCGGGTTTTTGGAAAATGAATGTCTCTCTTCTAGAAGATGAAGAATATATTAATGAGCTAAAATCAAACATAGTAGAATGGAAAACAACTGGCAAAAATGAATTATCTGATAAACGCTGTATTTGGGACTGGATAAAGTATAAAATACGAGCACACTGTATTGCTTATTCTAGGAAAAAGAACAAAGAAAAAATCCAAAAGGAAAAATCTTTACAAAATAAATACGAGAACAAGTTAAAGATTGCATATGAGAATAATCCAACTGTTGAAAACTTTGAGCATTTAAATGAAATTAAGGAAACCCTTGAATGGTTCTATGAACAGAAAACTAAGGGTATTATCATTCGCGCAAGAGCTCGTTGGCATGAACACGGTGAACGAAACTCAAAATATTTTCTTAATCTTGAAAAGAGAAATCAAGTTAAAAAACATATAAGGAAACTAGTTTTAAACGGGTCTATTAGTACGAATCCTTTTGGCATTCTCAATGAGCAAAAACGTATTTACAGTGATTTGTATCATTCTAAAACCTCCGACGAAAATAAAGAGAGTGTAAAGGCCTTTTTAAATGAACTTAACATTCCTAAACTATCTGAGGAACAAAAGCAATCCTGTGAAGGTGAAATCTCCCTTGAGGAATGTAAAGATGTCCTTGACAGCTTTCAAAACAACAAATCACCTGGAAATGACGGACTCCCGATAGAGTTTTATAAGACATGTTGGGATTTAATAAGTGATTCTTTTATAGATTGCGTAAAGGAGACATACAAATATGGTGAGATGTCCAGCTCTCAGAGGAAAGCTGTAATCACGCTAATTGAGAAAAAAAAATAAAGACCGAACCTTTATTGAAAACTGGAGACCAATTTCTTTAATTAATGTAGACGCCAAAATTATTTCAAAAGTAATTGCTTTAAGAATAAAAGAAGTGTTGCCATATATAATTCATCACAACCAAACAGGTTACATAAAAGATCGTTATATTGGAGAAACTGTTAGATCAATTTTTGATTTGATGGATTATACGGACAAGGAAAACATTCCTGGCATCCTAATTTTTATTGATTTTCAGAAGGCCTTCGATAGTTTAGAGCACACAGTTTCAAATACAGAAAATCTTAATGGTTTACAAGTGTTTAAATGGTCTTGTTCCTGAATACCTGTCCTCTAAATTTGTTAAACGAAATGAAATGTGCTATTCCCTGAGGGACTCTGATAACAAACTAGTCGTCCCGTTCCCACGAACTAATTACATGAAAAACAGCTTTTTTTAATTAGTTATAGCGGAGCAGTTCTCTGGAACAGCCTACCCTGTGATATGAGAGAAATGAAATCTCTAAGTCAATTTAAACGATCAGCTTAACTGAATTTTTAATTTAAACTACACACGGCATTCATGAAAAACAGGTTATTTAGATTAATTGTAGTTAGCTTTGTAATTTGTTTAGGCTAGTTAAGTTAGCTAGGTTAGGTTCCTGATGATTTTACCGTGTTTAAATAAAGATTAACAGTTACAGTTACAGTTTTCGTTGTCTTGAAGCTTTTAATTTTGGTCCAATGTTCATTCACTGGGTGGAAACGTTTTACTATAATACAGTATTAATAATGGTCTGGCTTCGGATTACTTTACATTAGCTAGGGGCGTCAGACAAGGTGACCCTCTCTCCCCATACCTTTTCGTCTTAGCTGTAGAAACATTGGCAATCTCTATTCGTGAAAATGCAGAAATCAAAAGAATAAAAATAAAACAAGAGGAAACTAAACTCCTTCAATATGCAGATGATACAACAGTAGTTCTTTCAGATCTGAACTCAGCTCGCATATTATTTCAACAGCTTGAGTTATTTAAAATTCTTTCTGGTCTCGAGGTGAACAGTTCAAAGACAGAAGGTTTCTGGATTGGATCTTTAAAAGATAATGATCTGAAACCTTTTGGAATCAAGTGGCCAATCGAGCCCATAAAGGCCTTGGGTGTTTTCTTTACTTATAATAAAAAATTATTGTATGAAAAAATTTTAAAAATCGAGTTGACAACATGAAGAAACTTGTTAATATATGGTCCTCAAGAGGGCTCTCCATCTACGGAAGAGTAACGATAATTAAATCATTGCTTATCCCCAAGTTGATTTATATCTCTTCTTTAATGCACACTCCAAGCCACATTATAAAAGAAGTAAACCAAATTATTTACAATTTTTTATGGAAAGGAACTGATAAAGTAACGAGGATATCGGCAATTAACAAGTTTGAAGAAGGTGGCTTGGAAATGATAGATCTTGAAACCATGATCAAAGCCTTGAGACTTGCTTGGCTAAGCAGAATTTTTTCAGACGGTAAAGGGACATGGAAAACATATTTAAAGCATCTTTTCCAAGATTCGGGATAACTTCTTATTTTTAGCTGTAACTATGATATAAAAGATCTTTCTATAACCTCATTATTTTATCGGGAACTGCTACAATGGTGGTCTGATTTTCGTGAATATTTTGCAGAGCAAAGAAAATGGCGATACATAGTCTGGAACAATAAAGAGATAAGAGTGGATAATAAACCTGTATTTTATAAAAGATTTTTTGATTCAGAGATACATACTATCAATGATCTTCTCTTCGACCTAACTAATTCAGAATCTTTCAATGTAGCTCCGACGAAGGGCTAGCGCTCGAAACGTCAGCTTTCTCGAATCTTTTTACGGTGGCTAATTTACCTTATCGACTCAGTCGATAAAACCAAATTCTAGTAGCTAACTTAGTAGTACGTTTTCGTTACCGTAAGTCATTTAATTGTTTTGTAAAGTCTTTCATTGTGTGTTTCAATAAAAAAGTCTATTTCTAAAGAGGAGTCCCCAGATAAGAGTCCACAAATAAAGACTTCCTCTCCGGTGCATACGTCTCGTTTTGGTCGAATAAAAAGACCCCCGTGAGACTGGACCTCTAATTTTAAAAGACCTATACTATACTATACCTATACTATACTATCTGAGCAACATAATTACGCCACTCAAAGTACATCCTTACAACACCTAAATCCTAGTTCCTTCAGAATAAACAGAAGAAAATTTTGCCCAACAATTATTGGATGCTATTACTGGAATGATATTCCAATATCCATGCGCAAAAAAGAGCACCTTACCAATACTATTTTGTTGTTTCAGCACAATTCAGATCCAATTAAAACGAAGTTCAGTAAGCCAAACAAAACGTCTCGATTTGTCTATATTATAAATGACAATCGTCTGAAATCTTTTCACAGCACTATCACATTTTTCCCTATAACGGGAAATTTAAGAAGTTTTTTCTATTACCAGAAAATTTTAAGAAGCTTTTCTCTATCACAAGAAAATTTTAAGTAGTTTCTTTTCTATCACATGAACATTTTAATAATGTTTTTGTCAATAACGATAACGAGAAATTTGAAGAAAATATTTTTCTGTTTCAAGCTCGTAAAAAAACAAAAATAGTAAAGAAGCATTTTTCGTTTGTCTCACGATGTAGTCACTTCCGATGTGGATCGCGACGTTTCGACTGCATACTGCAATCAGTAAAACGCGGTATTGTCAAGTGTCTTTACGAGCGCGCCAAACGTCTCGTAACGAAACCCTCTGTTATCTCCAAGGAGAAAAAACATCTGTCATCTGTTCTTGTTTCTAATGGTTATCCTTTTTCTTTCTTGCAGAAACTTACCAAGACCAGAAAACCCAACACCAGTGCTGAGCCCACGACCGAGTTCAAATCTACTGCGGTTTTACCTTATGTCAAAGGTCTGTCCGAACAACTTCGCCGCTGCCTACAACAACAAGGCGTACGCGCTGTTTTCAAGTCGGAGACTACACTTAGATCACACCTAGTACGGCCTAAAGACGCTGTTGACCCGACTAAACAAGATGGCGTGGTTTACAGAATTCCCTGTGAATCCGGTAAAGTTTATATCGGCGAGACTGGAAGACCTATGCAAGACAGAATAAAAGAGCATGACCGAGACATCCGATTCGCCCGTACCCAGACCTCCGCCGTTTCAGAGCACGCCAACAACACCGGACACCACCCGCTTTGGAATGAAGTAAAGTTTATTGATCGTGATCCTCATTGGTACACACGCAGGGTCAAAGAGGCGATCCACATAAGACTTAACCCTAACAACATCAACAGGGACAGTGGAATAGAAATTCCAGAAGCATGGATGCCCACGATCAAGAAACACAACAACAGGAGAGCCGTACGACTACGGACCGCCGAGGGAACAATTCGCCGAAACAACGAGGATCAAAATGCGCCAGTCACAGCTGTTGAAAACCAACCAATCACAGCAGAGCATCGTGCTTCATAAGGTGACGCGTAACCAGTCAACCCCATCGCCTGAAGAAGACTAGCAGTATGCAGTCGAAACGTCGCGATCCACATCGGAAGTGACTACATCGTGAGACAAACGAAAAATACTTCTTTACTAGTGTGTTCACCACGATGAACAACAACAACCCTTTTTACGATATTAATTGAAAAGATGTTTCTCTAACTAAGGTTGTTCGCCTTTAAGTAGCTGTATAACACAAATTAATAGTCTTGTAGTGAATAAGAACGAAACAGATGATTAGTTCGCTAGGTGATTCCCTGAATATTTCTCTGACATTTGTACACACTATTTGTGAGCCAAGTGAATGGTTCCTGAGAGAGCTTTGTAGACGAATGCTGAGGTTTCGTTTGGCATGTCTTCTCTTTCAAAGTACGACACTGTCTTTTTAGAGACGTTTTCCCATCTTCCTGCTTTCTCTAGTTCCAACATTTTCCCTTGGTAGTTGTCCAGTTTATTATCCCGAATATTGAAACAAAGAAGGCCACCTACAAATTAAAAAAGAAAACCCAGCATATTAAGAACATCACAGGACTTATTTCGGTTACCCTAGGACTCCTTCATACCTCGAACACCAAAAGAACCGACCCAATTGTTTTCCGTATGTTATACAGATGCCAGAACGTATTCTTGGTTTGCACATGACGTCATAAAAAATAAAAAATCTAAAGTATACGTTCTACAAAGCTGTTTCTAAGGTTTTGTCTACACTATAGCGGATAGCTCTTGCGCCGGCACGAAAACCATACCGGATAGGCCTTTCGTTGACACATGAAACGCTAGTTTCGGAACGATTTTTGTTCCGGAGCGCCGCTGCGACGCGGCGCTCGTGAAAGTGAATCGTCACATATCGGATAGATTCTAGTGCCAGTCTCTGGGGCAGTGTGAACAGGCAATCGAACCGAACCGTAGCGGAAGTCAACAACTAGGAGCGAAGATTGAAACCCACTGAAAAAGAAGTAAATATCCAGTTCTGGGTCGTTTCGACATTTTCCTTATTTCTTTATTTGTCTGAAATGTTTCAGACACGCAATTCGTCACCCTATTTCAGATAAGCCGTGAAAAAAAAAAACAAAAACAAAATTGAACCAGTTGAAGGTTATTTTTGCATTATAGATGCTTATAAGCTGATTTTATGGAACTTTTATTGAATCCAATCTTTTGTAATGAGAGTTTTGGTATAATTAAGGCTTTGAAGTTTTGGCCGCCATGTTTGTGTCTCTAAGTGGGACACAAAGATGGCCGCTCCATATATTTTTACTAAAAATGACCAATACTCGTTCGCCTATAACTATTGAACGAAATGCTCTTGCGCTTCAAAATTTGGCCGATATGAGTAGTTTTAAACTCTCAGTCTACAATTCCATAAACCTTTTGGAATTGAAATCTGTTTTTTAATGCTCTTGAATTTTGATATGACGTAAGTGAAAACCAGCAATACTGCATTATAAATTCTAATAAGCCAATTTAATGGAACTTATAGCGAATACAAAATTTTGTGATTTGATTTTTGGTTTTAGTTTTTGGCCGCAATATTGGTGCCCGTCAGTGGGGCACCAAGATGGCCGCTCCAACATTTCTTAACAAGAGGCTACCCGTAGCCTATACTCGTACACGTAATGTAAGTTACTCGCGGGGAACAATTACGTAACACAACAACAGGCAAATAAAACCAAAATTAGTTTCGCTTCTGCTTGCATGCGTGTGTATTCTCGTACCCAGAAATGTCCCAGATCTAATGCGATGCACAAATAAGAGACGAAAACAAAAACAATAAAAACGAAAACGGAGAGCAAACTTTACCTCGTTGCCGTATCCGTCACGAGTAAACAGCAACAAACAATAAAACCCAAATTTGTTTCGCTTTTGCTTGCAAAACGACACCGAATTCCAAGTACCGTGGGCTCAAAATTTCTCGCAGTGCATGCGTGCGTATTCTCGTAAACCAGATCTAACGCAATGCACAAAAGTAGATACGAAAACACGGAGGAAAACTAGGAGAAAAACGCAGCGCAATCCTAAAATGTCTAATACTAGTAATACTCGTTCGCCTCTAACCTTTGCACAAAATGCTCTTGCGCTTCAAAATTTGGCCCAGATGTGTAGTTTTAAACTCTGTACAATTCAATAAACATTTGGAATTGAAATCTGTTGTTAAATGCTTCTGCATTTTGATATGACATAAGTGAAAACCAAGAATAAAAACTGTTCGTGATGTGTGGTGTCCCTTGGCCCGAGATACCGTCAGCTACAGCTATAAAGGACACCTTCGGAGCCAAGATATATATTATGTGTCTGTTTAGTGATAGACAAAATATTGAGAGCTATTTTCAGTAAATCGACTCTAATTTCATCTGTGATTAATAAAGGCGAGTCCGTTTTAACGAGGTGTCCGCAACGCAGACGACCTTGGGACTCATCACGCAATCTGAGGCTGGTGTCCGCAAGGCGGTAGTTGACTTTAAGATCAAAATGATTTAGTTAAAGGTTAGAGTTAGGGATAAATTTCCAATGGTCCTAGAGTGAGCATAATTACTATAAACGTCAGCTCCAAGTTTCCGACTTACCATTCTTGACCATCCTTATCATTTCCTCTAGCGCAGATGAACGGATATGCGCCTTGAAGAGGGCACCACCACAAATCAAAGCATCGAACTCTCCTGTTTCAATCTCGGAAATTTGCTGGTCACACAAAGCAGCGCATATGAACTTCTTGTATACATGTTTTTTCTTTGCTTCATTTCAGTAACATTTCCGGTGAAATATCCAGAGCATACAGGTCAGTGTATCCACGTTTTAGAAGTTCCACTCCGATCAGTCCTGTTCCTGCTCCGACATCAATGATTTTGATATAATCTTTTGGTATGTCCCAAAAATTTTGTTTGATGGCTTCATCCAAATATTCAGCCAGTTCCTTTTAGTAAACGCCTCCCGCAGCGAGGACAACGTCCTGGAAGGTAGTGAGAACACACCGGTTTGTTTCGACTAATTATTCTCGTACAAGGAGTTGGTGGATGGTTCCACTGCCCCCTCCCCCATCCTCTGAAGGTTTTTCTCCCAGTTTTTCAAGGGAACTTTTTGTTAGTTGCAGGATCCGAAATTGCGATTATTTGGCCTTAGAAAGGTAAATCTAAAGCTTGGTTTGAGACATTTTAGCCATCAATTGGCAATTGATCGCCGTCGTGTTTGGGAGGTCAAAAGGTCAGGATTTTCATCCTTTAACTTTAAAATCATGTCGATGTCGACGCTTATGTCCAGAGCAATTTTGAATTGTCATGATAATCCCTAAAGCGTTGACATTTCTTTTAGGTATGATTGTTTAGAAATCTGTTCAACTATACAGTCACATTTAGACCATTCAGACCACAAATATACGTCCACGGAAAAATATCATTTTGAAAAGGTTAGTCATTAGTGTTTGCACTCTCTATGTTTACTGCTTCAATTATCATCATTAATTTTCGTTAACATGGACTGAGGATTTAAAATTAAGTATTTGAAAAACTGTAAAGATCACCTTGTCATAATCACCCGACCATTCGTCATAAGCTTGCTTAATTTCTTTTTCCGTTGTTTTATGCGAAAGATTTGCCAACCTAGGACCGAAGTGCTTCTCAAAGCCAGGATACATTCTGTAAATGGAACGTCAGTGAGTATCATATTACGATAATTAATTAACGCCCACCCCAGATACCGTGCATGGCAAAAAATGAATGTTGATCATGCTGCTCATCGTACAGGGAGGTCTGTTTGATATCGTCTCTGTAAAGGGGCAGTACGCAGTTATTACAAGGTCTTCTCTGATTGGCGGAGAAAATAATAGAACAAACAACAAAACAATGGGCCCTAGCCCTGAAAACAATAGAGCTGCGTGATACCCAGGTCAAATGAAATTAGAGGTTCTACAGAGCTGTGTGGTATCTGTCAGTAAAGGCGCCCTCCACCGCATTTTGGGTCGGGAAAAAGGTTGCCCTAAACATTTTCCAGTAAACTATCGTGAGTCATCAGTAAATGAAACGACTGTTTTTAATTAGGTTTTCGAAATACGTTAAAATATAGTTATTTGGGATCACAACAGTTAACGTTCAGGTTTGCTGCCGTTGTCGTCGTGAGTGATTGAATTGTGATTGTCGGAAATTTAATTTTGAGTTGGGCGGTTGAACAATATCAGAGTATTTTGAAGTCTTTACGGAGGCTAATAAGCGTTTCATGCTTTGAGAAGCGTTTCTAAAATGATGAAATATTAAAAAATGACGCAGCCGATCATATGGACAACTTTTGCATATCTATAAGATGCTATCTTCTTGCAATACTTTTAGAGTGCTTATGACGTCATATCCATTACCATAGCAACAGTATAGCTCTCTGAAAAGGGCCTCTCAAACTCAGTTTTTGCTAATTATCTAGTGGAAATCATGTTACTTCTAAAAAGGTTGTTGTCAGAAAAGAAAAAAATCCGCTACATATTTTTTTTTCTCCAACTTTTGTTAAGGATAGGAAATACCGAATACTGCTTGCATACAGAAAATCAAGATAGCTCACCGAACAACCTTTCGAGATAAAGAGGAATATTTTATGCACGATTTATTTCCGGTTCACGCGATTTTTATGCTGCATTTTCATTTCCGATAAGCGGCGCGTGCTACATTTTGATAGGAAAATCAGCTGAAGCGTGCGTCAATGCATGTGAGTGCACGTCGCGCGCGCGCACGGCTGGAAACAAAAAGAGAAAAAACGAAATTTAATTTAAGTTAGAAGTTTTTCTTAACACCGGACAAATTTGTCTTCCCTACATCCCCCCACCCCACCCCACCCTCTTGTTCGCTCAGCCGTTCGTTAAACAAAGTAAGCTATACACTTATGTAAACATGTATCTCCCTTTTGAGAATAAGAGCGCAAAAAAAAAATTCCTTCCTCGTATGAAAGAGAACCTTGCATAATTTGTTCTTTAGTAAGTAAACTACCAATTCGTCGAAAATGAAAGGACAAGTTGCACTTTAAGATTAACGACATTTAGTGCTCAACCCACGAATGCGGTTTGGAAGTTCGCAAATTACGCATGACTGAAAAAAAAAACGTCCGCAGCCTAAATCTATTTTCCTTCGGAAGTTGACTTCAGAACGAATTAATTTAATGATTAATTTATTCGATATAACTGCATGAGTTAAGTCCTAACCGTGCAACATGTTTGTTTGTTGTTAGCAAAATCCGATCTCGTCCCAGTAGGACCTTCTCTGCTTTCAAAATCGTGCGGCGTTTGAAGAAATTCCTTGGACAAAAACGTCCAAACGCATGCATTTTTTCGCGTAAAACATGACCACTATGACGGAATGTCTTCGTTTTGTTTTAACAAATAGATTGTCAGAAAAAAAACACGGCTACCAACTAAGCAATCTTTGAAAGTAGTTTCTTTCCGAAAATGCCAATTCATCGTGTGTCACGTGACAAAATACTCCCCGATTCTTGAAATATTTTAGCAGCTTTGTCCAGAGGTTTCTGTGTCCACCCCGCCATTTTGAAATCTGAGAAGACCCTGGGGACGAGTTTGAGCGAAATCATCGGGTGGTCCAGCACTTGTAAAAACGATGTCTGTGATTCGCTAGCTAAGAAAATAACAGATTTGTCCCGCTGGGATAGGGATTAGGGATAGGGCCATCGTTCAAGTGATATATCAATTGTATCGTTCGCCAATCACAGACATCGTTTGGACAGCTACGGTGTCACCCAAATCATTTGCACTTTTTAAAATGCAATAGATGGTTTTCACTCACGTGACCTTCAGCCCTGTGGGACTCAAATGACAAAGGCCATGGCGGCCATGTTGGTGTACATAACAAAAGAAGTTCATTAAAATTCTTTTGTAGGTGTGCACCAACATGGCCGCCGTGACGTAACGTGAAAACCACCTACAGGCCTCATGCATGTTTAAGTCAGACTAGCTAATTTCACCCCCAAGCCTCGCTTTCGAAGTGTAAACCTGTGACAATCTCATCAATGTATTCTCAAAGGAACAAAGTTGAAAAGAATACCCACTCAAAACAACATGAACTTGTCAAAGGTTTGCAAAGAATTTTTGTACAAACGAGGCTTGGTGGTAAATTTTGAGCTGGTGACGCCATCATGCATAAGGCCTATTGTAATATAGTTGAATAGCTTTTCACTTCAATTCCTTATTAATTTTTATAAAGATAAACTTGTAAACATAAGTTTCGGGGAAAAAATTCGCCTCCAGAATTCGAAACTGTTGCCCGTGAACAATTGCTACTACAACAATGTTCCTTACCCGTGGGGGGGGGGGGGGGGAGTACTCAATCAATGAATCAAATCAAAATCTTTATTTATACACGGTTAAAAATATCAGTATTTACAATATAAAAAGCAATTCACTGTTTTACATATTTGCCGTGTGAGAGTCCGATAGGGAAAACCATTCACTGATACCTTTTTTAAAAAGGCTCAGTGATTGGGTTGTCCTTAGTTCCTCTGGAAGGTTATTCCACGGGAAAGCTCCACTATAGCTAAAGCTTCGCTTAAGGTAGTCAGTTCTCGGCTTAGGTAATGCCAGTCTTTGTTTAGCGTCACGAAGATCATAAGACGTAACTCTTGGTGTAAACATATCACAGAGATAAACTGGGGCAAGCCGACAATTTAGGATAGTGTGAGATTTGATACCCTTTTTAAGGCCCAATTCAGGCGTGTAGTACAGTTTTAACAGACCACATCTTTCTCGTTTTGCGCGTTGGGGTGGATACTGCAATTTAGTGACCCTATCTAAGGAATACCTAAGGATCACAATACCAAAAATACCAAAAAGGATGCCCTATTTAAGGACTGAGCACCTAAAAAACCCTATTTTCATATTTTTTTGGGACCGTAGGTCATTTATTGATCCGATATGCTGGTTCTCTTTCAGCATGGTTTTGTCCATGCGTTTGAATGTTAACATTGGCTTGCCATGTACATTCAGTTTTTGCGAGACACCATTGTGACATCTTAGGACGGCTTGTTCCCCGCAACACGTGATGTGGCACGCGTGATGCGGGTGACAAGTTGGTTCCAAGGTACGGAACTTGATATTGTGTACGGGTCATTGTGCAATCTATTTACGACTGCTTTCTTGTGGTTGTTCTTAGTTTGTTACAAGCTACACCGCGCTGACGAGCCCCAATACAAGGGCGAAACAGCTGTCCGCGGTTGCTACCCTGCTTTATCGGTTTCTGTCGCATTGGTGTCTCGCAAAATCTAACTTTTTACGTAGTCAGATCAGCCTTGCAGTTTGTCGTTTATTTTTGTTCATTTTTTGGCTGATTAGGTCTTTCGTAGATCCTACGTATCGTTTACAGCATTATCGTTTGCGGTCCTTTGCAGATTTTAGTTCTATTTTAAAAAACTCTACCCTATCGGGCGGCACATACCTATATAGTGTATGTAAGGGAGTATCCGCCGGGGGTTCCTTAACATTATGTTTCTCAAACTCATTAACAAGTCATCAAGTTTTAACACAGAAAAACATAAATGTGATGGTGGTTTGGAAAACCAATCTTATTTAGCATAAGCTTTTGGCATTGCTATTCATTTGTTTTCTCTGTATTTAGTTATCAGTTTGAGAAGCTATATCAAACACTCCGTTTCATTCATCCAAACTTTTCGAAGTCGGTTCAACCCACTTCTCTGTGTTTGGAAATACTAATCAAACACTCCTCCTCGTGTTTAATATATTACGTCCTATCGTCACGGTACACTAAATAGATTGAAGATGTTCCACAGTTAGGTGCGAATAGTCTTTGCTAATATAATTACTATTTATTCCAAATATAAAATCTCGTTTTTCTTTAGGGTTTGTAATGTAAATGAAAATTTCATTGGAAAGTTAGAGATCAGATTAAAATGAGTACAAGATGCTTGGACCTCGTCGGAGGAGCAAACGATACGCACACGCACATCAGAAGTTTGGAAATTGCGCTTGGATATTTATGTATCAGATAACCATGATCTGTCTTAAAATTCCATTTATTTAAGATATCAAAGGGACACTGAATGATTTCACTGAGGAATTTGTTCTTAATGGTCTCAGGGCTTCACCTTTTCTGAGCCCTTTTCTGACCCCTGGTGGGTGGCAGGAAGAGAAATGGGTGTACTGGAAGGTCTCTGTTGGTTTAAAATGAGTAATCAATGACATCAATGAGTAATCAACGACCCACAAAATTTTTTGGGTTCGATTAATCATTGATAACTCATTGAGTAATCAAATAATTGATTACCCATTGAATACTCATTGATGTCATTGATCAATGATTAGTTACGCCTGGTTAAAACTATCAGACCTAACCTTGCAAGTCCAACAACAGGACATTACGTTGGATGTTCAGCCTCAAACAAAAAGCTGATTTACATTTACTTTGTTATACTAGAGATAAAAGCAAGGTATTCATATGGCAAAATTGTAGTTTTGAGCAAAAAAATTCACACCAGTAGATTCTGCCAGGAACACTATGTAAGAGAATTTGCAGTGGTCCAATAAATTACAAACAGTGTGATACCAACAAAAGGTGTGGAATTATTACCAGTTACAAGAATAATTTGAATGAATTAACAGGAGGTTAAAATTAAGTTGAAGCCATATCTGCAATATGAAATTCTGGTCAGATAGGCAGTCCTCAGTGATCCTTTAACCCAGACACCAATCCCCAGATTATTTGCTGCCAAACTGAGTAGTGAACACCAATGATCCAAGTAGAATAATGTATTTTGCAATTTTATTGTGTAAATTCTACACTTAGAACAAACCAAAATAAAATGAAACCATAGAAATCACTGCAAGGGCAGAATATTTAGTTTGGTAACAGAATCCTGCATTTCTTTTTAACAAATTATATAATTATGAATATAATGACTTACACAATACAGATGTAATTGTATTAAGACCCTTTAGAGAGTGGACAGAACTTATGCAGTCCAAAAAATTGGTTCTAAATTACATTTACTGTAAGGAATATCTCTAATACCCCAGTGTTCTTACCAGGAATTTGCCTTGGGGGGTCCCAGGGCCCTCCTGCCTGATAAATAGGGGTCCTGCAGGAACTTAAGGGGGTCAAAGTTAAGTAATGATCCGCATAAGGATAGTGCTGAACGGCAATGCACAATGGAATGTCAACTTTTCTCAATTTTATTTATTTATTCATTTATTTTATTTACATTTTACCACAGGATAAATATAACAAAAGAAGAAAAAAATATTACAAAAATTGCAAATTTACAGGACAGGAAGAGCTACAAAAATAGTTCAAAATTAAATGTAATATTAAATGACTTAACATTGATAGGTAGGGTGGCGAGGAAGCCCAATGGAAGCTAAAAAGCTTGTAAAAAATTGGGCTCCTCATACTTAATTAGGATTTAGTGTAAGCTGCCATATCATGGTCAGACGAGTTTAATTTACAGCTCTCTCGATAAGGTATTAATGAAGTCTTGAAACTAGAGTAATATTATTTGTCAGTTGCGTTACATTATGGGGAAGGGAGTTCCATAGTTTAGGTCCTAAATAGAGGACTGTGAACTGTTTAATGTTTGTACTACAGAAATATGGTCGGTAGTTATTAGCATTTCGAGTATTATATGTGTGTACTTGGCGAATCACTTGTTACAACTAGTGATCTCATTGGCTTAGACTCAAAAACTGCTAAAAAGTTAAGGTTCAAGGTACATTAAGTCTAATTTTTTTAAGGTTTCAAGTATTTTGAGACCCAATCACACAACATACAATTTTTAAAAGATATTGTATTTGGGGAACTTCATCAAAGAAGCAAAATTAGTATCTTTTGTCTTCTGCTATTTTGATTGGTTAAGCACGAACATTTGCTAAAATTGATTTGACGCAAATGGATTTTCTGTATTTTTATAATGAAATATAATTATGAACCATCAGCTCCTCCTCTATTCTTGAAATCAAAGATATTCTATGTGGGAAAGAGCCAATGCTGCAGAACAATGAAGTTTACTATAGTTCTTATGTGAAGCATTACTTAATCACGATCCGCCATGTTGTTTCTGAAAACGAAGCAAAAACCACAAGGAACGAATAACATGAGCCCACAATCCACAAGGTCAGTTATATGATCCAAGATGGCAGCCAAAATCGTACTGAAGGAGCTGGGTCCAACGGAGTTGAAGGCTTTAATGGTACTTTTGATGCATTGTTTTCATTTAATTGTACTTATTTCCAAGCAGAAAAAACTGAAGTATTTGATTGTGAATCGAAAAATTGCTCACTGACTTCTATACCTAAGTCCATTTTGCTCGTAGCATTTGATCTGAACTTGTGTGCCATCAAGGGTGCATTCACTTGGCTTTTAAGTAATGCGTTACATAAGAATTGAAGGGCCGAGAGCATAACAGACCTATGTGACATTTTAGGCCTTTTTTTATTTTGTCTCGCTCAGATTTGTCCATTTTTGGCATGTGAACTAGTAATTAGTTGCAAAACATTGTTCAGAATTTTTTCTGTTGTTTTTTCCGTCGTTTTCGAGAAACACCGTATGCAAAAAAATAAATCAAAGGCTCCTATTGTAACGCAATATTGCGGTAAGCTTCTGTTTTCACACTGACACGGTTCAATATTTTTTTTTAAAATTAAACATAAGGGTTTTTGACGAACCCCCCAAAAAGTAAATCACTTTCATAATGTCCAGTTCGAAAAAAAAGGATGCTGAGCGCGAATCAAACCCGGAGCCGTCCGAGCGCAAATCCCGGATCCAAACCACTAGACCACAGAGCATTTCGACCACGGCACAGGATGGGAACTCTCAATGCTGCCCCTTTTCTGATCCGAAGTGATTCCAGACTTTCCCGCTGGCTCGTCTTGCCCACCAAGGTCCGTTTTTTACGTAAAGCACTAAATGGCGCTTCAGACACAAGGAAGGACAAGAAACACGACTCGTTTCTTTGAGAGGTGCTAGAGACTTAAGGATTTCCGGACTTAATGATGTCTTTCAATCACCGGACGGGCCTCATACACGTTGGCTTACACACAGGCTACAGAGCCATAGTGAGCTCACAATAGATAAGCGAGCCAGGCATGCGTAAATAACGGTATTTTCATTCAGGTTGTTGGCACTGGTCAGAAGTATTGCAGTTGCGCAGTCTCATGGCTAAACTGCTTTGAAATGGCTTTGAATGAAATTGTGCTCTGAATGTACAGTCAAAGCACTGGAGGGCCAGAACTCTGCTTTTTTCAGGTGAAATTGGTCTAATTCCTTAGGGTTAGTGCAAATTTGACAAGGGTTAATGATATTATTCGTTGTACGACAAAATGAGGCACATCTGAGCGAGAAAAAAATAAAAAAGGCCTATTCCATCTCTCCCTCCCACGTCGTTAACATTTTGCAGTGCCCCCTCTCCCGAGCTTCGCGAGGTTCTGTGAGACACGTATTTCTAGTAATTATATTTCATTATAAAAATACAGAAAATCCATTTGTGTCAAATACATCTTAGGAAATGTTCGTGCTTAACCAATCAGAATAGCCAAAGACAATAGCTACTAATTTTGCTTCTTTGATGAAGTTCCCCAAATACAATATCTTTGAAAAATTGCATGTTGTGCGATTGGGTCTCAAAATACTTGAAACCATAAAAAAAGTTAGACTTAATGCACCATGAACCTAAACTTTTTAGCGGTTTTTGAGTCTAAGCCAATGAGATCACAAGTTGTAACAATGAAAAAAGTTGACATTCCATCATGCATTGCTGTTCAGCACTATCCTTGTTATGTGGATCATTACTTAAATGCACCATTTCATTTTTTTCTGTGGGAATCTCACAAGGCCATGGCCTGGTAAAACAAAGGGTAATACCCTATATTAAGTAGCGTGGTTGTTCACTCAATTTGTGTTCGGCTGTACTGAGTAAAGAAATACCAGTGACATTAAATCCATGTGTTCATCAGCACTGCAAGCCTGTAATGAACTGTGATGTTAAGATCTGAAAAAACAGAGTGGATTTTACATTATTAAGCAGCAAGGTCAGGGTGTCAAGCAGGATGGAAGGTCAAGAAAACTGAAACATTTTGAACAAAAATTAGGAAAAATCGTCCAAAACTAGGAGTAAAAAAGTTCTATAATGCAGGTGGCCAGTTGGAGCACTGCTGATCACTCCAGTATCAGGATTAGTGATCATAGCTATGCTGAATAAACTGAAATTGAAACAATAGACCCAACATAGTAGCTATTAAACACTGTAGAAAGTTTTTAATCCAAGTGAATTATGTATGAGATTAAAAGAAATAAGATTTCAAATTATAGTCTGTTAATTACATGGTAATGTGTAGCAAAACACACTATACACTGTAACACTATACAGATACTATTATTCAAATCATCAATCCACCTTCTCAAAAATTAAAAATAAGACCATGCAGTTTTAAAGCCATTTTGTTTTGTTTGGAGGTCAACTGCACCCTGGAGTAACAGAGAGAGAGAGAGTCAGAGACCCTGGTCTGGTCTACTCACATGCCTCCTAAAATCTGGGAGATTACAAATTAAATTGATTTGCGGGAGGGGCAGCCAAGTGTGAATTTTGTCCGCCTAGCTGAGCATTGTGAATCAAAACAAATCCAAAAATATTTGTCGATTCACAACAAATGCGAAGCCAACTATCCAAATTGATTAGTTTTGAGTCTGCAAGTTTCTTTAGGAACTGTAAATTTACGGTTGGGGAACTGTCCTGGCACTTGAAGATTCGCCTCAGTAAAGTTAATTTTGAACTTGCTACAGAATTCAGCCCAACTTTAATTTTAATTACTTGACGCTGCTAAGCTTGTGCTCAGCAGAAAATGCTTTTGATTTCTGGCATTGTTTAAACTGGGATGAATTATCACTACAAAGTATTTAGCAGGCGATCTTCAAGCTTCATTCAAGAGGCACAATACAGTGAATTGTCTGTTCTCAGACAAAGGCAAAGCAAGAAAGAAGTGGTTGACATGGACCAAATTGTGGAAATGCAGATCAACTACACACTTTTATAACAGGAAACAAGGTAGAGGAGAAACTGATAGGTTTTATTCTTTGTGGGTGAGACATGTTGTTTTGTTTAATATTCACCAGTTCCAGTTGTTTAAATGTCTATGCAAGATAACCTGTTTGACTCTTTGCATTTCATTGTTTCATTATACAGTATACACTTATGAAATTATTGAACGGCAACAATTTTATCCGTGCACAATGTTCATTCCTCTTTTTTGAATTGTTTGAATGAGCAGTTTCTGGACAACAACCAATTCACACACAGTGTCAGCAGAGCCAAGAGACATGTGACCAGGCCAGACCCAGGGTTGTCATAAAGTTTCGAAGTAGCCGACTGTGTTGTTGGAGTAGGCGGCCGAGGTTGGAGAAAAGACCATCTCTTCTAAAGAACAGCCCAGGTGAGTAGCTGGCCGAGATAACAAAGAAGGTGGTGATTTTCGCCGGCAGCCGGCTACTTTTGACAACCCTGCAGACCAGGGTCTCTCTCAATCTTGCTTGCTCCAGGGAATGAGAAGAATCAAGCAAAGTTTTTTTCATAATAATAACTTTATTTCTGTGTCAGAAATAACAGCAGTTACCCACTAAGCATAAAGGACACAACAGATATAAATATGTTGAGGAAAGCAAAGCTTTCAGATGTTGAAGTGAAGTGAAGTGAAGTGAAGTGAAGAAGCATATGTTGCTTTAATATTATAAGCTTAAATTAACTTCAACTTGAGCAAAAATTATTAAACTTTACACACTGACACTTAAAAGTTATTTAAAATACTCACCCATTAAATTTCCATTTTTTTTTTTTTCGAGTTGCCATTATTGTCTTGAGCCGATCATATTCCTCACAGGAATACAGACAAAAGCCCACGGGTTCCATTCATAATAAGCTTACGTCTTAACTTAAGCTTATATATAAGCTTATATTTATTTTATAAGACTAGCTTACACGACTGCTTGGCTCGTCGTCAGAGACGATTTTTTTGTCCTTCATGTTTGTCCCACAGTATTTTTTTAAAGCAGATACTAATCTATGTAATGATGAGATGAAGAAAAAAATGTAACGATCCCCAAAAGATCCGCTTTTACCTTCTTTATAAGCTCACTGCATCTTGTCACCAACAATTTTTATCCGATCAAACCAAAATGGCCGCCCGAGCGCCCGGATGAGGCCCGGACGATAGGTGACTGGAGCCGAGATAACCATTTTCCCGCGCTTTCCGCCCCCAGAGCCGTTTGACCCTATTAACCGCTGGAGCCTGAGTACGAGGGTCAAGGGGCTCTGGGGACGCAGGATTTGATTGGCTAGTCTGAAAACAATAAAATCTAAAACGGAAGTAAAAAATATAGATTAGGTCACACTACCGGGAAATCGAGTTAGTGATCATTTTATGCAGAATTCAGTCGAAAAATCGCTTTTTAAACTGTTGGATTGGGACGCTTATACTTTAGGTGCTATACTTTGTTAACTAGAGGAAGAAGTTCGATCGAGGATTCCTTTGGCTGGACGTAAACAACATGGTCAACAAAACTTCACCGACCCACCGAGGATTATCAATTTTAGGCAGTGTCCGGAGAAACTATTTTGTGGATCAGAACATATTAACGAATCCCCTTATTTGATAAAACAGCTGTTTACGACGATCAAAAAGCAGCTGGATCGCTAGTTTGGTTTACTAACTGTGGCAAGTGCATTTATAAATTTCAAAGGTACTCGATTATTTCTGTCAAAATCCACATTTCGAAGTAAAATTTGCCACCCTTCTTGAATTCCAGTATATTACGTGTAGCTGTTCATTTTTGGGTGTTATATTTGGTTTCACGATTGCATTATTCCTGTATAAACGATTGAGTACTGCACTGCATTTTATCAGATTTGACTGAAAATATGCTTTTGAGATAACATTCCCTAATAACCATGAGTGATGGACTGTCTTGACACCCTTTAATTCCACTGTAGACACTGTATTATTACCAAAGGTTAAATAAACGTTATGGTGGTTCACTTCATTTTTCTAATTAATTTGTTGTTTTTATAACAAAGTGTATCCATACATTAAATTGCAATTTTTCATTGTTTATTTTTTATGGAAAATATAATTTGGGCAGTTATCATATTAAGTGGTTTCACACTAGGTCTTCCAAGTATGCTAAATGCCCTTGACCAAGTTTAAATGTGAAAGAGTATAATGCACATACTTAAACCCTACATTGTGACCAAAGGAAGTCCATTGCAAGTACTCTTTCCTCAGTTTTCTTGGCTTTCCCTCCATATCAATCCCAGTAACTGACTGCGAGTAACAGGCTAACAGAATGCTGGTCAGTACATGTGATGTGCTTATCCTCCAAATTGCTTCTGCTATACAGACTGTGTGGGCCAGTATCTAAGAGGACAAGATAGCTGTTGGTTTACCAACTACTCTTGCTTTTTCTAGGACTGACAATATAAAGCTGAGCCTTTTTCAAATGGTGCTTTATGCATCCAGCACACTATTTATGAACTGTAACAGTTACCATATTGACAATCTGTGAAACTGCAAGAAGCTAACACAGTTGTAATGAATACTCTCCATGCCTGGCTCAAAATCAGGTGATCAGGCTTACTAATCTTACACTGGCACCAATAAAAAACCGATACTTTACAAGGCTGTTATCTCATTTATAATATGCAAGTTCACTCTGAAACATTTGACTGTTTAATTTTGTTTTAAAATGATTATGACAGTGGCATATATCTACATGTGGTACCCAAACAGATAGATTCCATTTCCTGTTAGGCTGATCTTAGAACTCATGCTAAAAAGTTGGCTTTAGTTCACATACAAACTTTTACAGGCAGGATTTACGAGGATGAAATATTAACATAGTCTTTCAAAAATTGATTTTCATTTCTGAAGATGACAATGGATCTTGTTATCTGTTGTAAAAGCCCATCAACTCTGCAAAGGCTCAAATAGAGTTTTCTGGAAAGGGAGAATCTGTTGAGTGAAGTGAGTGCATGTACAAAAGAACCAAGACAGATGCTGGAGCTCAATCAGTCTTCATGTCTTTTGCATCTGCACTCATTTTGTTTATCTAAATCACCCTAATCCCTCTTTGAGCTGATGTGGAGATGAGCTTAAGCCCAAAAAAAAAATTTTTTTATGTTTACAGAACTGGAGAACATTGGCCTTCAGCAGCCAAACTTAATAGGGTGATAGGAGATGACATTCAATGACAGTGAAATCTATCACTGGTTGATTCACCTGCAATGCTTCCTTGACTTTTGGGCTACTTGTAGATTTCCATTCAGCGCCCTTTGCAATAACAGTAGTATTTTTTCAGTGGTAGTTTTTTTTATTTCTCCAAATAACAGTGCGAATGCTCTGCCCTGAGAAAAAAAAAGTCATGTAGATGCAAAAAGTGATTTTATTAAAGAGTTCAGTGCACAGAAAGCCACAACACATATTTCAACATTTCATTAGACATCATTTCTCTTTATTTTTCTTCTCTGTTCAGTCTTAGATTAATTCAAAAGGTCTAGTAAAGCTTGTATAAAAGCCAAAGGCAAATAATGTACTTTTAATTTTGAAATGTCCAAAAGATTTCATTAGTGAAGTCAAAGATTTGTGAATTAAAATACCATTCAGATTGATATTTGGCTGTAAATAACATCTAATACCTTGAATTCTGGATGCAAAAATCTCGGCATCGGCCAGACTAGCCATTAGTTGATGATAAGTTTAAATGTCAGCTGATGTAAGCTTATTCATAAGCCAAAATCCTCGAACTATCTGATCATGAATTACGACGATTATTACCACATCCACGACTCAAAAACCGCCGAAATTCAACAATAGCATCTAACTACTCCTCGCCAAGAGAAAAACGTCCAACTTCTGAAATGAGACAGCCAGAATCCTGCCTTTTCTTGCACCGTGTTCTTCACATTGCAGTTGCACGTCCGCCATTTTGAAAAAACTCTGAGCCTGCGTAGAACAACCGGAAGTCCTAGATTCTAGGACTTCCGGATCGTGTGTCCCCAGAGAGCAAAGGAGACTTTTGTCTGATTGGTCGGTTCTGGAATCATATTACGCATGCTCAAAGCGGATGTTATTCCTAATTAAAAATGGCTACCGTTACACGAAGCATGGAATCTAACAAAATAAAGCAAACAATCACCATTCACCACTTGAACTGGCGAAGATTTTGACGCTAAAAACTTAGAACTTATCCACCTTAGCACCCAAGTGCACTTGGGCCGATAAACTTGTGTTATAAAGTCCTAGGACTCCTGTCCTAACGCTTGCGAAAATCTTCAGAAGTGAAGGAGGCAAGTTTAATGGAAGAAGAAGAAGTAGAAACCGTCGATATGCCAGACTCTTCGAGACTCCAGCTGTTCAGTAAGCTCAATCGAGATCAACAACAGCAGAACAGTACAAGGTAACCAGCAGAAAATCACGGATGATTTATACGATTCTACGTTATGTGGAAGCAACTTCTTGTATGCCACAACTGTGATTTGATTTGTATTAGAAAATCGTACACATTAAACTTGGCCTTTGCACATTAAAAGCGCATCCGTTGGTTCTGCATAAATATATTTCCGATTGCTGTTCGCTAATTATTTATATGATCATAGGTAAATGGCTGGTTTTAGCATAAGCCCACCTGATCTTGCCATCCTTTTGAAATCTTATAGGGCTCGTTCTTTTTGTCTCGAATTTATATAACATTAATGGCTTTTGCAAACTGACGAATATTTAACATTTATTTGCTGCAGTCTCTCAATTAATTTTACGTAAAAAGGTGTTCTATTTCATCTCCTATTTGTAGAAATATTAGACAAAAGAAAAACACATATTGGTTGCTGTTTACTGTGCACTGTTACAAAATAAAGAAGTAAATGAGAAGGAAGTTGTTATTCCGAGTGTTTCTACAGTGAACCAGCTAACTACCGAAATAAATAACTTGTTTCTTCTGTCCTATTCCCATCAAAAAACACACAACCCTGGATAGTCTGGGTAACTGCTGCTGTTAAAGTGGATTGTACCGTCATTTCATTCAAAAGCAGCTGGTAGTGAAACTGGGAGTGACAAGCACACCAAATTTATTTGTGTTTGACCTAAACAGTGAAAACATTCTGGTTGGAAAAGTGTTTTTGTGTTCCATTTTTTGTCTGAAATGGAAGAATAAGTTTTACTAATTGAGCTAAAATGCTTTTCTGGTTGTTAATAAAGGGAATCATTTTCCAATGAATAGATTCCTATCTAGCAATTAATTAAATGTTAATGTTGACAAATGGCTACCTTCTACAAGTAAAAAAAAAATAGATTTACTCACTAAAAAGGTTGTTATAAGCATACAGTTTCTGCTTCTCAACAGAATAAGTAGATTAATTGTTTCAAAGGATCTTTATAGAATCACTTGTCCTTCAATGTATTTTGAAGCTAGTTAATTCAGGATGTATTTAGATGTACAAATGTTTTGACCCACTTTATTTGTTTGGTAGACGATTCATATAGGAATTTTAAGTATTAGCCTGAGCATAGAAAGTGCCAGAAGTAGCTACAACCAGTTGCAAAATGGTTGGAACAGTCTCACATAAAAGCGCATTTTCGTTACAAAATTACAACAATTGCAAAAATCAACAACTTGATGTGCTTCTGACCCCCTCTCCCCCTTTCAGAGTTGTTTCGCTTATGGACTGAATGGAATTCCGACATTCAGACAACATTGACAAGGGAGGGGGTTGCATTGAATGTTGATGTTGATGCTTTTTAACTCATTCATTCTTGTCAATGTTACAATTTTCGCGCGCAAATTGCTGGGAGGTGAATAGCACTTGCTATTCCGAGTTTCAGTAGCCAATCAGAGCGCGCCAACAATGCTATCCACTGTTTCAGTATAACTAAAATAAAATATAACAATAATTCACATCTGGTGTGTTTAGTTTTCAAACCTCAAATGCATTTGATAAATTGCTATTCAGTGAAAAATGAAATTGGCTTTCTTTCATGTACTTATCCAATGGTTGCAGATTTACCCATAGACCTGATACATATTTAAAATGCTTTAAAAATATGTAAGCTAAAACAAAAGCATAAAATATAACACTACACTAAGAAAGTCTAAGCAAATTTATTATTCTAAACCTCCTCTCTCCATAAAGGCTAAGACAACTCAAAAGTGACATGCTTCTTATACAAAGCATTTTATTTATGAACTTGATGGTCAGTTGTAGACTTGAGCGTGCCAGTACTTTACATTATTTTATATTTCTGCTGCACTGCATCTGCAAGAGACAACACAAGTGTACATGTAGTTTTTATCAATAGGAAACCAACAAAACCATATATACACGTAAGTCTATCAGCTTAAACAACTAAAAAGTAAAACAACAACTAAACTTAGCGATCAACACATTCACTTTGCCTGATAATAAAAGCCATTGAAGAAAAACGATAATTGTACCGATCAAACGGAAAACTAAGTTCAGAACAATACTGTATTTGATTTTTATGAAGTAATGTTGAAAATAGAAAATGTGAGATGGCCTTGACAACTTATTTATTGTCAATTTATTTGACAAAAATAAAAAATAACTTGCCTCACCAATGATTAAATGAGTATATTTAAGATGTGATTCTTGTGCCATACTGCAATTCCCTGTGCTGTACCTATGTGGGCAATCAGAAGGAATAATATTTGTGTCACAAGGAATATAATTTTGTGTCAACATCAATAATCAGTGTTAATACACGCAATTTGAAAAAAGAAGTGCTAAAAGCACCACCATAATAATCTGAAGATACCTTATGAAGCACTGCTGTTAAAAACTGAAAAAATGCAACTAAATAAATAAGTGAAACAGGTACCTTTTAACGATTGATAAATACACATTCGTTTTGTGTCACAAAGATGTAATGCATTCAAGTGTCACGCGATCAAAGTAGAATAAAATTCGAAAACGTGAAGACCATGTTTGACCTTTCTTTTGAACAACCAGTACAGCATTTAAATTTCGTTTTTTTTCGCCAAATTATTAATGTAGTCCTTGAACATATTTCAACCAAACCGATTCCCATATCACGAATTAGTTATTCCGGTATAAACAAAAATGCAGAGGCATTCAAATTTTTACGTGTGATT